>CM047813.1:49500738-49961598 GCA_026214975.1 Gentiana macrophylla
AAGTTCCCAATGTGGGACACTTTTAATACGCCCCCTCAAATGTGGGCCAAGGGCACTCTCAAGGCCAACAAAGAGCCCAACACTTGCACAATAAATGGGCGGCTCTGATACCATGTAGAAAATCTAGTCCAACCCCATATAAAAGGAGGGACATCATCCCCAAAACCTAGGTTGTGAGGTGAGGGAAGTTCATCTCTTAATATGGTTGGTGACACAATCACAAGTTCCCAATGTGGGACACTTTTAACAAATCAGTTGTTGGTAGTAAATGTGCTACTTTATTTCCTTATCATTTAAGAGTGTGGGCAATCAATCCCAACACCCCCCCTCAAGTGTTGGCAATCTGTCCTACACTTGCACAATTTTTTTTCAAAAATGTGAGCTCTCTCAACATTGTTACATCCAAGAATACTACTCATGGAGTAGATGATGTTTGGCACTGGAATTAGTCGATTCGGGTATCGGGTGAATAAGTAATTAATTCAGTCGGTTGTAAAGTTGTAAGAGAAATGAGTAGAATGGAAGACCTCACTCCCATTCACCCATATAGGTAACTTGGGTGATGGGAACTCAAGTAATAAGAGATTGAGTTGCTTTTATGGATGTGCCCCAAGGGGTAAAGCACTTTTGTGCGGGAGGGAGGACATGGATGAAGTTCGCACTCGGATCGGGTGTATCTATCAATTTTCGGACAATTTTTTTCCTGAAATTAACCAAAAATATTTACTTAAGTATGACTCTATTAGTTATATAGATACATATGATACAACTTAGTGTTTTTTTCTAGTGGCATTAATAATAAATTTCATGGCTTAGTTTTTCAATAGTGTATTATTTAAATACTCAAAGCAAATAATTAGATGAAAAATATATTTGACATTTATTAATAGTTAAAAATTAAATAAATTGTCATTCGGGCTCTACACTTAACAAGAAGTTGTTGTTGCTACATATTCATTCTTCTCAACTAGTTTGGAAGCCAAAATTTAAATGAAAAAGCTGTTAGAAAATATAGTAGTGTACTGGTTCGTTTATTCTGAAAATTTCATAAGGCAAATTGCAGAAACGAATTGACAAAGATGGATGAACACAAAACATGAATGAAGTTTATTCACATATTCAAATACTGCAACACATTAAAATGAAAATTCAGAAAGAAAAATGTAAATACGAAAACTTATAGTGACTGAGGCGAGTTTAGAACTCTGTCCTTAAGACATTATTGCCCCTACTATGTGCACGCGGATATGACAATACGTCTCCCATGATACAACAATCTACCTTTCCGGATTGTGCACTTGAATAAGGAAAGCAACAAACTGATATATGCCTTTGTTTATCTCTGTATGAATGCAAGTGTTCTGTGTTTATTTTTTGCAGAATTATTGTGTATGAAAAATATTGTCTGATTTTCATTCAGGATGTTGTTTATTTATAGGAGAGTAAATGAGGCAATGAAAAGATTTTCCTATTCAAAATTCGCAGCACATAAGGGATGCTTCTGTACAGAATTTCAATGGAGGCAGTTTTCAGTTTTCTGTTCATGAACAGACCAATAGTTATATTTTGCTCCCGGAAATTCATTCCTTAATTAGTCATTCAAAATTGAGCCTAAAGTGGACTGTTCGCCATTTACACTTAGACCCGGTTTAAGTTAAAACCCAATTAAAATTCCAACAATCTCCCACATGAATGAAAATTAATGTATATGCTATGCAGACTCTGTAGAGATAAAAAATGGAGTTCTATTGCATCGGGCAAGGTGGTTTGTGGCCTTGAACCTTCCTTAATAGAGTACCATCGGACATACACGGCTAAGCAATGAACTAGGTCTTGAACTGCGCATGCTTTGGTGCATGCATGAACAATGATACCTACATAATAATGCCTCGGTCTTCTCGAAGTTCTAATGATTAGGTCCATTTTGGCCATGGAACACTATGGTTTCAGAAAGTATTTTAGAGAAATCAGCCAACAAATTTTCCCAAAAACGGCTCCACTTCCACTTACATAGGCGACCTCCTATAAAGAGTACTCTGCAATACCTCACTTGGCTTAACCAAGATGTGGGAATAATTAAAAATGTTATGCTTAACTGTGCACTCCTTCAAAGCAGACATTGTTGTCCCAAAGAAGGTGAAAATAGAGTCGGGGGTGAATGACTCTGTTTGGAGTTTAAAAACTATCGAGGACGAAGCAGAGAGCAGTCAGAACCAGAATAGAGCAGAATGAAGAGAAAAATGGGAGCCGCACTTGTGCAGCACCGGCACGCAATTGCAAGAATCTGCAGAATGTGTACAAGATTAGAGAGCACAGCAACATGTAAGCCTTCACGAATCAGAACTATTAATCCCAGATCTTTTCCTATACCCCTTGTAAGTCTAAACCGAATCTTGATGATGCTCGCTACAAGAAGTTCATTGAGATGTTTATGAAACTGCAAGTAAACATCCCTTTGGTAGAAGCTCTGGCAGGAATGCCAGAGTACGCTAAGTTTCTGTAGAAGGCGGTTTCTACTAAAAGGAAGTTGTTGGATCTCAAGACTGTTTGTTTAAAGAGGAATGCTAGGCGCTTTTTAGCAACGCAAACCGCCCCAAAATGTAAGGATCCTTGAGCTTCCTTCTAGCATGTACCATTGAAGGAGTATGTCTGAATAAACCTTTGTGCGACCTTGGAGCCAGTGTCAACATGATGCCATTGTCTATTTTCCATAAGCTAGGCATGAAAGTGCTAAATGATACATCTATTACCCTTCACTTGGTGGATAGATCCATAAAACAACCGTGTGGAGTTGTTGAGGATGTTCTAGTGAAAGTGGACAAGTTCGTGTTCCTTGTAGACTGTGGTGTTGGACATGGAAGCCAATAGTGATGTTCCACTGATCTTAGAAAGGCCTTTCTTAGCGACTAGTTGAACCTTGATAGATGTCCAAAAAGGAGAGCAAGTCCTAAGAGTAAACGCTGATAAGGTAGTGTTCAATGTGTTAAAGACCATGGGATATGCCCAAGATGAAGAAGAAGTATGCTATAAGTTAGATGCCATTGACGAGCTAGTGATGAAGCTACATCAGCAAGTGGCACTCAACCCTGAAGTAGCAGAGACTCTCTTCTTTATGAAAGAAAAAGAGGAAAGTGATGAGGAAACATGGCCCGGATGCAGCGAAGGTCAAGTACTAGAAATAGTACATGTGTCCTCTGTGGATATAGGTAGACCCATTCACAGACTTTCGTGGCATAAGTTCTTTGACCTATAATTGACTGGAAAGTTATTAAAGTCATCGTTGGATGAGCCACCGAGAAATTTAACATTGATACCTTTGCCATCTCACCTGAAGTATGTGTACCTTTAGGATGATACTATTCCATTCATAGTTTCATCGTCATTATCACCTTTGGAGAAGGAGAAGCTTTGAGAGAACTAAGAGATCATAAGGGAGCATTCAAGTGGACTATTGCAGACATTCAATGAATAAGCCTCCCAGTCTGCATGCACAACATATCCGTAAACCCTGCAAAGAAAGCCGTGGCTCAGCCTCAGAGGAGGTTGATGCCTCAACTTAAGGATGTTGTGAAGGAAGAGATTATAAAAATGTTGGAGATGGTAATCATTTACCCAATTGCTGATAGTGAGTGGGAAAGCCCGATTCATGTGGTGCCCAAGAAAGGAGGATTTACGGTTTAACCTAACGAATTCGATGAGTTGATCCCTGTGAGATTGATTACTGGACATCGAGTTTTCATAGACTTCAGGAAACTGAATGATAAAACTCGAAAAGATCATTTTCCTTACAATTAATTGACTAGATGTTGGAGAGATTAAGCGGCCATGCATTTTACTATTTCTTAGAAGAGTATTCTGGTAATTACCAGATACACATTGCCCCGAGGACCACGAGAAGACAACATTCACATGTCCTTATGGAACTTTCACGTATAACCGCATGCCTTTTGGACTATGTAATGCACCCACAACATTCCAAAAGTGCATGATGTCATTATTTGCAGACATGGTGGAAGACTTTCTAGAGATATTTATGGATGACTTTTCTGTATTCGGAGATAACTTTGATGAATGCTTGGACAATCTGAGTAAGGTGCTCAAAAGATGTGAAGAGACCAACCTTGGGCTTAACTGGGAGAAGTGTCATTTCATGGTCTCAGAATGAATTGTATTAGGTAATAAGATTTCAAAGAAAGGGATGGAAGTGAACAAAGCGAAAATAGAGGTCATAGAGAAGTTACCACCTCCAACGAACCTGAAGGCGTTGCGATCCTTACATGGCCACGTGGGATGTTACATGAGGTTCATAATGGACTTTCCTAAAGTTTCTAGACCTTTGAAGGAATTGCTTGCAAAGGATGTGCCTTTTGTGTTTGAAGATGAATGCAAGCAATAATTCAACATATTAAAGCAAATGCTCGTAACCACCCCAATTCTAGTAGCACCTGATTGGAACTGACCATTTGAGCTAATATGTGATGCGAGTGATACGGCAGTTGGAGCAGCCTTAGGACAAAGGGAGGATAAAATCTTCAAACCAATTTACTACTCAAGCGTACCCTTAATAGTACCCAGAGGAACTATGTGACCACAGAAAAGGAACTCTTAGCTGTTATCTATGCATTTAACAAGTTTAGACCTTACCTGATAGGATCCAAAGTCACAGTATTCACTGACCATGCAGCTTTGAAATATTTACTTACCAAAAAAGACTCCAAGCCAAGATTGTTGCGATGGATTCTACTCCTACAGGTGTTTGATGTGGAAATCAAGGATTAGAAGGGATCTGAGAATCAAGTGCCTGATCACCTGTAGAGATTGGCATTGTTGGAAGAGGAGCAACCAACTGAGATCGGGGAGAGCTTTCCTGACGAACAATTCTTTGCCATATCAGTCACCACTCTAGTTGAATCTCAGCCCCGACATAAACCATCAAGAGTGCGAAAGGTATATCCTTGGTTTGCAAACACCATGAATTATCTAGCAGGAAAATACCTATGGCCAGAATTCATGACCAATGGTATGAAGAAGTTCTTCGCAGAGCTAAAGCATTACTACTGGGATGATCCCTACCTGTATAAGATGTGCCCTGAAAACATTCTTAGGAGATGCATTTCGGGCACTAATCATTTTTTAATGTGTGCAAATACACCAAAAGTGACACATAAATAAAAACGCAGGGAGTATCTAATATTGTAACCCTGAATTGTAAAGTGTATACATCAATTATTTCCAACCTATCCTTAATGAATCACGTTTTCATATTGGGTTATAAAATTAAAAACATAGAGTTTAACATATAAACATAAGCATAAAATAGATTTCTAAAAACATAACATAAACATAAGCGGAAAATGCAGACCTACAAGAGGTATATAATCACAAGCATAAAATAGATTCATTAAAAAAATAACAAACATAAGCACCTAAAGAACGATCATCCGTAACAAGAACAAAAAAACAAAGATTACTTAATAAAATAATAATGAGATAGTAAAATAATAGTGGGGTTGTTGTGTATGAAATTTTTTTTGTGTAACTCCTTCAATCAATGGGTTATCTATGAAATTTTGTATTTATTAGAAGGTAGACTATATTTAAGTAAATAAATAATATATTAAAACAGAGAGCGGCTACGGTCCAGTTTCTAATTGTCCAGTTTTTTAATCTTCACCGTTGAAAAAAATACAAATAATTATGAACGTTGGATCATTCTTTTAATACATCATAGTTAATGTGTACAATAACACAACTAATCAATCATTTAACCTGCTAAACCGGTAAATTATTTATTAAAAAAAAACAAATTAACTATACGGCAATAATTTTTTCCTTTTAGAAAAACACCTTTGTCGATCGCTCCTGTCAAAAAAAAAGCAGGAGTTCTTCAAGGTTGCTCCGTGAATTCTCCTCCTCCACTCCGGTCGCCAATCCTCCACTCCGGTCGCCATCCATGGTGAAGAAACTAGAACGGAAAAATAAAATTGTGACAGAAAAATAAAATTCTAACGGATTGCTGTGAAAATTTGAATTTTTTTTGTTTTTTTTTTTAGTCGAAGCATAATCCTGATCCAGTAGAGGATTGGTGTTCTGCCTCTGCTCCTTGAATTTGATTTTGTTTTTTTTTTTGTTTTTTTTTTTTTTTTTTTTTTTTTTTTTTGTGATTGAGACTGGGCCTGCTGTTTTTTTTTTTTTTTTTTCTTTGAAGAATTGGGGCTGCTGTTTTTTAAGATTGTTTTTTTCTTCTATTACCGGAAAGCTGAATTGATCCGGTAAAACAAAAATACTAATTTTGAATTGAAACTTATTTTTGCTCGGTAGCTTTGGATTGCTTTCTTTGGGTTTTTCTTTTTGGACCGTAAGGCACCTTAAACACTCTAAATTGGGAAAACGAGGAAGAAGAATGGATTTTAGTGAAGAAAGATGAATGATTAACAGAGAAATTGAGAATTTTGAAAATGAAAATTTTGTCGACAAAGAAGATGAAATTGGGAAATAAATGATTTACTTGAACATATTTTGAAGGGTACACAATATGTTATGGTGTACGAAATGCATCAAACGGTTAAAATTATTTTAAACTTGATCCAACAGCAAACTGGATGGTCCAGTTGTTTTGTATTAACTGGACTGTAGTATTTCCTATTAAAACAATATTGAACGCAACGTTTGCAATATAATAAATGAGTGGTTAGTTACAAAGGGTCTGGATTTGAAAATATGGATGCGAAAAGTTTGAAAGGGTTTCAAATTCCAAGGTCGCATTAATTAAAGGAAGGGTTATAAAAAAAATTAAAGGAAGGGTTTCGATATGTTAAAAGGTTAGTGTCAAAGCGTCTATAGTTGAAAATATGAATACCAAGAGTTTGAAAGGTTTCATATTCCAAGGGTCGTATTAATTAGGAAGAGTTTCGAAATCTTAAAAGGCCATATGACGATGACAAATTAAGTCACCTTGATTATCCGGGTCCTGTTATGAATCTAGTGATGAACACACAAAACCCTAATGCTAAGAATGGAGCGAGGTGGTGGTGGATTTTTATGTTTGCGGCTGAGTCTAAGATCGTGTCTTAGATTGCCTACGTATCCTGTTATCTTCCAGGAATCAAGCCTTACGTAGTTCCTGGAATGGGATATTTATCATGACAACACTTGCCAAAACCCTAAGGTTAAGTCGGCTTATGTTATTGTCACCTTTACCCTTAAATGGGCCTTGACCCTTGCCCAAGCTATCGCCATATATGGGCTTGGTAAGCTGATGCGGACTCTGTCCTCGATATCAATATTCCGACCTGCGGTGATCGACTCTGGGACACACTGTCCTACATTGCTAAATGGTGCGGACTGGACGTCCTACACTGCTCGGTAGTCGATAGTCGTAGCCTGGCGTTTATCAGATGGCTTTGGCCTCGAGCCTGGGCATCGACATGAATACACCGGTATTATTTTATAGTGTGATGACCAACCGATAGATGACACGTGGAGGGAGTGAAACCCTGTATCGTCATAAGCCCCCCAGACTTGAGAGAGGCGACGTCCGTTGTCCGAGGTCGAGTCTGTCACTTGAATCATCATCGAGTTGGGTTTTCCTTTGGGCGGGAGAAAACCCGCCTTTTCACAACCCTAACTGCCTTATAGCCACGTGGAACGATATCTAGCATATGAAACGCTTCGAATCCCACAAAAGACGCGTCACTGCCTTGATTACCGTGATTTCCAGGGGTTATAACCCCCATTACCCACGTCTCTTCAACTCATTTGCAAATTCTTCACTAGCATATATAAAGGGAGAGAAGATAAAAGCTGCTGCAAAACCTGTTTGCTATCTCCTTCATCTCAGTCTCCAAATTCCAAACACCAAGTAATATTCTTTTTCTTTTTCTCAGTGTTGTTCATCTTCTTCTTTGATTTATCCATGTCCTGTTAACGGTGATTTTTACGGTTTATATGACTTTATTTCGTAACAATTTCCTTCGTGTTTTACTAATTTTTATAGAAAATTAAGTGTTTAAATGAAATATTGAAAGAATGGGTGTGGAAATCATTAAAGTGCAAAATCGAGCTAATTACGTGGTTTTATTGGTGTTTTCTATCTATATGTATGATTTTACATTTTGCATGTTTTTGTCGTGTTGTAGGTACGCTTGCATGTTATGGAGGAAGTTAAAACGATGTTTAACTGAAGATTAAATGGAAGGAAAGATGCAAGTGAATTTGGAATGAAGATTTGAAGAACTGAACGAGAGTTCGTCCTCGTCCATATAGGACGGGCGTCTTGTTGAGCTCGGCCCGACTCGAAGATTTTACAAAGCTTAACAACCTTAGGAAAATTAATGAACTAGATACCTCGATTCCCTGAGATCGACTCCGGTATTAATCGCTATACTACGATCCCTACACTTGGGGAATACCGGATTTATAAATTTTATTACTTGTTTATTTTCATTGCATAAAATCCGAGACAAGTCCAATAGTAGTAGCGCCACAGAATCAGATTGGGGTAGTGTGACGCCTTCTCACAGCCAAGATCCGCACTGCCTCCTCCGGTCATCCCTCCGGTCGACTCGCGAGCCTACAGCCTTCTTCCCTCCCCCGCCCCCACCAACCCAAGAAATTAGTGACTAGGATGGACGGAAAGGTGCTAAGGGGTGCCTCAGCATACTCTCTTCTGAGGAGGTTGGTAGGATATGTACAAAATACAGTATTACTCCCCCACTTGAAGCTCGACTCCCGTCTGGCATGCATCGATTTGCGGATGAGCCCCCAGAAGGGTTTTGCACTGTTTATGAGAATCAACTGGCGAGTGGTCTAAGGTTTCCACTCTGTCCAGCCGTTCTGGCCATTCTACATCACTATGAGATAAGCGTCTCCCAACTTGCCCCAAACGGCGTCAGAACCCTAATGGGGTTCCTAATCGCATGTCGAGTGGCTCAGGTATGCTTCTCAGTGCCCTTGTTTCGATATTACTACAAGATAGCTGCTACACCCGACAAGTTATGGTATTCCTTCTAGAGGAGAGCGAACCGACATGAGTTCATAACTAAGGGGCCTTCTTCTCACGGGGAGTGGAAGCCTTGATTTTTATTTCTCCGTCTTGGCCTGGATAACCCCTACATAGGGCAATGGAGGTCGAGAGACGGGAAACAAGATAAGCTTGGGAAGGACCCGGTTCCTCACGAAGCTCGACTCCTGGGTGGGCATACCTTCGAAGTGTGTACTCGAGACCTGAGTCTCCTGTATAACTTGGCTCACTTGGAGGAAGCTGGGCCAATGCCATATGTGGGCCTTTGCGTCCCAGATCACGAGAATCGTAGGATGTTTGCTTGCTTTCACATACTTGTTATTTGTTGAGTTGATAACTTGTTGTTTGTCGTCCCCAACTAACTTGTCCTTTTTCATTCTTTGCAGTGGGCAGGTTCACAAGAGTCACCGATCCCACACGCATTCCTGGGTCGGCCGCCGTGGCTGCTCCACCTACTGGGAGTCGGGCTACCCCTGAATTGGCTATGCCTGAAGCTAGGGCGCCTTCTTCTTCCCGAGAGGGGGGTGCCAATGAGCCTGAGCCCACCCCTGCTGCCATCGAATCAGTACCAGCCAGATCTACTGAGCTACCTCCGTCCAGCAGTAGTTTAACAGTCCGTTTTGGTTCTCTCGTGATGAGGACGAAGAGGTACCAGTCGAGTTGGATCCGGCTACAGAATTCCACGTCGAGGAGAATGCATCTCGGTCTAAGAAGAGGCCAACTGCTGCTGAGCTGGTGAGGGAGCAACATCGGCAGTCGAAGAGGGCCAGGACTTCTGAGGCCTCTCCCGAGCTGGAAATCGATCTGAACTGGGTCGCCGATGATTTCGCGGCTCTGGGAGATAAGGACATGTCTCAGGCGCTCCGTAAACTGAATCGCCTGGTAAGTCGATTGTATCTTTCTTCTTTGAATGTTGCTTTCTCGAGGCCTTTTCCTTGCCCTTTATGATATAATATTCCCCTTTCTTTTGTAGAGTAACATCGCCAGTCGAGAGGCTGCTCGGAGGTTGGCCAAGACGGGCGAGTCGGGAGACGAGCTGCGTAAGGAGAATAGTAAGCTCTTGGGGGACATTATTGCAAAGAACGCCGCTATGTCTGCCATGGATACTCAATACGAGGCATTGAAGAATGAGTCAGTAGCCGAGTGCCAGAAGTTGCAGGAGAAGCTAACGACTGCTGAGAAGGAGTTGGCCAAACTGCCGGACAACCTGACGGCCGCCGAGAAAGAGTTGGATCGACTGACGGCTGAGAGGAAGGACCAGGATAGGGAGCTGCTCAAGGTGACCCATGAGTTTGAGAAGGTACAGGCATGGTATAAGGCTTCCCTGGAGGATGTGGCGAAAGCTCGACAGGACCGAGATGCGCTTCGATGCGAATTGGATCAAGCGTGCACGCATCTCGAGACCGTTTCGACCGATGCGATCATGGAGTATCGTAAGTCGAGCAACCCAGAAGACGACCTGGAAGTGATCATGCGTGCCTCGATGAAGGGCGGATACACTCTGGCCGTGGATCAAGTAAAAGCGGTCATTCCTGACTTCGACATGTCGACTCTCGAGACACCAATGTTTTACAACCCTGACTCGGAGAAGATGTACGATCAATAAATTGAAGATTTTCAACGAGGGGAGTCTCTGGCTATTAAATATGCCCCTTCTACTTCTGCCCCAGCCGCTGATCCGGTCTCTGTCGATCCGAGCTCCACCAATCCTGAGCCGACACCTGAAACCAACCCTTGATAATTGTCTTCTTTAGATCCTTTGTTGATTTCTTACTCTGAACTTGGATCCTGTAACAACATTTATTTTAACTTTGGCTGGTCTTTTCGACCTGGCCTTTTCTTGTGATAACTTTGCTTTGAATTTCGATTTGATTTTGCCATCTTTTTCTTGTCTATCTTTTTATCTTGCTTGTCTTAATGTTTTGTAGCGTAGCTTTCTCTTGTCGAGCCCTTGGCTCTGTTCACTACTCGCTTGTCGAGCTATTTATTTATTTTATTGATGTTGCCCCCCAAGTGTATTATGAACCTTTTGTTCTTATTGCACTTGTGAATTGTACTCCGATTGACTTGCTTGCCTTAGCCTTTTGCCCCTTAGGCTTATCTGACCTCAGGTTGAGCATTTTAATGTGAACTGTCCCTGGCCTTGGTCTTTTTTGCCCCTTAGGCTTTTTCGACCATCGACTGGGACAGGTGGTCCGACTATGCGAACCGTCCTTTGTCTAGGCCTTCTTCGCCCTTTGGGCTCGTTCGGCTTTCGACTGGGACAGGTGGCCCGACTATGCGAACCGTCCTTTGCTTTAACCTCGTTCGCCACTCAGGCTCGTTCGGATTTAGCTTGGACCTCTGGCCCGACCCTGCGAACCGTCTCTGTGCCTTTGCATTCGTCGCCCCTTAGGCTAACTTTGCTTTTGGCTTAATCGAGATGTCCGACCTGCGGACTTCTCTGTTTGTTTTTGATTGTTTTGCCTTTAACTTTTATATCACATTGGACTTGTATTGTTTTGGCTATAAATCCTAACAAACACAGAAAACATCTCGAGAAAACACAAGTTCATTAGAATACTCATAGAATTGTCTCATGGACTTATTACAAGATTTAAAACTGAAAGGTAAACAAGTTCATCAAAGTAAAGCTTATCTTAAACATAATACTTCCTCAGATTGTTGGTGTGCCAATGTCGAGGAACCGTGGTTCCATCTGCTCGCCCAAGTTGATAAGACCCTTTTGGATGAACCTTCAAAATCTGATATGGGCCTTCCCAATTCGGGGTCAACTTTCCGGCTGCCTCTTGTCGACTTGCTTCATTTTTTCTTAGAACTAGATCGCCGACTTTGAAGTATCTTTGCCTTACCCTCGCGTTGTAATACTGAGAGATCTTCTGCTTATACCTTGCCATTTTGGCTGAGGCTATCTCTCTTCGTTCCTCGACATTGTCCCTTTCTTATCGGAGTTCGGGATCGTTTGCCTCAATATTGTAAGCCAGAACTCGTGGGGATTGAACTCCGATCTCGGCGGGTATCACCGCTTCACACCCATACACTAAAGAAAAAGGGGTTTCCCCTGTCGATGAGTTAGGAGCTGTCCTATATGACCATAGGATGCTCGGAAGTTGGATTGCCCAATCTCGACCTTCTGCCTCTAGTCTCTTCTTTAGCCCCAGCTTGATATGTCGATTAGTCTGTTCAACCTGACCGTTTGCCTGTGGGTGAGCCACCGAGGTGAATCTTTGGTCGATGTGATACTCACTACACCATTCTCTTACTTTCTGATCCTCGAAATGGGTACCGTTATCCGAGATCAGAGCCTTCGGAATTCCGTACCTGCATAGAATGTCGACCCACAAATTTTTTTTGATGGTGGCAGCTCGGATATCGGGCAAAGCCTTGGCTTCCACCCATTTCGTAAAGTAGTCAACTGCGACAACCACGTATTTGAGATTTCCCGGGGCTCGAGGTAGAGGTCCGACAATATCGACTCCCCACTGATCAAATGGCCATGCTGACGAGATGACGTTCATGTCTTGCGCTTGTTGAAGGGAGATATTATCATGAATCTGACAAGAGTTGCATTTTTGGACAAGATTATTTGCATCTCGCTGCATCGACGGCCAAAAATACCCAGCTAACTTGCATTTTCGAGCTTACATCCTGGCCCCACAGTGATTCCCACAGGCTCCTCTATGAATTTCTTCTAAGAGATACTCGCCTTCAGTTTCAGAAACACATCTTAGCCATGGACTCACAAAAGATTTCCGATAGAGGATGTCATCGAAGAACGCGTATCGAGCCGATTGGAGTCGAATTTTTCTGGCTTGTATCTTGTCTGATGGTAGAATTCCGTCTTTGAGATAAAGAGCGATCGAGTCCATCCACGTGGCCTGCTGAGTAATCGGCTGGGCCTCCGTCTCGATGTAACTCCTATCGGTCAATAACTCGACTAGAACCTTCTTATTCAACATGAAGTTCGATGCAAGCTTTGAGAGGGCATCGGCTCTTTTGTTCTGACTTCGGGGGACTTGCTCGAATTGAACTGTTTTGAATTTAGGTATGAGGTTTTGGACTACCGCTAAGTAATTCTTCATGGTTTCTTCCTTAGCCTCATACTCCCCTTTCACATGGTTCACCACCAACTGTGAGTCGCTATACACCAACAAGTCTTCGACACCCAGTTTTATAGCAAGCTTCAGCCCAGTTATCATGGCCTCATACTCGGCCTCGTTGTTAGTTGCTTTAAAGTCGAATCGAAGGGCGTATGAGAATTCTTCGCCTTTCGGGCTTACCAGAAGGAGCCCTGCTCCTGCCCCCTCCTTACTCGATGCTCCATCAACTTGAAGAGTCCATTTTTCCTCCGGATTCCTCTTTTCTTGATCGAGTTGGATAGAGATCCCTTCAGCCAAAAAGTCCGCCAAGGCCTGTGCTTTTATCGCAGTTCGAGGGATGAACTCGATATCGTACTGGGCCATCTCTATCACCCATTTCGGCAGTCGTCCCGAGGTATCGGGCTTTGCCAGAATCTGCTTTAGTGGTTGGTCCGTGACTACCACAATAGGATGAGCTTGAAAATACGGCCTCAACTTTCTCGAGGCGTGAACCAGGCATAACGCTAACTTCTCAGCCGGTGAGTACCGAATCTCGGGGCCATGCAGTGCTTTACTAACAAAGTATATAGGTACTTGGCCATGCACCCCTTCTCGTACTAGAACCGCACTCACTGCTTCCTCGCACACTGCCAAATAAACCAACAACTTTTCCTCCTCTCGCGGAGAAGTGAGGGTAGGTAATTCTGACAAATAAGCTTTCAACTCTTCAAAGGCTGTCTGACATTCATCATCTGGATGAAAAGGACTGGCCTTTCGGAGTATCTTTAAAAATGGTAGCGCACGCTGTGCGGATCTTGATAGAAATCTGTTGAGGGCCGCCATTCGACCCGTGAGCCTTTGTACTTCCTTGATATTCCGTGGTGCGGGCATATTCTTCAATGTATCAATTTTATCCGGGTTCACTCGAATCCCATCCTTGGAAATCATGTAACCCAAGAACTTACCCGATCTGACCCCAAAAGTACATTTCTTCGGGTTTAGCCTCATCTGCGTTTCCCTCAACACTTCGAAAACCTCCCGAGCATCGACTAGGTACTGTCTCATAGATCGGCTCTTGATGAGCAGGTCGTCTACATAGACCTCCATACATCTGCCAATTTGCTTTGCAAAGATCTTATTGACTGCCCTCTGGTATGTTGCCCCAGCATTCTTTAATCCGAATGGCATGGTCACATAGCAGAAGGTGCCAAATTCAGTGATAAAAGATGTTTTCTCCGCGTCTCGAGGATCCATTTGAATCTGATGGTATCCTTTATATGCATCTAAAAACCCAAAAACTTCAAAATCAATGGTCGAATCTACTAACCTGTCGATTTTGGGCAGCGGGTACGAGTCTTTTGGGCATGCTTTGTTTAAGTCTGTGAAGGCCACACACATGCGCCAACTGCCGTCGGGCTTCTTGACTAACACCGGGTTAGCTAGCCACTCAGGGTAGAATACCTCTCTCACTATCTGGGTTGCTAATAGCTTACCGACTTCCAACTCGATAGCTTCAAGTCGATCTGACGCAAAATTTCTCTTCTTCTGTTTGACTGGCTTTTTAGCCTGGTCAATCTCAAGTTTATGAACCGCGATGTCGGTAGGTAGTCCCGGCATGTCAGTGGCTTTCCAGGCAAAAATGTCCCTGAACTCGAATAACAACCCGATCAGCAGCTGCTTTTCTTTCTCTGGGATCCAAATCCCGACCTGCACACATTGATCGTCCTCTCCTTCCCAGAGTCGGACATTTTCAACTGCATCACTAGAAACCCATCTCTTCTCCTCTTCTTCCTCTGGAATCAGTTCCTCGACTAAGACTTGTTGAACCGCCATCTTCCCGTTCATGACTACAGAATTACAACTCCGAGCGACTTCAACATCTCCTTTCACTTCGTGGGAACCGTTCCTGGTAGGAAACTTCATGCTATTATGGAACGTCGAAATTATAGCTCGAAGATCAAAGAGCGCTGGTCGTCCCAGGATAACATTATATGCTGAGGGAGCCTTGACCACCACATAACTTAATTCAAGTGTCCTTCCTTTCTCGCCGTCCCCAACTGTCGTGAGTAACTTTATCGAGCCCATGGGATGGACTGCTTGCCCCGTAAATCCAAACAGAGGAGACGCTATGGGGGCTAGGTCTTTCTCCTTCAGCTTCATCGCCTGAAACGCCGAGTAGTACAAGATGTTTACGGCACTTCCATTATCGATACAGACTCTCGATACACGGGCCCGGCTAATCACGGCCTCAATGACTAACCCTTCGCTATGACTCCTAGACTTGGGGATATCATCTCGAGGGCCGTATCCGACTTCCGTTGTGAATCTGAGCTGCTTGCGCTCTCTCGAGCTACTAGCTGGCTCTTCACTGGTCTGGTCCTTATTACTTTCATCCGAACCGAAGATCATATTGACATAGTTTACAGGTCGATTTTCTTCGTACCTGTCACGACCAAAATTATCTCTGTTGTTTCCTTCCCTACCCGGGGATCGATTCCTCAGAGGTGATCTATCCCTTCATCTCTAGGCATCTCGGCCTCGATTTCTATCTTGATCAGAGTTCTTCCTTTTGAATTCTCCACGCCCCCTGGGCCCAGCATACCGAGATCTATCAACAACTTCGTCTAGCTTCCCTTCCTGAATGCAGACGTCGATATCTTTCTTCAGGTCGATACAATCTTCTGTTGTGTGACCTATGTCTTCGTGAAAGTCGCAGTACTTGCTTGCGTTCCTCTTTTCTCGAGGTTTTTTCAACGGCGGCGGTTTCCTTGCCAAGTTCTTCGAAAGCATAATCGACAACACCTCAGATCGAGATCGATTAAGCGGAATAAAGTCCTTATCACGTGTGGGTCCCTTCTTGCCCCCACGGTCTGAGGTGGATGTGTCGATACGGTCCCAAACTGAAGGCTTGCTCTCGACATCCTGCCTCTTGGATTGATTCCTGTTCAGACCTCGGGTGTCTTTCTTGGATTCCATCCAATCGGATTGGGTGTGCCTTCGCACTGCCTCTTCCCCTTGACAGAATCTATGTACCACATTGACGCATTCGTCCATGGTATGGGGGACATCTCTGCTCAACTTCATGTACAATTTAGTATTACGCAGCCCCCCCACGAACGACGTGATCAAGAGTCGATCGTCTGCATCTTTGACCTGCATGGCCTCAAGATTAAACCTCTTCAGATATTCCATAACTGCTTCATCCTTTTGCTGCCTTACGTTCATGAGGTGCGTGGCACTCAGATGGAATTTTTTGTTCACTATGAACGCATCTCGGAATTTTCGAGCGAGCATGGCAAAATTGGAGATCGACCCTGGTCGTAACTTCGTAAACCATTCTCTTGCTCGACCTACGAGTAGCGTCTCGAACGCCTGACATCGCATCTCATCGGGGGCTCCATCCAACCTCATCTGAGACAGATATCTGTGGAGATGGTCCTCCGGGTCGGTGGTGCCATCATAAGGCTCTATCTTCGGTATCTTAAACCCCTTAGGTTTAGGAAAGCTCTCGATCTCCTTCGTGAAGGGAGACTCGAGCCATTACGAAACCTGGTTCTTTCCCAAAATTGCATTCAATTCCTCCCAGGCGCTATCATCATTCCCTCTCTGGTGTTTTTGGTGGATCTCGCGTCTCTTCCTTTCTACCGAGCTAGATGATTCGCTTACTTCGTCTCCAGGAGTCTGCTTAGGCTTGTCCATTACATCTTTCCGGCCGCCTTCCGCCGTGGCCTCTTTCTGGGCGTGGTGCTTGCTTGCCTTTGCGCCAGAATCGCCTCGGCTATAATCCCGACATTACCTCCAAATCGCCCCGCCAGGCTCGATCCACAAGCGCCCGATATTCTGGAGCAAGAGCTTGCTTTTCTAGTTGGTGGGTTTCCTGTATAGGATCCAAAGCTGGATCTTTTTCTCCTTGTTTCTGCTGAGGATCGTGCTGAACGAGATCCAAGGCTGGATCCTTTTCTCCTTGCATATCAGGATCGATTAGCTCATTAACCTGTGAGCTTTGATCGGCAGCTTTGGATGCAGCTTTTCTGGGAAGCATCGTGTTATTGCGTATTCAATCAATAGAAGGCCCTCCTTCTAGCGCCAATGACGATGACAAATTAAGTCACCTTGATTATCCGGGCCCTGATATGAATCTAGTGATGAACACACAAAACCCTAATGCCAAGAATGGAGCGAGGTGGTGGATTTTTATGTTTGCGGCTGAGTCTAAGATCGTGTCTTAGATTGCCTACGTATCCTGTTATCTTCCAGGAATCAAGCCTTACGTAGTTCCTGGAATGGGGTATTTATCATGACAACACTTGCCAAAACCATAAGGTTAAGTCGGCTTATGTTATTGTCACCTTTACCCTTAAATGGGCCTTGACCCTTGCCCAAGCTATCGCCATATATGGGCTTTGTAAGCTGATGCGGACTCTGTCCTCGATATCAATATTCCGACCTGCGGTGATCGACTCTGGGACACACTGTCCTGCATTGCTAAATGGTGCGGACTGGACGTCCTACACTGCTCGGTAGTCGATAGTCGTAGCCTGGCGTTTATCAGATGGCTTTGGCCTCGAGCCTGGGCATCGACATGAATACACCGGTATTATTTTATAGTGTGATGACCAACCGATAGATGACACGTGGAGGGAGTGAAACCCTGTATCGTCACCATACCCAATTAATTGGAACGCCACATTCAGCCCTTTATTTAGCCTATATATATGCTGATATACATAACATGATTATAACTAATCAGAAACTAAACCAGAAAGTAATTCAAAGAAAAAGACGGACATGGAGAGGAACGAATTCACACAACTAATGGAGGTAGATAGGCAAAGGATGAGGAACGAATTCAAGCAACGACTAAAGGAAGAGAGGCAACGTTTTAGGAGTGAATTTATGCATCAATTGGAGGAACAAAGACAAGACATGATGGCCCAGAGATGGGAACTTCTACATGAGACAGTTTGATCAACATCAACCAGGTCGAGTTAATAGAATCAAGGGATCGTGAGGTGGCTTATATCAAAGACACAATGCACACCTACAAGAGGATGAAAAATGAAGTTGTCCAGGTTTTCAATGAGGCATCGGTGCCAAAGATTGCACACATACCGAATTATATGTGATTGAAACTTTTTTGTTGTTCCTGAAACTTTTTTTTATTTTTATTTTTATATTAAATTTTTATGTTCATGTTTGTTTTTTATGCAAGTTTTATATGTTTATTTTCATCAAACTTTTATATGTACTTTTTTTTCTCTATCTATCAATCTATCTTGTTTTTTTTGTTTGAATAAAATGTCAAATGTGTTTTTGTTTTTTGTTTGAATAAAATGTCATTTGCGTTTTTGTTTTTACGCCATAAACCAATATCAAAATCGTAGCTTAATTCATATTATAGATTAAGGATAGTTTGGAAATAATTGAGTGTATACCTTACAATTGAAGTAATATTTTGATTCAATTTTTTCTATAATATTATACTATGATTTTATTTTAATGCGATTATTCGATTTAATTATCGAATCTTTATTGATCTTACTATATTTATCAAAATCAAATATTCTATCACAATTTTAACACTGTGGCAACAAGTTTAAACTTGATTCTTATAACAATTTTTTTTTAATATTCGGGTTTAAACTTGTATAAATAGGATTATTTAGCAGGTCCATCTATGTAAAGTAAACACTTAAATAATCATCTCCAGAATGAACCTAAGAAAGAGATGAACATACAATTACATGAACAACACTAATACCACATCTAGAATTCTAACTGTTGAAGATACTAACTCTTGGCTATTATCTCATCATCCATGCCTTTTATTTCAATAACACACCTTAGAAGTCATGCCAGAATACTGTAAGGCAAGGATATCATCAACAAGCACTCTGCCATCTTCATTCCTAAATCCACTGGTAATAGCCCTAACTGCAGAGAAAGAATCAGATTCCACAACAACCTGGGAGACACCATAGTCCTTAGCATTCCACAAAGCTTCATTGATAGCCATCAATTCCCCTTGAAAGATGGAGTTTCTTCCCATAGAGCTCATGACTCCTATAATCCATCTTCCATTACTGTCTCTGAAGACCTCACCAACAGCCATAATGCCTCCACCATTCTCATCAAACACCATGCAGCTGGCATCAGTGTTAACCTTAATCCAACCCTCTGTACAATGTTCCCAAACAATCCAATGGGGCTCATTCACAACAAGATTACACTTATTAGAACAGCCAATATTAATAAATTCTTGAGAACAACCAAAAGAAAATTGATTTTAAAGAAGCCAGTATATAAATCAACAACTTTAAGCTAATTAGTTTATATTCAAATTTAAAGGAGGGGCTGTTTTTTAAATAAAAACAGAAGGATTAGTATTAAGAATCGAATGATGATGATCAGAATGGACTTTAGTGAGATGAGACACCTCATACTAATAATACAAGAGTCTCCATTATACATTAGCCATAAATCTGTCAATCCTTCAAGTAAAGACAGGTCTAGAGTAGCTCAAATCTATCAAGCTACAATTGCTAACATTGGAGTTGAAGTTAGCAATCCTAGAAAGATTATTCCAAGATCAGCTTGTTGGTCTTTCTCTGCGATGACAGCATGAATAGCGTTAGGATTGGCCTCAAAACAGTTGATATCAGCAAATCCGAATTCCAAAGGATCCAAATATCTCCAAAAAACTTCCATTAGGAGGAGATTGTATGGAACATGTAAACCCAATCTTAGCAATGACATTAAGGGCTTTATTTGCTTTGAATTTGGTTTTAAAAAGGACTACGACTTCAGGTTTGTCATTAAAAAGTAGTTCTTTGATGTGTCTCCTGAATTCTTTAGAGCCAGCACCTCTACAATACAAAGTGAACTGAAGGGTAAGTATATAGCCAGAGGGGGTGAATGACTATATATGGACTTTTACAACTTTTCTTGATAAAAAGCTTTTGTACAATGGATAAAACCCTTCCAAATAGTTGTTTCAAAGTAATTTAGCAATCACTCACAAATATGTAAAGTGCATAATATATATACCGAAAGTAAAGTGCAGAATATAAATTCTGAAAGTAAAGTGCAGAATATAAATAAACACAAAAATTTATAGTGGTTCAGGGTGGTGTAATCCTTTAATCCACTCATCTCCTATGATGATTAGAGGAATTCACTATTTTTTCACCACTACAATAGTTATGATTGTCCTTGGCTACACAAGCTTTACATTCTATAGATTATCACTCATTGGCTACAAAAGCTTCAGTGGTTGAATCTTCCACACCGCTCCTTGGGAACAAATCCTTCAGCACCTATCACACAATTTTGCGATTCCTTCTCAGACTGACTGATTCAATTTCTTGATCCAACGGATCCTTAAAGTTGATATGAATTCAAGATTCACAAGTTTGATCAATACTCAGACTGGGCTGTCTCTTTTCTGCTATGTATTTTGAGTTTGATTCTCTAGATATAGCTTTTAAGAACAAAGAGAAGGCTTGTGATTTTGACATTGTTTTGGCACTTGTAAAGTTCATAGATGTTTTTGTTATCTATGTATCTATTTCTTCTTTCTGTCAATTTCTTCTATTTATAGCCATAAATCCTTTGAATTTGAATTTCTGTCCGTTAGTTATTTAATGCTCAAAATCATCATTGATTCTCTCTTGATTTAATCCTCCATGATTTTAGTGATCCATATTTTGATCAAACGTTCATCATAAAATACGTCCTTGATGATTCTGCATTAATTACTTGATCTTCCATATTTTCCTCGTTTTGGAATAAGTGTTAGCAGCTTACTAGAATCAGATGCTTCTACTTTACTTCACCGGCTTAGTGACTACTTCACTTGACTACTTTCTTAATTACTTCACTAGTCAAGTATTCGCTTTTACTTGCGTCTTTGCTTCCGTGTTGTTTATCAGCCGATAGACATTTCCTTCACTAATCCTTAGTTTTGTGTGAGATCAGTGTACACCATATTATAGAAAATTAAATTTCTTCACTTGTATTATATCTTAGGCTTACCCAAAGTCATCACAGACTTTGTTGGTTGTAAGTCAGTCCATAGGTCTTCACTTCACTGTGTTGGTTCCTTGGTTGTCTTCACTGAGCTGGTCCTGTCTTTACTGAGCTGGCCTACCAGTCTAGTACAGTGCTTGTCTGACTGAACTTATACAATATGTCAGACTTCTAAGTAAAGCCAATATAATAAATTCTAAATTATTTCAGGCTTGTTTTAACAGCTAGCATGGCCATCATCAAAACTATAAAATGTTCCTAACAATTTCCCCCTTTTTGAGGATGCCAAAACCCTCATAAGCCTGAACATAAGTGCAATGTAAAATCATATTTTAAAAACTAAAATCCATCTTTTATTCATCCATAAAGGGCAAAGATTCAAAATAATAATTGAGAAATAAGTTATTACAACTACAAGTTCTTCAAATTCTCTTTGTACCTCTTGAACTTTGTAGTGTGAATGCCTATCATGTCCTTGAAATCAACTCCGGGAAATTTCCACATCCAATAGGCTAAGGAAGTTTCCCTCGGCTGGTTGCCAAAAGATATTCTGTTAATCAACATGTTGAAGTCTGGCAAGGTTTCATATGCATGTGGCTTGCCAAAGTACTCTTCCAATCTTTTCGTGGCTTCAGTAATATCACTATCAACAAGTTTCAATTGTTTGAACATTTCCTATTGTTCTTGTCCTGATTTTCAAAACATAGGTCTGAACACCTTCTTCATATCTTCAAAGTCTGCTTTCCATTCCTCAGTAAGCTCTTCAGAAATTTTTAGTTCTTTTGGGACGTCAACTGATATTCTTTGTTCTGGAATAGGTTCCCTCTCTGCTGGTGCTCTCCTCTGAGATACATAAAAGTCTTTTAACTCTGCATACAACTAGGCCATATCTGGCTGGACTCTTTCTTCATGTCTTGACAACCAGTCTAACCATGCTTCATCCCGAGTCATGTCAGGGCATGGGGATTCAATGTTTAGTAGAAATTCCCTTGTATCCCTACCAACTTCTTCATCATAGGACTCGTGATATCTATGAGCTTTGGAGTTTCTCCTATAGCTCTCAGAATGTCATCTGTGACCTGAGCTACTTGTTCTTCCTCTTGACTGACTCTGACCTCTCTCAAAGGTGCTCCTTTGTTGGTGACTACTTTTCTATTGTTGATTAGATCCAGACATTTGCTAATTTCCTGATCTGTCTTTATCATCTCTTCTTTGAATTGGATAGGGAAATCCAAGGTAGGGTTCATTCTTTGTCCTTTCTCTTTCAACCATAATTCTTCTTTGCTGCTCCTCGGGTTCAGCACTAACTTTTATCTCTGTATCTCTTTCTTTGAGCTGTTCTGCTATAAAATATGGTGGTCTAGTGCTAGACCCAGACATATCACTTTTTTTTCTTGTGCTGGATTCAGGCTTATCACTTTCCCCCCTTTTTGGAAGCATCAGTAGAGAGTTGTAGTAAAATGTTATTGTTAGTCTCTGCAGCAGATAGTAGACTATCCAACTTCCCTTCCATTAAAGTGAACTTGTCATAATGTTCTGTTATCTTTTCTGACATGGGATTCAGCCTCTTTGTCATAGCTCTTGTCAGATCAACCAACCTCTTTGTCATAGCTCTTGTCAGATCAACCAACTCATTTGTGACATGCTGTTTGAGATTGTAGCTTCTGTTGGTGAGATTTGTGTTCATCTGAGTAATGAGAGAAGTATGCTGCCGGATTACATTGTTCTGCATATTAATGTATTAAGAGACAGCCTCAAATCTGTTTTGCATAGAACTGCTCTCATTCGTCAGTGTTTCTTGGAGATTCCTTAAGCATAAGGCTTGTTTCTCCAACTCATCTACCATAGCATCAACAGCGGACTAGAAAGATTGATCAGATACACCACTTGGAATTTGTGAGATTTATTCCCGTATGTCAACAGGTGGAATCGGTGCTAGTGTAGTTTCAGTGTGCTAGACTGGTTCCCGTTGTAGTGGAGTGGATACCAGTTCAGGCGTTGTGTTAGCAGGTAGAGTCTACCCTGTTTGAGTGACATATTCTCCTGCTACTTCTTCAAAAACTTGAGTAGCAGAGAATCCTTGCGTAAGGCTGGCCAACATTCCCCATTGCTCTGTGCTGGGTATGGTCTTTGTTGGTGTGACAGCAGCTAATTCGGTATCTTGAATAATTATGGGATCAGCTGAGGTTTGTTGAGTGTCTTCAGCTGCTGGTGGAACTACCTTTGCCACTTATGTTTCCACTGGTGGAGTATCATCAGCTACTGTTAAAGTGCTGTTGCAGTTTGCTGCATAGACTCAGGAGAGTCAGATTATCAACATCTATTGCATCAGCTACCTCCATCACTGCCACCATCCTGATTATCATCATCATCACTATTGTAATTATCATTATCATAATTGTTGGAAATAAAATTTAGTTTTGATGATGATTCATCTTATTTTAGAATATGTATGTTTACACCCCATTGATGAGGTGCTGAAGCTAGCTGTTATAGTGAAAGGCTAAAGATGTCTAGAAATGAATGTATAAGTTTTACTAGAGTCTGATAATTGTATAGGTTATATCAGACAAGCACTGTAATAGATAGAGGTGTCATAAAACTGAAAACTGGAAATCATCTAGATAACTGGAACTTGACATAAGACTGAAGATGTACACCTAGAACTGAAGTTCACTCAGGACTGAAGAAGGTAAGTTCGTTGAGGGTCACAAACTCGGTTGACTTATCTAAAACTGAAGGCGGAGGGAACAAACTCAGTATTTGAAGAACTGAGGGACATAGACCCAGTTGTAGAAGATAGAAGAACTGAGGGTTCAAACTCAGTTATGAAGGTTCTCATGCCGAGATTGTAAAGTTAGAATTCATGTAAGTCTGTGATGGCCTGAACTGACTTTATGGATCTTGAAGAAGACCTAAGTATCATAAGGACAATGATATCTTAGATGATCTGTATAAGGAATGGTGTAATCTGATTCAGTCCATAAAATCAAATAAATAGAGTACTGAACTTTTGCAGAAGAGTAAAAACTCAGTTAATGCTCTATGTCAGTTAACAAACTGAAAACTGACATACTCAGTATAAAACTGATCAGGATACTCAGTTTTATATTCATCCATCCAAGAAACTGAAAGTACATTTGAATGTTATAAAATAAGAATTCTTATTGGATGAGAAACTGACATGTCAGAACGGTCACTGACACTTGACATTTGAAAATATAGATTTTGAAGCAATTCAAATTCATCAAGATTAATGTTGGACCTCACACTATAAATAGAAGACTTGACATCGAGGATAAAACACAAAATTAACAAGATTACAAGCATTATTGTGCTCAAGTCTAGTTCATTCAAATTGATATAATTATTTGTGCTCAACAAGATCATATCTAGATTTCTTCATGTGTTCAAGCTACATCGATCATATTCAGATTTTGACACTTTGAAGAACCACAAGCAAGAATCAATTTATTGATTCTCAGCACAACTTTGATTCTTAATCAAAGGTTTAGACTGTGAAGCAATCCGGTCAAGGAATTGCCAAGGACAGTTGTGTCATTTGCAGTCGGGTAGACTATGTTTCTGGTGGTAGCTGGTGAAGAGGCAATACAACCTTCTAAGGACCAGTGGTTTAAGAAGTTGAAGAGCAGCAATCCAACCTGTTCTTTTGTTGTTTAGATAGTGACACTAGGGAGTAGTCAAGGACTATCATTTAGGACTTTTTGTAATAGCGTACCTCAAGGAGTTCTAGTGGAATTTTCCTCCTACATCACAGGGAAAGAGTGGAATGACAGGATTACACCACATGGAACCACTATAATTCTTGCTCTACTTACTTTACGTATTTACATTATGTTATTTACTTATACAACATTTATTATTATTTATTCAGCATACTGAAACTAATTGTTACAAGCATACACAGCTCACAAACTGATATTCACCAGAATTCAGTTTTGCATACTCAGATTTTTCTTATATTATCAACAAGATCCAGATAAAAGCTAAAATTTAAATCCCCTGCCGGTTGACTCAGTTTTGTATAAGTCAGTTTGACTTAGACTCAGCTTTGTCAGCTTAACTCCACACAAGTTAAAACTGAACCTTAATTGTTAATTAATCTAGTTTTTGGTGACAAGTTTATTCACCCCCCCTCTAAAAATGTGTTATCCTTTCCAAGGGACCAACAATTGGTATCGGAGCAGTGTTCTTTAACAAGCTATTGTTGAAAACTCACCTGCTCTAATTATCTCCTCTAGTTGATCTCCTAAAAAAGCTTAGTCTTTCAGTTTCCAGTCTTTGTATAATCCAGTTTTCATTTACTCACACAATGGATAACAATCAATATGTCAGGCAGATGCTAATGTGCAACATGGACAGATTTGATGAATACAAACGTCGTTTGCAGGCCTTTCTAGCAGCTTCTCATAACGAGATGATAGATGTACTCACTGATGGACCTATTCAGATCACTCACATGCAAACTGTCAATGGTGAACAAGTTAGAGTTCAAAAGCCCAAAAGCAATTGGACCAGTGATGACAGAAAGAGAAACAACTTGAACAATGTTTCCATGGATATCATACTCAGAACTCTTGACAGTAATATGTATCTGAAAGTCAAGGATTGCACTACTGCAAAAAAAATGTGGGAGAAACTTCAATTGTTTGTGAAGGAACTGATTACATCAAAGAAAATAAGATCTCAGTGGCAAAACAAATGTTTGAGAAATTCAAGATGAAGTCAGGCGAGAACGTTGATCAGATGGAAACAAGATTCAGAGCCATAATGGATGAACTAGCTTTACTCAAGATCGAGTATACCAAGAAAGAGATCAACACAAGAATCTTAATGGCTTTACCCATGTGCTGGAAGATGAAGGTCACAACAATGGAAGAATCAAGAAGACTTGATATAGAAGGTTCCTTCAAAATCTTCTCAGACCTGAAGGCTTATGAATTCAGCGAGGACTTCAAAAGCACAGCTACCATAATCAAGGCTCTGGAGGAATCCCAAAAAATAGCACTCGTAGCTGCCTCAAATGAAAATCAAGAAACCTCGTCTAACAATCTTCAGCAATTGGATGAGATGGAAGAGCAGATGGCTCTAATGATGAATAGTGTTGGTCCCTTGGAAAGGCTAACACAAGTTTGGAGGGGGGGGGGTGAATAAACTTGTCACCAAAAACTAGATTAATTAACAATTAAGGTTCAGTTTTAACTTGTGTGGAGTTAAGCTGACAAAGCTGAGTATAAGTCAAACTGACTTATGCAAAACTGAGACAACCGGCAGGGGATTTATGTTATAGCCTTTAACTGGATCTTGTTAATACTATTAGAAAAGGCTAAGTATGTAAAACTGAATTCTGGTGAATGTCAGTTTGTGAACTGTGTATGCTAGTAACAATCAGTTTCAGTATGCTGAATAGACAATAATAAACGCTGTAAAGTAAATAACATAATGTAAGTGCATAAAGTAAATAGAGCAAGAATTATAGTGGTTCCAGGTGGTGTAAAATCCTATCAGTCCACTCTTCCCTGGTGATGTAGGAGGAAAATTCCACTAGAACTCCTTGAGGTACGCAGTTACAAAAAGTCCTAAACGATAGTCCCTGACTAATCCCTAGTGTCACTATCTAAACAACTAAAGAACAAGTTGGATTGTTGCTCTTCAACTACTTGAGCCACTGGTCCTTGGAGGGTTGGATTGCCTCTTCACCAGCTACCACCACAAACACAGTCTACCCGACTGCAAACAACTGTCCTTAGCAACTCCTTGACTGGATTGCTTCATAGTCTAAACCTTTGATTAAGAATCAAAGTTGGGCTGAGAATCAATAAATTGATTCTTGCTTGTGGTTCTTCAAAGTTTCGAAATCTGGATATAATCGATGTAGCTTGAACACTTGAAGAAATCTAGATATGATCTTGTTGAGCGTAGATATAGACAACAATTCGAATGAACTAGACTTTTGCACAAAAATGCTTGTAATCTCGTTAATTCGGTGTCTGATCCTTGGTGCAAAGTCCTCTTTTTATAGTGTGAAGTTAATGTTCATATCGTTTGAATTTGAATTGCTTCAACGTCTATATTTTCATATGTTAGATGTCAGTGACCGTTCTTACATGTCAGTTCTTCATCCAATAAGAATCCTTGATTTACAATGTTCGAATGTACTTTCAGTTGTTTGTATGGCTGATTATAAAACTGAGTATCCTGATCCATTTTATATTGAGTAATTAAGTGAGTTTTTACTGTTGGACCATTGAAAAGGCTAACACAAGTTTAGAGGGGGGGGGGGGTGAATAAACTTGTCACCAAAAACCTAACTTAAAACTGAATCTTAAACCAGTTTTGTTCAACTTAAACTTGTATGGAATTAAGCTAACTTAGCTGAGTATAAGTCAAAATTGACTTATCGTTAACTGAGTTAACCGGCAACGGATTAAATTAAGCCTTTGTAAAATATGAGTTATCAGTTAATATGCTGGCTCAGTTTCAGGTGTTTGCTGAGTATGTGAACTAGATGAATATAACTAAAATGCAGTAAATAAATGCGTAATGTAAATAACAAGAATTATAGAGGTTCCAGGTGGCGTAATCCTGTCAGTCCTCTCTTCCCCTGTGATGCAGAGGAAAAATTCCACTAGAACTTTTAAGATGGCCTAGTTACAAGTCCTAAACGGATAGTCCTTGACTAATCCCTAGCTTCACTATCTAAACACTTGTAGAATAGGTGGGATGGCTGCTCTCCAATTGTTTGAAACACTGGTCCTTGGAGGGTTGTCGTGCCTCTTCACGACTCATGACAAACACAGTCTTCTGATTTGCAGACTCAACGCCCTTCACACCTTCTTGGTGTTTCACAGTCTAAAACCTTTGATAAAATCAAAGTTGAGACTTGAATCAATAACTATGATTCAATTTGTGATTTGAGCTTTCTCTTATAGATAAAACAGTTAAGCACAACTCTGTTTTCTTCAAATGAATGATCTTGATGTTTCTTGAATGCTTGTGATCACTTGAAGATATTTCTTGATCTTGCAATTAAGTGCTTAGCAGGAATTCTCTTGATTTACTTTCCCTCTTGATATGAGCTTTCTTGACTTGATTGATTATTAGAATTCCGCACTGCTCCTTATGGTAGAATCAGTCTATTTATGGGGGTTTCTCTAACGGTTAGATCATTTGAATTTGAATCCTTATAGCCATTAGTGGTCCTGCTTTTCTGTATGTGTGTCAGTGTCCTTTCTAACATTCATACCGGTCTAATCCATCTTCAGTTTTTCTTAACTTCAGTTAGAAACTGATTCAAACATGACTTAGTCAGTTTCCAGTTTCTAAGAGCATTAATAGAGTTTTTACTCTTCTTCAAAATCTCAGTACTCTATCCTTCACCTGATTCTAATTGACTAAATCGGAGTACACTATTTACAATCGAACATCTAAGATATCATTGTCCTTATGATTCTTAGTCTTGTATACAAGATCTATAAAGTCAGTTCAGGTTATCACAATCTTGCATGAAGTCTAACTCTGCAGTCTCGACTTAGTCTTCATAAACTGAGTTTGAACTCTCAATTCTTCAGTCTTTAATAACTGAGTCTGAACCCTCAGTTCTTCTATCTTTTAGATAAGACAACTGAGTTTGTGTCCCTCAGTGAACTTACCTTCTCCAGCTTCAGTTTGTGTGCTCTTATGTCAGTTTTCCAGTATCTCTTTTGGATCTCAGTTTCATCAAGTTACTTACTCAATTTCTCAGTTCTGAACATAGAACTATTACAGTGCTTTTCTGATTAGCTTATGCAAATATCAGACTCTATTAAATCCTATACATTAGTTTCTAGATATCTTTTTGCTTTGCACTATAACAGCTAGTTATGACACTTCATCAATGGGGTCTAAAAACATTAATTAAATAAGTGATGAATCATCGTCAAAACATAAATTTTATTTCCAACAATTTCCCCCTTTTTGATGATATCAATTCCCTCTTTAAAAGAAATGCAAAAAGATAAAAACAAAATAAATAAAAACAAAACAAACTGAGAAACTGAGATTTTATTGAACAAACTGAGTTACAATACATGAGTATTAAAATACAACACATAAAAAGAAACTAAATGTCAGCTTCTTCTCCTTTCACTTGCTAGCTACACTGAGTTTGTTGTCATATCTTTCAGCATACTCCCTCGTGGCTTCATTCGTTGTTGTGCTTTCAATTCCATGAATATTCGCATAAATATTCCATGAACTGGACATATTGTGTTTACTGAAAATTTTGCTCTTGAACAGTACAACAAACACAAACACTATCTGTCTCAGTTTTTCGCTCGTGCCAGTTTTGAGTAGATCATGAAAACTCAGGTTCAGCTTTCTCAACCTGTTCTGAGACTTGCTCTAAAGTGCCATTTCTCTCCCATTTGCTCAATTTGTGCCAGAAATGCATAATGACCTTTTGCATGTTCAGAAAGGTTGATAAGGCTTGTTCTCTTGATTCTCCTTCTCTCAAAGGTAAGTCTTTGAAAATGTTGTAGAGACGAGAATCTAGACCAAGTCTTTTCTCAGTGGAAAGAAAGAAGAGCGACAAAGTTCAGTTCAGATTGGACTGTTTGCAGCATGGGAGCAGATTACCCAAAAAATCCCGGGTTCTGCAATTTTGCGATTAACTCCATTTCTTCATCAGTAAAATCTTCTCTAGCTTTCTTCAACTCGACCAATTTATCATCAATGTTGTCCAGAACTTTTGGCATATCTAGCTCATTGACTTTTATCATATCCAAACTTTCCCCCATATTGACATCATCTTTAACGATCAAACTCTTGATGTAGGAGTTTATATGTTCTTTGAGTTGATGCCAATATGGTCTCGACCAACAACCCAGAATCTTTCATTCAATTCTCCAAAGTAAGGTCATTTTTCAAACAGATTATTAAGAATGCCTTCCCATCTCTCAGTTGTCTCAGTTTTCCTTGAATTATTCTCAGTGGTAGACTTGCGAATCTCAATCAAGGTGTTCTGGCAGTCACTTCTGACCTTAATCAAGCTTTTCTCCATCTTAGTCCTCTCAGTCTTGCTATCTTCTAAGGACTTTAACTCTTTTCCAAACAGTCTTATATCATCTTTTTGAATGCGTATCAGTTCATTGTGATAGAACTTGATGATATCAACCTGTGAAGGTATGTCAGTTTCAGCTTTTTTTGGTCTTCAACTTTATCTACTCTAGTTTCGATCCACTTTTGTTTCTTTGATAGGAGTAGGAACAATCTTTTTGAGTTCCTCTTTATATTCTACAGACTTTATTCTTTCCTCAGACTGTGTTCTTATTTCTTCCAGGCGTGATCGATCGTTTTTCTCTGACCGTGATATTTCCACATTGAAATCATCATCAGAATCTTCATCAGCTTTATCAGCCTCAGCCAATGCTATCTCTCGAACAATTTGATCAGTTGGGGACTGATAGCTAGTTGGGGATTGGTAAGCTTCTTTTTCTTCATTTCCAGATTCAGACTGAGTTTCAGTGTCTGAATCTCTACGGCTTTCTTCAGAACTGTCTTCATCATCATCAACAACGTTCTTATCATCTCCAGTTTTCTTTTCTTGAGATGAAGAACCAGTTCCTTTTTGCAAATTATGATCGCCTTGCGAATCATCATCATCATCATCATTGTCGTCTTTCTTAGAATTTCCATCTGCTGTAATTTTCTTCCAATGATGTCTCTGATCAACGCATATCCAGTATTCAAAAATTCATCAGTGTTGATCAGTTCAGACAGATGAGTGATGTTGTAAAGATTGAACACCCATTTCTATGTGATCTCCATCTCTGCTAACTGACTTCTCTAATCTGATATGGAGCTGAGTTTCCAGTTTTGATAAGCATGCAGTCTCTTGCAATCGGCTACAATCAATTCTCTAGGATTAAAAGATGATTCAGGTGGAGATGTGATTGTTTCACTTTCTCTTGGAATCTCCAAATTAGATTCCACAGGAGCAACTATCTTTTCAGCTTCTCATGTTGTCTCTGATCGCTTTTGCTTGTTTCACCTTCAACAACAAGCTGGATCAGTGATTTCGATTTCAATCTCGAGAACGGAGATGGTAGGCTAAGTTTCAAATTTTCAACAATAATAAATTCGAATCGTGGTTCCACCTCGGTGTTTGTTCAATAACTTTGATCTTTTGTTGGCTCAATGTCGACCTTGATTATTTCTGTGTAGTTCCTTCTTCATGGACAAGCTCATCCAGAGTGATGACTTGGGTAGGTCTTGATTCAATCTCAGCAGGTTCTTTTTCTTTGGGTTGAGAGGCCTCAATTTCCTTGAATGATTCGTCATACTCAATTCTAGATGCCGATTTTTGTGGCATGGATCTAAACTTGGAGAGTAGCTTGAGCATGGTCATTGTTTCTAAGTCAATCAACCACTCCTCACTGTCAGTATCTTCCTCATCATCTTCAATTCTCAGGGTCTGTTCCCCCTGAGTGTCGGCTTCCTTCTGAATGTCAGCTTCTGGTAGTGAAGGAACAACTTCTTCTCTAACTGAAGTTTCCTTTTCAGCAGTGACAACCTCAGTTTGAATTGGTTCGGTGGGTGTTCAGTTCTCAGTTTCTTTGCTTAGCTTTCAGAAACTGAAGTAGCCGATTTTGCTGGTGAAGGCTCCAAGACCTTCTTTGCGCTTTGATAACCTTTGTTTGAATTGAAGCATCCAGCTTCCTCTTCCTTTTTAACAGTATATCAACTTCTTCAAAAAATTCAGCACTGGTTCGATGTTTCTTTGATCTCTTGCTTTTCTTCTTATGTTTGATTTCAGAACCCTCCGCTTTCCTCTTTCCAGATTTTTCCTTGATTGCAATTTTCCCGTCAACAATTTCAGTTTCCTTCTTCTTTGCGATTTTAAAGTAGTCAAGAATTCTTTGAACTAATATGGCCAGAGTCTTTTTGTGATAGAATCTGCCTTTCTTCACATCAGTTTTCTTCTTGGGTACATCAAAAGATTGTGCCATCAATTGATCTAGAATGTACCTTTGCCAGTTGAAGTTTTCTTTGAACCAATACAACACATCCAATTTGGTTCCATAAATATTGCTAAAATTTCATGCGTTTCCAATCACGCAATTTGCCAACATCTTCGTCAAAAGTTGAATTCAGGCTGGAGTAGACTTGTGCTCCCAGATTGCAATACTGGTGATTCTGAATTTATTGCCTCTAATTCCTTTATGAGTGTGTCCAAGGTTTCATTGAAATATTCATTTCTATGATTGTTCATTGCTGTGTGAGTGTCGAAAGTGGAAGTACTTGCCTCAAGATATTTGATAGATGAGTCTTCAGTTCTGGCTTCTTCATCTTCTATTATCTGCTTTCTCTAATCCAGTATTGTTTTTTACTAAGTCAGTTCCAAGAAGTATGATTTATTCCTCACTTTCACCATGATCATTTCCACCAAGCTTATGGGTAAGGTTTCAGCATTATCCTCAATGTTTGTGGGGGATGGTTCATCGATGAATGTTTCAACTTGACTTTTCTTGAGTTTGACCACGAGCACGCAATTAGTTTTTTCAGTATTCATCAGATCTTAAAATGAGCAGATTTTATCAATTTTCTAAAGTGGTGCAGTGTATTCATGATACAGTTTTGAAAAACTTTTAAAGACTTAAGCAACCAAACTGATATTGAGATAGAACTATGGATCTCTTCGGAACAGAAGCACCGCTCCGATACCAATTGTTGGTATCGGAAACAACTAATGCCCGAAGCGATGGTGATTTGGATCACCTCCAAAAGGAAGAACTACTCCGATACCAATTGTTGGTCCCTTGAAAGGATAACACAAGTTTAGAGGGGGGGTGAATAAACTTGTCACCAAAAACCTAACTTAAAACTGAATCATAAACCAATTTTAGTTCAACTTAAACTTGTGCGGAGTTAAGCTAACTTAGCTGAGTATAAGACAAAACTGACTTATCCTTAACTGAGTTAACCGGCAGCGGATTAAATTAAGCCTTTGCAAAATATAAGTTATCAGTAAATATGCTGACTCAGTTTCTAGTGTTTGCTGAGTATGTGAACTAGATGAATATAACTATAATGCATTAAATATATGCGTAATGTAAATAACAAGAATTATAGAGGTGGCCCAGTTACAAAAAGTCCTAAACTGATAATCCTTGACTAATCCCTAGCTTCACTATCTAAACACTTGTAGAACATGTGGGATGGCTGCTCTCCAATTGTTTGAAACACTGGTCCTTGGAGGGTTGTCTTGCCTCTTCACCAATTTCATCACAAACCACAGTCTTCATTTCAGATAGCTCAAGTGTCCTTCACACCTTCTTGGTGTTTCACTGTCTAAAACCTTTGATAAAATAAAAGTTGAGACTTGAATCAATAACTATGATTCAATTTGTGATTTGAGCTTTCTCTTGTAGATAAAACAGTTATGCACAGCTCTGTTTTCTTCAAATGAATGATCTTGATGTTTCTTGAATGCTTGTGATCACTTGCAGATATTTCTTGATCTTGCAATTAAGTGCTTAGCAGGAATTCTCTCGATTTACTTTCCCTCTTGATATGAGCTTTCTTGACTTGATTGATTATTAGAATTCCGCACTGCTCCTTATGGTAGAATCAGTCTATTTTTAGGGGTTTCTCTAACGGTTAGATCATTTGAATTTGAATCCTTATAGCCGTTAGTGGTCCTGCTTTTCTGTATGTGTGTCCTTTCTGACATTCATAACGGTCTGATCCATCTTCAGTTTTTCTTAACTTCAGTTAGAAATTGATTCAAACTTGACTTAGTCAGTTTCCAGTTTCTAAGAGCATTAACTGAGGTTTTACTCTTCTTCAAAATCTCAGTACTCTATCCTTCATCTGATTCTAATTGACTAAATCAGAGTACACCATTTACAATCAAACATCTAAGATATCATTGTCCTTATGATTCTTATTCCTGTATACAAGATCTATAAAGTCAGTTCAGGTCATCACAATCTTGCCTGAAGTCATCTCTTCGATCTCGACTTAGTCTTCATAAGCCGAGTTTGAACCCTCGCCTTCTTGATGTCTTCAATAAGCGAGTCTGAACCCTCGGTTCTTCTATCTTCTAGATAAGTCAATGGTTCGACTCGACTCCTCAAGCACTACCTACAATCGATCCGGTCCACTTTGCCGGTTAGAAAGTAGATTTTGCTAAGGTTTCGAGTTTTTACTTGCATAACCAGATTGCAAAAATCCTCTTATCAATAATAACAATACCAAACAAAGTAAAACTGGAAATTGGATTTCATTAAGAGTTTGCAAAAACTGGATCAAGTTACACGTTTTATGTAAACTGAAATAAAACTTAAGCAGCTTTCTGTGTAACTAAGACAAACCTTCTTATTTTGTCATGAAAGCGATATTCTTCTTCAATTTTTGTATCTTCTTTGCTGAAAGTCTTGAGATAATCCACTTGTCTTGTTAGCTTCCATTTTCTCCACATAGCTAACTTAGGAAAATGACTTTCACCCTTGTAATAACTTTCAAATTCTAAAACATCTGCTTTCATCTGTTCAACCTTGTCTTTGATCTGATGTTTTTCTTCAATCCTTTTGATCTTTTTGTAATTTGCCATTTTCTGTTTATGATGGAGATCACACAAAAGGTAGTTGAGTGATTCTTCATAATTCTTGTGTCTGTACTTGGCTTTAACATGACTGTAATCTTCAACAAACTTCATCCAAAGATCTTCAGTGAGGGTTACTCTTCTTTCATCAGGTTGACTGTACTTGAGTATCAGTTGTTCATCAGTTAGTTCTTCAACGTGTCTGATGTTGGATTCTGTTGCTGATTTTGCTTTCTTCAGTTCTGTCAACTCTACTTCAAGCTTCAGTTTTTCCTCACATAACTTCAGCTTTTCTTCCTCTACTTCCCCCTTTTTGGCATCATAAAACTCATTGATTAGCTTATGTGTTGCAATCTGGTTGGTTGACATATCTTTTTGGGAGGTGAGGACTTCTTTGAGCTGAATTTCTAACACATAGATCCGTTGATTGAGGTGTTATTCAGCTTGAGCGTGAGTTTCTCGATCTTCCATAGTTGTCTGTTCAAGTTTTTCTTTCAGACTGAGAATCTTTGAAACTGAATGTGAAGTGGATTTCTTGATAATATCCAACTTAGAGTGAGTTGACACATCAGTTTTCTTTATGTAATCCAAGTAACCGGAAACATGTGATAGAAGACCACTTAAATCATCCTTTTGGTTGAGCATAATCTTCAAGCCTTCTTGTACTTTCCTCAATTCTTTTGTTGTAAGATTTTCATATGGGTCTTCTTCCTCTGTTTCTTGGATGTTAGACTACATCTTCAATTATCATCAGTTGCTGATTATCATCAGCTTTAGCTTCTTCTTCTTTGTTGTCAGTTGTCTGATTTCCAACTGGAAATTCTTCTTCCATAGTATCAGTTTGTGCTGGTCGTTCAAGCTGAGTGTTTGGCTGCAAAACGGTACTTTGATGAGCTTCTTTCCTTGAATCATCATCCTTATCATCATCTTTCTTCTTTAAAACTTCCTTCGATATATATGATGTGGTTGATTCAGTTCTCTTAGCTAGCGCTTTGAATCTGTTGAAGAAGTTGTTGTGAAACTCTTCCATTGGAAATAAAGCATAGAGATTTTGTATTTCCAGTTTCTCCAAAAGTAGATTTTCCTCATTAGGTAGAGTTGCTTCACGAGAATCTTCAGTCTTGAGCTACATCTTCATCTGTTTGATGATCCTTTTAGCTTCAAAGAGATACTCCTTTGGTTCCTGAGCTATTTGTTCCTCCTGCTCAACTTGCATAACGGAAACTTGTTTCTCTGAAATTTTCTGCTTAAGATTAGAAACAATTCCAGGAACCAATGCCTTCAGCTTACTGTCATCAGTTGTCAGTTGTTGTTCCCCCTTGATTGGTGCTAACTGACTTGAAGTACCTGAAAACAAACATCTGCCAACTGACTTTTCTCCCTGTGTCTCAGCTTTCCTTATAATTCCTTTTTGCTGAGCGATCTACTGGGACACAGTTTGCCTATTGGCTTCAGCTTGGAAAGACTTCTTCGTTGAACTTGCAACTGTTGTTACTTGTCTGGTAGATGTGGAAGCAGCAGTAGTTTGCTTTGCTTTCTTCCCAGCACTGAGTCTTTCCAAATAATACTGAATCACTAAGCTAAGTGATTTCTTCAGTCGAAATTCCATCAGTTTGTCTTCCTTCAGCATGGGCTCTACTGACACTTGCTAATTCAGCCAAGTGTTGTTGTTTGATCTGGTTGAAGATATATCCTGCCCAATTAAACTCGAATCCATCCCAAATGATGTTCATTAGGTAGATACCATCTTCAGTTAATTTATTTAGCCCTTTGCGTTGTCCGACAGCATGTATGTTGATCCATCTGCTGAGAAGACCAAATTCATGTTTGAGATCCTTAATATGTGTATCGACTTCTGCTGGTTGCTTTGAAACTGAAATCTGGCTAAGAAAGGCACTATGTTGGAGTGGAAGACAGGCTAGGTCAATTGATTTCACCAAAGGATCTTTGAAACCAAAAAGCTGTCTGATAACGTCCTCATTGACAAAAAAATTCTATCCACGAACTCTTGTAAGCAAAGAGTTCTTCAGCGTCTTCGTATTCTCCCAGAATTGCATTAAACCTTCCAAGTCCATATCTTGTTGTAATTCTGCTTACAGCAAGTTCTTTAAACCTTGTAATCGTCCAATCTTCTTGCTTATATGACTGGAGAGAAGAGTATTACCACATATTTCTTTAAATTCTCTAAGTGTGAACGTATCGGGTGTGGTGATCAATCTTTCTTCCTGTGTTTCTTTTGAAGCGGCCATTTGAAATTTTTTAGGAGAAAAATAAAAAATTTCTGGCTAATTGAGAAGGAAAATGTTGGATTTTCTTTTTGTAATGATAGGGTGTGAAAATTGGTTGTATATAAAGGAGTAGGACAGTTGGTGATTTGATCCACGATCTTTAGAAAGATTTGTACAATCTTTTGAAATTCCATCATGGTTTGTATAACCGATGTGTACTATCGACATAATAGGGTATGCACGCTACAAATTACGGCGAAAACGGGCGGTAATTAATTGCGATGTAATCGTTGTCGGTTTTATCCGTTCCTTTTTTACTTTGTTTGATCAGGTAAAATCAAATCGATATCGATTTTTCAAAAGTGAGTTTAGTCAGATCTTCAGTTTCAGTTAGACAGTTTGAGATTATTGATGTCAATGACAGATCAGTCAAGTGAGCACACCCAGCATGACAAAGACCAATCCCCTTGACGAATCTCTAGGCTTGAACTGACTTAACTGACTTTAATAATCCCCAATTCAGTTCTCAGTTTAGCAAACCTTTCTTTGTCCAAAGGTTTGGTAAATATGACAGCTAACTGATCTTCAGTTGGAACATAGAGAAATGTCACGTCCTTTTTCTCTACATGATCCCTTATAAAGTGATGTCTCACATCAATATGCTTGGTTCTTGAGTGCAAAACTGGATTGTCAGTTGTAGCAATTGCACTTGTATTGTCACACATTATAGGAATCAGTCCCTCTTCTATTCTATAATCTCTCAGTTGTTGTCTAATCCATAAAACTTAAGCACAAACTCTTCCAGTTGCTATGTACTCAGCTTCAGTTGTTGATGTTGAAATGGAGTTTTGCTTCTTGTTGAACAATGACACAAGTCTATTTCCCAATAACTAACATGTGCATGAAGTACTTTTTCTGTCAACTTTGCATCCAGCATAGTCTGAATCTGAGTAGGATATCAGTTTGAATTCTCCTTCCTTTGAATACCATATCCCAACTCTTTCTGTATCTTTCAAATACTTCAAGGTTCTTTTGACAATAGTGAGATGACATTCCTTAGGTTTTGTTTGAAATCTGGCACAGACACCAACTGCAAAGGATATGTCTGGTCTATTGGCTGTTAGGTAAAGTAGACTTCCAATCATTCTTCTGTAGAATGTTTGATCCACATCCTTGCCATCTTTGTCTTCATCCAATCTAATTTTGGTTCCTATTGGTGTTGCAATGCCAGCTGATTTCTCCATTCCAAACTTCTTGATTAACTCTCTTGTGTACTTGGTTTGGTGAATGAAAAACCCATTATCCAACTGTTTAACTTGTAAACCCAGAAAGTAATTCAGTTCTCCCATTATGCTCATTTAAAATTTGCTTTTCATCAAACTTGCAAATTTCTCACAACGTTGTTCATTTTCTGATCCAAAAATGATGTCATCCACATAGATTTGAACTAGAAGTGTACTATCTTCAACTTTCATCCTAAATAGGGTTTTATCAATAGTTCCTTTTGTAAAACCATTGCCCACCAGAAACTGAGACAGAGTTTCATACCAAGCTCTTGGTGCTTCTTTGAGTCCATAAAGAGCTTTTCTCAGTTTAAGGACTTTGTCAGCTTGGTCTTTAAATTCAAATCCTGGTGGTTGCTGAACATAGACTTCTTCTTCAAGTATCCCATTCAAAAATGCACTTTTAACATCCATATGGTACACTTTGAATTTTGTGTGAGCTGCAAAGGCAAAAAATAGTCTGATTGCCTTTAACCTTGCAACTGGGGCATAAGTTTCATCACAGTCTATCCCTTCAGCTTGAGAGTAACCTTTAGCTACAAGTCTAGCTTTATTTCTGATAATATTTCCATCTTCATCAAGCTTGTTTCTAAAAACCCATTTAGTTCCAATTATGTTGACATGATCTGGCTTGTCTACTAAATCTCAAACTTGATATCTCTCAAATTCGTTGAGTTCTTCTTGCATAGCCAAAATCCAAACTAGATTGTTTAAGGCTTCTTCAATTTCTTTGGGTTCAGAAAACATGCTATCATAGCATCTAGCTGATGTCTTGTCGGAACACCTACTTGGAAATCACCTATCACTTGTTCTTCTAGGTGATCTCTCATCCATTGATGTACTGGGGGTTGCATCAAAGGGTTTTCATTTTGTGGAACTGGATCTTCTTGAGCTTGATCATTTCTAGTTGGATCAATTGCAGGTTCAGTTACTAAAACCTGAGGCTGATCCTGTTCTGAAAAATCTGAAATCCTTAAATTTCCAATATCAATGAAAACTAGTTCTGGAGACTTCTCTGTATGAGGCTGACAAACTGGTTCTTCTTTGTCTTCAAGTGTATCTCCAGTAATCTTTGGTTCATCAAAAACTACATGTATTGATTCTTCATGCTTGAGTGTTCTCTTGTTCAATATTCTAAAAGCTTTCCTGACACTTGACTAACCTAGACATATTCCTTCATCAGCTTTGGGCTAAAAAACCTTGAGCTGATCCTTTCCATTAATATGGACAAAGCATTTGCTTCCAAAGGCATGAAAATATGAAACATTTGGTTTTCTGCTGTTCCAAATCTCATAAGTTGTCTTTTCATGTCTCTTGTTCATGAGAGCTCGATTCTGAGTATAGTTAGTCAATGTATTTACGACTTCATCCAATATCGTTACGCAATTTAGATTCACAAATCATCCTCCTTCCAAATTTTCTTGAGTGTTCTATTCCTCTTTTTAGCTACTCCATTCTGTTGAGGGGTTGTAGTAGCTGTAAGCTGGTGTAGAACTCCGTTCTCTCCACAATATTCAATGATTATGTTGTTGAGGAATTATTTTCCTTTGTCCGATCTGATCTTGATTACTTTGACAATCTTCTGATTTTGGAGTCTTTTGAGAAGTTCAGTCAGTTGTTGCTTGGTTTCACTTTTCTTGGTCATGAAGATAACCCAAGTATATCTTGAAAAGTCATCAACCACCACCAAAGTTTATTTCTTGCCACTAACACTGATTGGTGTGATTGGTCCAAATAAGTCCATATGCAACAGTTATAAACTCTGTTTGTTGAATGCTGAGACTTAGTCTTGAAACTTTCTATGGTTGCTTTCCTTGCTGACAAGTATCACACAAGCTGTCTTTCTTGTATGTTATCTCTGGTAGTCCAATCACCAAATTCTTCTTGATTAACAAGTTGATATCATCAAAGTTTAGGTGACTCAGTTTCTTGTGCCACAACCAACTGAGTTCTGACTTGGTGTGCACAATTAAACAAGTCTCTGAAACTGCTGTAGACCAATCTACAACGTACATGTTCTCTTCCCTTCTTCCAGCTAGAACTACGTGGAAAGCTGTTTCCCTGACGACAATGCAATATTCCTTATCAAAGGTGACTTTGTATCCCATATCGCAGAACTGACTTGTGCTGAGTAGATTGTAGTGAAGTCCTTCCATGTAAGATACATTCTTGATTGTGAGTCCATTCCTGATTATGTTTCCATAACCTTTTGTGTAACCAGGTTTATCTTTACTTATAAAATTGACTCTGGGTCCATCTTTAGCTACAAACTCAGTGAGATAGTCCTTGCTCTTTGTTATGTGTCTAGAGCATTCACTGTCAAAGTACCAAATATCCTGCAAAACAAATTAAAATGCTTTAGGTACCCAACTCTGTTTGGGTCCATAGTGGTAAGTTTCCAGTACAACTCTGGGCATATTTCCATAAGGTCTTCTCTGGAAATTGCTGCACTTGTTTTCATATATATAAGCCACACTCCCATAATATCTTTTCTTGGACTGTGTCTCATTTATAGGATTTCTCATATCTTCTGGTTGAAACTGATTTCCAAAATGTCTTCTATTATTAAAGGCTGAATAATAACCATCATTCATTTTATACTAAGGTCTAGAATGACCTTTGTACTGAGACTTTTTCTGAGAACTGGGATAAGTCCTTGTTAGTAATACCATCCGCAACGGAAGCGATTTAAGGATCTAGATGTATAATTTACACGTAATAAAATAACTAGATCTACATCTACAAGGGGTTTGTAGAACATACCTCTTGGATCTCAAAATCTAAGTAGAAGAACCGCAATATGAAGATCAAAAGATGGTGTGAAGAGCACCACGATCTTCCGCACGTGTGATCCAAGCAACTCCCGGTGGAAGGAAATCTTCGTCTCGAATCCTCCCGGTATGCTACCCGGAAAACCTCCAAGATTTTCCCTTTCTCCCCCTTGGCCGAAATTTTCATTCTCCTCTCTAAGAGGTAGAAGTCAAAATTTAGTAGTGTGTATTAGGCTTGGGAGAACTCTCTTTATATAGGAGAGTAATCCTTGTCCTCCAAGGATTTTATTTTGCAAATAAATAAATCCAATAAATAAAAGATAATCCCATAATATTATAGAATAAATCTAGAATAATATTTATCTTTATTTCTTACCATAAATATTTATCCAATAAATATTTTGTGCATATGTCTTATTAATACACAAGAAAACAATTTCTTGTTCCATAAAACAATGCTATGGCCGAAAATTATATCGTGACCTAGTCACTATGATTTTCGACTATACACACTAAATTGGGCCAAGATTACGAAAAATATCTTTTTCACATATTTAATTATTTAGCCCAACTAATTTAATAGTCCACTAAACAATTAATTCACATATCGTTTCAATTAAATTCTAACAAGAACTAAATTAATATTATTAGGATTCGACGTCCGAGAATAGCTATGCTATATTGGAGGCACGTCGGGACCATGGACTAATAATCACGGCTCCGATAAATCAAATAAATAATTATCTTACGACGAACGTAATAATTATATTCGATAAATCAATCACTGGAATATGCCACCATAATCCCGTGACTGCACTCATCCAATTATAAGATTATATTTATCTCCTCACGAGAATGATAATAAGCGTCCATTGATATAATCATTACATATGGATTAATCCTCCATAGACTTTCATTCTAAATCGGAAAGTTACCGTTAACCCTTTTCGGAACCTCTTATCCTTATTTACCATTAACCCCCTAGTGATCAATTAATTCATATAACTCACTGGTAGCTAATCCGTGTAATATGAACTCCATGGATCGATCAGTTTCTAGGATTAACAAATAAGGAATCGTCTATCTACTTCCATAAATGAAAGGAATGGATTCCGTATTTGTGATAACACAGACTACTCACTCAATCCAAAGACAATGCCAAGATGGGGTAATTCGGATCACGACTCAGGTGTAATCATTAACCGTCAAGTCAAACCTCATACTGATTCAAGCGGTTGATCGTGATCACCTCGAGATTAAGATATATCCATAAATCGATCATCGATTGATTCGATAAGACTTCTCGATTACGGAATTATATCGTGAACTCTAATCAAATCGGTCCAAATTTCTATATGACATATCTATCATATATAAATGCCCCACTAGGTTCTCTTAACCGAAAGTCCGGATAAGACAATCACACCTATTTTGTTCTGGGCGCATTAATGGCACGTTAAAGGAGAGACCCGATACTCTCGATTAACTTCACTACGGGCTAATTGTATTTTAAGTACATCTTCACTAACTCAATCCTCCCGCGTATTTCCCACACACTAGTTAAGTGATTACATAAACAATATACTTTAGGGTTTTCTGTAGTGTAAATACTATTGTCACATCGGTGAATATGAGAATAATAAATATGAATAATAATAAAAACAATTACAAAATTGTCTTTCGGGCATCACACCTAACAATCTCCCACTTGCATGAAAGCATGTGAGTAATTGTTTTAGAGCACACCCTATTATTTAAACTACAACAAACTACATCTCACACTTGCTCTAAAGCAATGAAGACCCAACTCTACTTTAGTTTTAGTCTTTTTCTTGAATTATGAATAATATGTAGGTGTGTTGATGACTCTGTGATAATAACGTGTTACGGTCACCTTCGGAATGATTGTATTGCATTATGAACTTGTGTATTTATCTTTATGAAATTTTTAAACAAAATAGATATTTTTGTTTGATGGTGATGATGAAATAGATCTTGAAGATGAGAAATTACAAAAAAAATGATGAAAAAGCAAAGCTAGCATTTTGCGGGGATATTTATTCCCTACCCGACCCGGCCCCGAATATCCGGGAGTCCCGATGGTCGGGTCCCGACACCTATTGGGTTTGGGAACGGGGAGCAAAATGGTTTCCCAAATCTTATCGGGTTGGGAATTGGGTTGAAAGGTTATGGGATGGGACCCGACCCGATGCCACCCCTATATTTTACTAGTAAAATAAAGAAAATATATTTAATTGATTTATCTCATTTAATTTAATATCTTATATTAAATATTTTAGTCGTAAAATAAGGAAAATATATTTAATTGATTTATTTCATTTCATTTAATATCTTATATTAAATAAAGCCAAGAAATTGTCAATATCTAATATTGACTATCTTTATCTTATTATCATAAATCTATTTTAACAAATCAATTAATATTCAATATTAATATATGATAATACAATTAATTAAATTACATAATCCAAGTGTATCCTATTCACTGTAGTCTGCGCCCTATGTGCCAAAATTGGCATCCGGATTATTCTTTAATTAATCAATATAATTAATATCTTGTATTTAATTTATTCATAATAAATTAATACCATCATATTAATTTAATCACTATAACACTTTATAGTCGAGATAAACTTTCTTTATTTGGTTATCACTATAACCGCATTTTATTCCGGCTACATGTTCTTATGTGTGTGTATGGCCTGATAGGCTTCCGAATATGTTGGCCGTAGACACAAAGTGAAATTACAAAAATGTCCTTCACACCTAATGATCACGGAATAGCGTCTAACAACACACCGTGACCCTCAATCATCGGAAGAGTCAAAAGCAATGACTACTACCTTTCATGTGAAAACAGTTGCCGTGTAAATAGAATCATATCGCTGTAATAATTGTTAGGTGTAGTGCCCGAAAGACAATTTGTGTAATTGTTTTTAGTAATGGATGATGATTTTTTATCTCACCTTATTACTTGCTTTGTGCTTGTAAATAATACATCTACTGCAAAAACCCTAAGTATATCAAGATGTAACCGCTTAACTCGGTGTATGGAATGCACGTGAGGATTGAGTTAGTGGTGATATACTTAAGCTCATTAGTCCGTGGTGAACTTAATCGAGTTTAGGGTCTCTTGATTAAAACACCAATAATGCGCCTGAACACCTTAGGGTGTGATAGTCTTATCCGACTATCGGTAGAGGGTACCTACGTGGGGCATTTATATATGATGGCATTCATATAGGATCGGACCGATTTAATCTGAATTTCTCGGTATAATTCCGTAATCGAGGAATCTTATTAAATCATTAGATGATCATATATGGATCAACCTTAATCTCGAGGTGATCACGAGTGCTGCCTTGTCCCAGGGTAGTGTTTGATGTGTTAGTTACGGTTCACTTTAATATGTGTTCCAAGCCACTTCTCATTGGCACTATCTCCGGATGAGTGAGTAGTTCTGCTTTTCACGAGACATGGAATCCATTCCTTCTGCATGGGAAGTAGAGAGATCCCCTTGTTTGTTAGCCCTAAGAAAATGATCGATCCCGGGAGTTCACATTTGACTAATTAGCTACTAGTCAGATATGTGTGCTAATTGATCATCAGGGGGTTAATGGTAAATAAGGATAAGATATTCGAGTCGGGTTCACGGAGACTTCCCACTCGAAATGGACGATCTATGGAGGGTTAATCCGTATGTAGTGATTATATCAATGGACGCTTATTCACTCTATGGGTTGAGTATAAGTATATATCTATAATCGATAGAGTTCGATTTCCGGGTTTATGGTGGCGTAATCCCGGAATTAATAATTAATGTACTTATTCGCTCGATGAATAATTAATTATTGGAGCTACTTGGTTGTGAGTCGTCCATGGTCCCCGATGTGGCTTCACAATTCGGACTAGTAATCTTGTTACTTGGGCCTCATTGATAATTAATTGGCTGGGCTAATTAATTGATATGCATGGATATTATTTAGTTGGACTAAATAATATAATACACATAAAAGACATTTTATGTGGGCTAAAAACCCTAATGGTGGCGCCAATTAGTGTCTCTTTTATCACAAGAATTAATTTTTGTGATGTGGAAAATAAAAGATATTCTTGTTATATGATTGGTTGGATGACTTGTTATTTGATTTCCTATTGGTCAATACATGTCACAATTAGTCATTAAGGAAAATATCTTTTTATTTTGTTTAATTAATTATTTATGTAATTAATTAAAACTTGGAGATCAGGATTTACTCTCTATAAAAGGAGAGTTATTCCAAGGGTAATGGAGAATGAAAAATTCACCACTATGTAAAGGAGAGGAAAAATTAGTTTTCTCGTTTGCAGGGTTTTAGAAGAAGAAAAACTTTGAGTTTTCTCTGGTGTTGCATATCAAGGAGGCTCGTGTATCAAGAAGGGTGTCCACCAACCTGCTTTGAGAAACACATCGGAAGATCAAGGCTTCTCTTCCCGTTATTGGTAACATGACCTTAAACCCCCTTGTAGTAGTTTAAGTCCTTTAATTATGAATTGTGTCATATAAATCGTGATCCATCCGCTGCGCATAGATCTAATTCGTTTAGATCTAAGAACCTGCATCCTTCATGTGGTAGCAGAGCCAGGTTCCACGATTTGTATAGTCATAATCGTAATTAAACGATTTAAATGAGTGGAATTGCATGTAGGTGATATTTTACTTATTATTATGCATTAATAATTTTAAATTGCTATGGTTGAAGAGATGGATTGGGGTTGGCACCGTTTTCCCGTTAGATCTATTGTAAACTCATATAAACGATGAAAATTCGTTCATATGAGTATAGGAAATTGTGTAATTTATTTATTATTGCAAGTTTAATTTCCTGTAAATAGATCTGTTTAGCAGCTGTATAGTGTTTTCGTTTTTTCCGTTGTTTGAGCCGTTAAAACGAAGATCCCTCCGGTCAGAATCAATATTGGAAGTTGGTGAACAATCCCACAAATTTTGGTGTCGATCAGAGTCCGTTTGGGTTTCCGTTCGTTGCTGCGAAGTGGCTGCTGTAACAGAAAAACGCAGGATTCACAGAAACCCTAACTGTGACTTCTTCGATTTTCTGGGAACAATTGGACCGTTCAAATTAAAATCCGACCGGTCAGATCGATACTCATGGAGTTTTGGACGTGAGATAAAATTTTCAGGACGATCGGGATTCATCTTGATCCCCGATCGGCCTCGGGAAGTATATAATGCGGTGCTGTAAAAGTCTGTTTCAGCAGCAAGTTGGGCGGCTCACTGAGGAAGATTGACAAGTCAAAGCTCCGATCCAACCGTCCATCTTGAAGTCCGAAGAATGAAGATCAGATCTGGAAATTTTCGTCCCGATCCGAGTTCGTTTGATATGCCGATCGTCGAAGATTCTCAACAGCTGCAGATTAGGGTTTTAATTTATTTTCGAATAGATTAGTTACGGGGGTGCCAACGGTCCATCTCGGTGTTTATTTTCCGCACTAGTATACATGTGTAGATTGTATGAGTAGAATCGGAAAATTGCCATGACATGCATCATATCATGAATTCCACTCCATATGCATACATGTAGAAATTAATTCGAGGAATTAGTTAGGCATGTATAAAACACACGATTAGTTTTAATTAATTGTTTGATATTAATTAGAAACTAATTAGGGTAAAAACCGAGGAACAAGGGTTTTTTTTCAATCGTCGAGGTTGGGTGATGGATTCTCGGTGAATCCCACTCTGCAAAAGCATAAGGAGTAAAATCCCAAACCTCGTGGTTAAGGTGTTGGATTCTCGGTGAATTCCACCTTACCTAAGACGCGAGATTACGTTTTTGTTCCGTAGTGTCTACGTGAAAGTTTGATGTTTAAGGATTGGATAATCACGGGCAAACAGGTTCGAAAGTGGTTTAACCACGGTTGGGTGGTCAACAATAGCTACGGCTCAATCGACTTCACCCTCCACGTGTGGCGTTTGCACGGGGGTCTGGCAATACTGAGCCATCCGAAGAGCCACTACGGCTCAACGGACCTCTCCTAGCCTTGACCCGTCCGGCGGCCACATATGTTCTAACGAATAGGTCGGGTGGGCTAGCTCACATAACCCGACAACATTCGGGCCTATGATTTATTGTTCCTTAATGTAACATCAAGTCCAAAACGTGATCAATAAACCCACCACTTTTTCAAAATATTGAGTGGGGCGGGAGAGGCGACGGCCGACCCCACGGCCTCTATCGTTGACACAAGCAACGTGAGAGAATGGTGACGCCGTGTGCGGCTCTGGGACCGGCCTCCTGGCGAAGGCCTTCACCGCTATCAAAATTCAAGGCTTGGTCTCCGAAAGGATAGGATTTTGGGTACTCGCCGGGTCACCGACCGACCCTAAGGCGGCACACTCGGGTCTACCTAAAAATGCTGAGACAAATGAGGTCACACTCATAAAGGTATTTTTGGTAGTACCTTGGCTGAAAAAGGAAAGGTGATTGACGATCACAAATGAGATGTTCGATTCTCAATCGATCTTCAATATTAATCGAAACCTCTTTGACCTACCCTAAGGCGACCGAGGCATTAGATTAAATCCTTGGAACAGTAGGATAGACTATAAGTACTTAGTTTATGTTCCTAAAATTTTAGTAGTGTATGATTTGGATTTATTTTCTCAATCAATTTTATTTACAAATGTTATATATCTCTACAGGTGCTAGATCGCTAGCGTAAAAATTGACTAGTAATGACTTCGTTAAAAAGTGGTAAGTAACTAGAACGTTGTATTTATTAATCTCACATGCGATTAATTTTTCGGAAGAGATATTTCTTTTGAAGCCTTCAAGACTTAAGTGACGTAAATAAGTATGTCACTTCTTTGTCACTCGTCTTGAGCGAGAGACAACCGTAGTTAGTTTGAAAGATGATTGGGACAACAAAATTCTTATAGTGAATTTTAATTGTGTAGTGTCTACACGAGAAATTTTCTAATAGAAAAATTGGAGAATCATAAATTTAAGTGTCGCTTAGTTAGACGGTATTTGGAACCGATAAACTAGTGGGAGCTTTTATCTTATGTTTTTCTAATTTATTAGAAAATTAGTCCCACTGGTAACACTTTTATTAGACATCCCACGGTTCACGAGTAGTGTCTACTCAATTGAATCGCTAGTTCAAGACTATTTCCTTTTAAGGAAAGTTGAGAATGGGAAAGAATGTCTATAAGTGTTAATCATCTTAACTAAAGTTTTGAGGCTAAACCGAAACATTAATTAAAGAAAGTATAGGATAAGGAAAGTGATTTCGGATCACTAACCAATGAATCCTTAGCGACTTTCTTAACCGAGTAACTTGACTCGGTAGTTTAGTTCTTTGGGAGAACAAGGAAGTCGTGCATTAACGATTAATAGAGTAACAACGGGCGTAATTTTCACTACAATAGTGGGAGTGATATAAGGAAATGAATTTGGATTCTATCCTTGAATATCACGAAAAATTTATTTTTCTCGTTTACGATTCGTTGAAGCAAATGGATTCACTTTCAACTCGATATATTGTTGCCTCATAGAAAGTGAATATGACATTTGTAGTACGAATCCAAGACTCGGACTTTTGTTTGATAAAGTCGAACCACTAAGAAAAGTCGAATAAGTATAACACATCTAAAACTATTAAAGGTAAAAGGTTTCCGTATTAAGATAAACGACCCTTCAATATCTATTAATTAGTGCATATATCCTGAGATAAGACTGCAGCAGATCGGCTAAGGGTGATTCCTATCTCCTAGTCTAGAAACACTATCTCAAAGGAACAATGACTAAGTTTCCTTTCAATCGTGAGAGGGTAATAGATTTGAAGGGTAAACATAGCTTGTTCATCATGACCTTCGGGTCTAGTGAGAGACACAAGCTAGTGGGAGTTTTTGAGTGGTGACATTTTGTCCGATAACTACTCAAACGCGATTTAGTTTATCAAAAGAATACGAGGAGGAGTCTCTGATTTTAGCGAGAGAATAGAGTATTCCATGCTCATAAATAGGCTATAGCATAGTCTTGGGGTGATGCTCACCGCCTCCTAGTGGAATGTTTCTCACCGAGAAAAAGAAACCATAGACTTGCCTATATATAGTTATTGATGTGCTACTAATACACTCGCTAGACTCGATTAAGATAATTGGTTGCAAAATAACGGTTAACATTATTATGTAAACCGAGAAGTCTACCTAGAAGATGCTAGTAAATTTATGGATAAGGAGTGAATTCGGTTCACACCACTTCCGTAAATGTAGGCATTTAGCATTTAATGCTTGAAGGTAGGATCGAGATTTTGCTCATACGCTCGGATTGTGATCGTGTGAAAATATCTTAATGCGTCAAGTGAAGGTTGGTTATAAGATTCTGAGATCGTAAAGTGACGGTTGAACTCATCACAAGCCTTCGATAGAATCTATAAGTAATGACCTTAAACCTTGAAGTATGGTTACCCAAAGGTAGTTACTATCTCGATTTAATTAGACCACGCCCAACATCGGTTGTTGGTGATTACACCGATAAATACTACTAGATCGTAATGTCAATCCACCCAAAACGCAGCTGGAGTATGGTTTAACCGTTTAACCCATTGTGGTTTTGTGGACTTTATAGTCTCTTTGGGGTGATTGATAACTGTGGGCTCTTTGTGGGTGTATAGGATTACGATTATAGAGGTTGGTTTGAAAACCTTAACCCGTGAATGGAGTTTTGGTACTCAGGATTACATTCGACCTCTTGTAGAACCACCTGAGTGTCTCAGCCCGATGGGAGCAATTGGATCTACACGGAAAAGATTCGAATGAATAGGAAAGTTTAAACTTTCAAATGCAAAGTTGAGTGGTATAGGGGTGATTCCCGACAACTAGAGAGTTAACCGGACCTTGAACTCTCTCACCACTCGGTCTTGCTAGATTTCGTTAAAGCGTAAAATAGGGTGATTCCCCGAGACTTTCTTGCCGAACAACGGAATCAATTCATTCGAAATGTATGGGTTTTAGTGAGAATGAATAACGGATTCGTTACAAAGCGTAAGATAGGGGTGATTCCTAAATACCTTTTTGCGAGACTAACGATATCTTAATTTATTCGAAAAGAACCATTGGTAGGAAGCTCGCCATGGCTTATATCCTTTGTGGATTTAAGAGAACCTCTCGGTCATTTAAAAGTCACATGTTTTAAAATATGTGGACTTGACCAAAATATTGATAAGTTTTTCGTAGACTGATATCAATATTGGTAATATAGTAGTAGTATTAGTGTTCATAAATGATAACACTAAAACAGCTTGGAAACAACATCGGTGTGCTATCTCAAAGTCGGAAATCGACACGCCAAGATTCTCTGGATGAGAGAATTGGACTATGTTCTATGAATCGATTCGGTCAAATTCACGAGAATGAGTCATTGGCTATCCCACCGATCTTATTGAATAAGATGATTATGCATACATGGTTGCGGATTCATCGAGAGTTGTCCTACCCTACCTCTCGTGAATGATTCTCTAAATCTTCGGATAAAGAGAAAATGGGATAGAGTCTCTCTTGGATAACGGCAAGTCGAGTTGTAACAAGTCAATAGTAGTCGAATCTCGGATTCGAGCATTGAATAGCGGTTTAGTACGTCCTCAAGTATCTTAAGAGAACGAGGAATCATATGCTTGTATATTCAGGTGCAAACTTGAATATGGTTGACTAATCGATTCGACTTGTAGTCGATTAAGGATGATCATTAAGTTGATCTCGGCTCGGTGTTTACTCATAGTGCTTAGAATTTCCTTTTTGGTCCAGGAGTAATTCCGTGTCGATAAGCCGATATCACTTCATTGTGAAAACAAAGAAAGAGATAGCTTAGAAGGATCTTCTCGGTCACCGTGAGGTCAAAAGCATATTGAGAGAGAGTACCGCTTTGATTAGATGGACCGCAACGTTTGATCCTAAAGATCGTCTCGGGCCGACAACCAAAGCGATCGATGTACCAAGTCTAGTGCTTGAGAGGTACGGCATTGAGGAATATATCTCATCCGCTTTTAGAGCAAGTGGGAGAGTGTTGTGAATAAGATGAGAAAGGGTGTGCTCTAAAAACAATCATTACTTGTCATTTCGTGCAAGTGGGAGATTGTTAGGTGTAGTGCCGAAAGACAATTTGTGTAATTGTTTTTAGTAATGGATGATGATTTTATCTCACCTTATTACTTGCTTTGTGCTTGTAAATAATACATCACAGCAAACCCTAAGTATATCAAGATGTAACAGCTTAACTCGGTGTATGGAATGCACGTGAGGATTGAGTTAGTGGTGATATACTTAAATCATTAGTCCGTGGTGAACTTAATCGAGTTTAGGGTCTCTTGATTAAAACACCAATAATGCGCCTTAACACCTTAGGGTGTGATAGTCTTATCCGGACTATCGGTAGAGGTACCTACGTGGGGCATTTATATATGATGGCATTCATATAGATCGACCGATTTAATCAAATTTCTCGGTATAATTCCGTAATCGAGGAATCTTATTAAATCATTAGATGATCATATATGGATCAACCTTAATCTGAGGGTGATCACGAGTCTTTGCTTGTCCCAGGGTAGTGTTTGATGTGTTGAATTTACGGTTCACTTTAATATGTGTTCCAAGCCACTTCTCATTGGCACTATCTCCGGATGAGTGAGTAGTTCTGCTTTTCACAGACATGGAATTCATTCCTTCCTGCAAGGAAGTAGAGAGACATCCCTTGTTTGTTAGCCCTAAGAAAATGATCGATCCCGGAGTTCACATTTGACTAATTAGCTACTAGTCGATATGTGTGCTAATTGATCATCGTGGGTTAATGGTAAATAAGGATAAGATATTCTCGAGTCGGGTTCACGGAGACTTCCCACTCGTAATGGACGATCTATGGAGGGTTAATCCGTATGTAGTGATTATATCAATGGACGCTTATTCACTCTATGGGTTGAGTATAAGTATATATCTATAATCGGTAGAGTTCGATTTGGGTTTATGGTGGCGTAATCCCGGAATTAATAATTAATGTACTTATTCATTCGATGAATAATTAATTATTGGAGCTACTTGGTTGTAGGTCCATGGTCCCCGATGTGGCTTCACGATTCGGACTAGTAATCTTGTTACTTGGGCCTCATTGATAATTAATTGGTGGGCTAATTAATTGATATGCATGGATATTATTTAGTTGGACTAAATAATATAATACACATAAAAGACATTTTATGTGGGCTAAAAACCCTAATGGTGGCGCCAATTAGTGTCTCTTTTATCACAAGAATTAATTTTTGTGATGTGGAAAATAAAAGATATTCTTGTTATATGATTGGTTGGATGACTTGTTATTTGATTTCCTATTGGTCAATACATGTCACAATTAGTCATTAAGGAAAATATCTTTTTATTTTGTTTAATTAATTATTTATGTAATTAATTAAAACTTGGAGACCAAGGATTTACTCTCCTATAAAAGGAGAGTTATTCCAAGGGTAATGGAGAATGAAAAAATTCGACCACTATGTAAAAAGGAGAGGAAAAATTAGTTTTCTCTTGTCTAGGGTTTTAGAAGAAGAAAAACTTTGAGTTTTTCTTGGTGTTGCATATCAAGGAGGCTCGTGTATCAAGAAGGGTGTCCACCAACCGCCGTTTGGAGAACACATCGGAAGATCAAGGCTTCTCTTCCCGTTATTGGTAACATGACCTTAAACCCCCTTGTAGTAGTTTAAGTCCTTTAATTATGAATTGTGTCATATAAATCGTGATCCATCCGCTGCGCATAGATCTAATTCGTTTAGATCTAAGAACCTGCATCCTTCAATAATATCCTGTTGAAATAGTGTCCTAAACCCAATCAGGTTGGACCGGTCCGACCAGGTCGGATCATTTCTTCTATTTCTTTATTTTATACATATATTAAATGGCTTTACTGTTATTATATATTTGTTCGTTTAACAAACCAATTTGTGATTGTATATGTAATAACATCTATAATGTCAAACTGTGAGAGAGAAACCATGATACTGATTATGGTTAAGGAGATATCAACTTATTTTAAAAGGTTTGATACTTAAATGTCTCTAGTCGTATGTGTAAACAGGACATTAATAGTACGATTAGATTAGCACGTATTAGATGTCTTCTATCTTATTGAAGGTAGGGATGATCTCGTCTATCAAAGTGTTGAGACACTTGGACTGTACGTGGACGTGTATTGGAGAATGCGTACGTTAGACTGACCTACTTACATTAAGTGTCGCAGTATGTGGAAGTTGTGTAATTATCCTGAGACCGGAATCTTCATGTCATCACGGTATGGATTGTCATACTTTGACAATATTGAGATTTCTCCTAGCCATGGAGAAATCATGCGATAGTGATTGAGTGTGATACTAAAGCATGCGTAGGATTCATGTTGCTCGCCCGGAAATCACGTACCCTGTGATTAGGGGTGAATATCCGAAAGGGCCTTCTTATAAGGAATGTCTTACTTTCGTGAATCTTTGCAAAGTGGAAGTAAATGAGTTACTTCGAGAGAGAATGATATCTAGATTATAAGATACGGTTGTTGATGTTTGACACTCGACGTACGACCGTATGGATATTATTACAGTGATAGGATTCTATTTACACGGTAATTATTTCACATGAAAAGTAGTAGTCATTGCATTTGACTCTTCCGATGATTGAGGGTCACGGTGTGTTGTTAGACGCTATTCTGTGATCGTTAGATAAGAAGGGCATTTTCGTAATTGCACTTTGTGTCTATGGCCAATATATTCGGAAGCCTATCGGGTCACACACATAAGAACATCTAGCCGGATTAAAGTGCGGTTATAGCGATAACCAAATAAGGAAAGTTTATCTCGACTATAAAGGGTTATAGTGGTAAATATTTAATATGGTGGTATTTATTTATTATGAATAAATTAAATACAATATATTAATTATGTTGATTAATTAAATATACATATGATGTATATGTGTGTCTGAAATATGTATATATGATATACATGTATTTTGCAAATTAATTAATCATAGCATTATATTAATTAAAGAATATTTCGGATGCCAATATTAGGCTATTTAGGGCGCCACTCTCATGTGTATATGATACACTTGGATTGTACAATTTATTAATGAGATTACCATATATTACTATTGGATATTAATTGATTTGTGAAAACTGGATTTATGGTAATAAGATAAAGATAGTCAATATTAGATATTGACAATATCTTGGAAATATTTAATATGAGATATTAAATTAAATAAGATAAATCAATCAAATTTATTTTCCCTAATTTACTAGTAAAAGGTCTTCTTCCTCCTTACTCAACACAGAAGCTTTTCCTATTGGGAATAGGAAACATATGGGGCACACAACACCCTATATAAGAAAGGGGTGGACTAGCTCTTTTGAACATCACAATTCCAAGAGACTGATAGTCCTTGTGAAAGTAAGAGAGCTTCCTAGAGAGAGTTTTGAGAGAGAGAAAATGTCGGTCTAGCAACCGAGTTTTTCTGTTAGCAATCCATGATGGGATTCCGGCGGGCTGTTTGTGTAGATCACCGGTAGAGACCGAACACTTGGGCGGCTCCATGCACCACTACTCTCCTTAGACGGTCAAATCATGATCTTTTAGATCAAGCAAGGTATTCACCGTCTACTACTTATTAGTTTGTTGCTTAAACGAAGTCGTTCCTGGTTAAAAGAAAATAAAATTTTAAATTCTGTTGCGTTCCCGCATAGATTTCCTAACATATCCATACGATCGTATCTCGAGTGTCAGTACATCAACGATAGTATCTTATAATCTGAATATCATGTCTCTCGGAATAACTTATTTAATCCCACTTTGCAAAGATTCATGAGAGCTAGACATTCCTTATAAGAAGGTCATTTCGGATATTTACTCTTAATCATAGGATACGGGATTTCCAGACGAACATACATGTATCCTACGCATGTTTCAATATCACACCCGAGCACTACCGTATGATCGCCTCATGGCTAAGGGAAACCTTAATAGTGTCAAAGCATGACAATCCATACCATGACGCCATGAAGACTCCGGTCTCATGATAATTACACAACTGCCACATACTGCGACACTTAATATAAGTGGGCCAGTCTAACGTATGCATTCTCTAATACACGTCCACATACAGTTCAAGTGTCTCTACACTTCGATAGACGAGATCTATCCCTATCTTCAATAAGATAGAAGACATCCAATACGTGCTGGTCTAATCATACTATCAATGTCCCGTTTGACAGTACATACGACTAGAGACATTTAAGTATCAAACTATTAAAGTGAGTCGAGATCTCAACAACCATAATCACAATCATGATTTCTCTTTCACAGTTTGACACTAGGGACGTTACTATATATTCAATGACATAATTGGTTCATAAAGATAAACATATATATAATAACAAAAGTGCTTTTATTAATCACAATAAAGTTATTACATGAAATAAATAGACTGTAAATGAGCCGACCCGGACGGATCCAGTCCAACACGATTAGGTTTAGGACACTATTTCAACAATATGTTCTTGTTATCTGTGTATCTATTTCTTCTTTCTTTCAATGCCTTCTATTTATAGCCGTAAATCCTTTGATTTTGAATTTCCGTCCGTTGGCTATTTAATGCTCAGAATCATCCTTGATTCTGTCTTGATTTAATCCTCCTTGATTTTAATGATCCGGATTTTGATCAAACGTTCATCATAAAATCCTTCATTGATTGATTCTGCATTAATTGCTTGATCTTCCATAATTTCCATGTTTTTGAATAAGTGCTAGCAGCTTACTAGACTCAGCTGCTTCTTCTTTACTTCACCGGCTGAGTGACTACTTCACTTGACTGCTTCGTTAATTACTTCACTGGTCAAGTGACTACTTTTACTTGGCTGCTGCTTCATATTGTTTATCAGCCGATAGACATTTCCTTCACTGATCCTTAGTTTTGTGTGAGATTATGGTACACCATATTATAGAAAATTAAGTTTTCATCACTTAAACTTACCCAATGTCATCACAGACTTCCTTGGTTGTAAATGAGTCTATTGGTCTTCACATCACTTTGTCTTTGGTGCCTTGACCTGCCTTCACCGAAATGGGTCATGTCTTTCTTGAAATGGCCTACCAGTCTAGTATAGTGCTTGTCTAATAGAACTTATACAATATGTCAGACTTCTAAGTAAAGCCTATACAATAAATAACTTATTTCAGGCTTGTTTTAACAGCTAGCATGGCAATCATCAAAACTATAAAATGTTCCTAACAGTGAGGATCTTTCTGATACCAGTGTGAGAAGAGAGGATCTTCTCAAAAGAAGAAAAACTACCATGAATCATTTTTTCCAAGAATTACAAATTGGGATCCTTCAGTCCTATTGATGATAGACTCACATTCCATATCTACATCATCTCCTTCCATTATGTGGCTAGTGAGCAGTCCTTCACCCTGTGCACATATTCCAACAGTACACAAGACTTCCCCTCCCCCAGAAGACGTATATCTGACTTGTGCCAGAATATTCTTGCCATTCTCTTCAATAGGGATATCTGGAGGATTGGTATTAAAAATCCCTTGTTGCTTTGTTTGAGGTTTATAAGTGACTTGTCTCCACTCTTTAGATAGAAAAATGTTGGATATACGAGTCCTGTTGTTATGATTCACACTATTTGAAGTAGACCTTCAATAATAGGGGGTCTATCATTCGTATTATCAGCTGGAAGATTCCTGGCCTAGAAAAGCAAACCTAGAAAGGAAAAAATGAACAAAAGATAATAGCTAAAAATGCTATTATGAAAAGAAAAAAAAAGGACTCCCTGGATACTAACTGTTGGTTATATCCTAATAACCCTATGTCAAAATATTAGTTAGTTATGCAACAATCTTGTTTCTTCTTTTAGATTTTTTATTAATTGCAAAGCCCTTCGTTTGTTCTTCTACTCTTTATGAATTGCAAACCGACTCGATTCTTCTTCCGCTTTAAATTAATCGCAAATCCCCTCGTTTATTCTTCTTCTGCTTTTTTACTAATTGCAAACCCTAACAAATTACCGCAATTTGAATGCAACAACTACAAGTAGGAGGAACTAAGTACATTCAAACAAACAATAAAAAAAACAAAAATATAATATAGTTATAAAGGATTTCAAGTTCATAACAAAATTTATAACATAATAATATTAAATAAAATACATAAACTAGGGTTTGGATGGGGGTGGGATTAGATCACAGGTTATGGTCTGGGAACTCTATAACATACTCCCTTATTGGGAGAGCTTGTGCTCCAACTCCAACTTCAGTTGGGAGCAAAGAAACATTATTGCTCCCTGGACATGGCATCATGTGATGGTGCATGAATGCATTTGCACATCGCACTGCAATTCTGTAAGCATCATTGCACAGTCGTATGTGATCGTTGATTTTCTTTTTGACTGTTTCGATGTTGCATTGATATACCCCACTTCAACATACATTGCATCCATATCCTATGACATATCTACTTTGACTCGATCAATTTCATCATGAAATTCTTGTCTTTGGCTGTCCACATCTTTTTTCAATTCTTCAATTTGATTTCTCAAATCTTCAATCTCGTTCCTATACTCCATGTTGACACTTTTCTGATATGATTGGCACGTTGTTATACTACTATTTATACCCTTTTTTAAGATAGTGGTGTCTCTTTGATTTACCCATTTTTTTCGTAGATAGTGGTGTCTCTTCGATTTACCCAAGCATGAGACCCTTCATATTCAATTTCGTTCTTTTTTTTTACAGTTTTACAAGATACCCGTTAAGTAACTAAATAACTTATTAAAGTTCAATTGAAGATGCTTTTTATAATGTTATAAATTTACCTAACTCATAATTACTTCTTATTTTTTTCAAATTAATTTTATTGCATACATGGTTTAATTCCAATTCTTCCTCGAAACAATCTCAAATTTGTGTCATTGACCGAAACAATCTTAAACTTGTGATTAAGGCTTACCATCAAGATGGGTGGCTTTGTGTAACGTTAAACGTAAGAAATGAATACAATTCATTAAAATGGATGGCTTTTTATAATGTTAAGCAATTAATGAATCAAACCATAGTATGGATTATGGAATTGTATAATGTTAATCGTTGTGATCACAGTGAATTAAGTTAACAATGTGGATTTGTAGAATTCTTTCAGAATCACTGAATTAAGTTCTTCATTTCAAGGGTCAAATATACTAACGAATAATGTTAAGCAACTAATGAATCAAACCATAGTTCTCAAACATAAGATAAAATAACAATTACAAATGCAATACATAATAATAAGAATGAAACATAGTTTGCCTTCAAAACATTTTCTTCAAAATAACAATTACAGATACTACATATTAATGAACCCATTGTTCTCCTTCAAACCATTATTCTTCAAAACAGTTAAATTGTTTATCATAACCAAAACCCTCATAAATGGTTAACACGAACATATGGAATTTCTATGGATGGAACTTCCCTACAAGCAATTCGGAAACCATATTCTTCCTCCAATCCAGCATATGTGCACTCCGAATCAATGACAGATCCACTTTTCCAAGCATAAACCCCACGAATTTAATTGTGAACATGCCACAATCAGTCTTACCAAATTACAAGATAAGTTAGTCACCATATCGAATACCGTAATAATTCTTAGATATATTGCATAAAATTATCAAACATACCCGTTTTCTTGAGAGGGACAACCCACTCTCTCCACATCTAGCTTTCTCAAAGAATACTTCTCATAGCCTTTTACATGCTTCTTCATTAAGTATGATATAACAACTTGTAGTGGAATGAGCAACGCCCTAAGACGCACTTTTCTAATATGCCCCGGAAGGCTGTCATACAAGTAAGTCATCCTCCCATTCAAATTAATTTTCAAAAGAAACCATTGACTCTTCTCTAGAATCGGCACATACAAAGTTGTGAAACTTCCCATGGTTTGCTAAATGCCGGAACAGACCCATTCACAAAATTCATAAATACTGAATTAAATCATGAATTTTCCATGTCTTTATAGTGTCGAGTGTGGAAAAGGTTGACATAACCAGTAAAGTACATATCAAGCACATGTGCATCTTGGTCAAACAGCTTCGGGTACTCTTTGCATCGGCGGCGAATTTCACACAATGAACTATTCAAAACCTGAATACAAAGATATACATATACATATATATATATATATATATATATATACTACTTAACAATAGGAAATATTTTCAATCAAAATTGCTGTAAATTTAAAATCCAAAATATATACTACTTACGTTGGTTGGCAAGCACCCTCCTTGCGCAACTCCTTCCAGAATAATTGCTTGGATATCATCGTCAACCAACCTCACACATACACCGTGTAAACGAAAAGTACAAAAAATTAAATAATATACCCAATCAAAATAGGGTTTACTTTAACCATATGAAATTGATTTATCTACACATGAAGCTAGAAACTCGTCAACACCCTTCATCAACGCGGGATCGATTTTTCTTAACGGATCATAAGTATTAACCTTCTTAACTTTCCTTCTTTACGGTACGTTAATATAGGGGCTGCTAATTTCTCTTTGCTTTGGCATCGGCATCGGCAGTTCAAAACTTACGACTAGATAAAACATTCAATGACGTAATTAGTTTGGATTATACATATTTCTACTAACATAAACTCAGATAAATTATGTTAGTAAAACTACCTTTTTGAACTTTTTGCCCGCCCTCTTCTTCCTCGTCATCTTCATCTGCAAGGTCCAAAACATCCCTTTCACTGTCCTCAGCTCTCTCTTCTCCTACGTCAGCTGGTGCTTCTTCCTCCTTTATATCAGCTTGCTCATCCTCTATGCCACCATTTACCATTTCATCGCCTTCCATAACCTCGTTTACCTTTTCAGCAGCTTCCTCCTTCATTTCAAAGTTGGTTCCCTCGACCGTTTCGTCCACTGGGGCACCATGTTCCTCCACCACATTTAAGGGTGCATCACCTTCCCCTCTCATTTACATTTTTTGGTGGGATCTCCCCTACCTCTTTATCACCATCCTCAACCTTCTTTACAATAACAACTACTTCTTCCACCATTCAATTGGCCTTGTTTCTCTCTTCAACTAAGGCATTTCCTAATCTAATTTCAAGAAATAAAATGTTATAAACTGATTCTCTAATCAACAACATCAACAACGTAAAGGAAAATTTTAACTTTATACCTTTGCCGTTTCGGGATCCCTCCACAGTTTTGTCCTCAACAGTTTCGTCCACCTTTTCATCACCTTCCCCCCTTCGTTTACATTTTTTGGTGCTTCCTCCTCCCTTGAAATAGTTTCATCTTCTATTTCATTCCCCAGTTCATCACCTTCCATTTGACTTACATGTATACCGTCATTTTTACATTTTTCACAAGCATCGCTACGACTTGACTGAACCTCCAACAATTCAAATTTATGCCGGAGCGCATCTAATAAAGCGCAAATCAAATTGTTCTCCTCCCTCACAACATTTTTCACCAACTCTTTCATCTTTTCATTATCAATAATACCCGTTGATTCTTCAGTTACATTGTTCGGACAAGAGGAGCAGTCAGCTACAGCTTCGGGGGGACAAGAGGGGCCGTCACCTACATCCTCGTCATTGTCAAAAGTAGTTTCATCATCTTCCCCGGGCATCACACTCACAAAATAGGGTTTTGTTTTTCAGCTTCAGATGGAACCAACTTTCGAAATACATTCACCTGCATTATCTACTACTTATAAATAATGTGAAGGATGCATGTACATACCAAACTTAAGATACAAATTAAACATCACTACCTATGAAAATTCAAGAACAACCTCAACTAAAGCTGAGTTGACCCTTTTTCCCGGTCCCTACTTCAGCATCATTGGGAGAGCATCTTTGTCAACAATCAGTGAAAACTTTCGAATCGCTTCAAGTGCCTAAACCTACGATGCATGTGTTGGTCCCTTGAAAAGGCTTTGGTTAAGTTTAGAGGGGGGTGAATAAACTTAACACTTAAAACTTTTGGAGTTAACAAACTCAAGAACTTCAAGACTGGCGATACATCAATGAGTCTGGCGACACCCAATAGTCTGCACGACCGTGAGTTTCTTCGAATTTGTGCAAATGGAAATATATAAAAAAAATTAAGCCTTATTACTTGTTGTTAAATATGATACCAAGTATTAGATACTCAGTAGTGTATATGTGTGATTCAGTCGCTAGATTAAGTAGATTGATGTGTTATATAAACTAAGTGCAGAATAGGGATATGTTCCTGGTTTTCGGGGATGATGATTTAGTATTACAAGGTTATACAGATGCCAGTTTCCAAACTGACAAGGACGACTATAAGTCGCAATCTGTATTTGTTTTCACGCTTAACGGCGGAGCAGTAAGCTGGAAGAGTTCCAAGCAGGAGACTACTGCAGACTCTACAACGGAAGCCGAATACATAGCATCCTCGGAGGTGGCAAAGGAAGCAGTTTGGATGAAGAAGTTCATTACTGAACTTGGTGTGGTTCTATCCATTGAAGGTCCAAAGGCCTCATGCTTTGTGATAATAATGGAGCGATATCTCGATCAAAGGAACCAAGGTCTCATCAGAAGTCCAAACATGTGCTACGGCGCTATCACTTGATTAGAGAGATATTAGATAGAGGAGATGTAAAGATAGAGAAAGTCCACACGGATGATAACATAGCTGATCCGTTAACCAAGGCATTTTCTCAAGCTAAGCATAAGAAACATGTTCACTTGCACGGGCTTAGGCATATGGGTGATTGGCTTTAGGCCAAGTGGGAGATTGTTGGAAAGGTGTCCTAAACCCAATCGGGTTGGACCAGATCCGACAGGGTCGGGTCATTTACAGTCTATTTAGTTCATGTAATAACTTTATTATGATTAATAAAAGCACTTATGTTATTATATATTGTTTATCTTCATATTATTTGTTGTATATATATATAGTAACGTCCCCTAGTATCAATCATGATAGAGAAACCATGATAGTGATTATGGTTGATGAGATCTCTAATCACTATAACAAGGTTGGTACTTAAATGTCTCTAGTCTTACATATTATCAAACGGGACATTGATAGTATAATCAGACTAGCACGTATTGGATGTCCTCTATCTTTTAGAAGATAGGGATAGATCTCGTCTATCGAAGTGTAGGGACACTTGGACTGTACGTGGATGTGTATTAGAGAATGCGTACGTTAGACTGACCCACTTACATTAAGTGTCACACTATGTGGCGGTTGTGTAATTATCCTTTTGACCGAAGTCTTCATGGCATCACGGTGTGGATTGTCATGCTTTGACACTATGGAGATTTCTCCTAACCACGGGGCGATCATGCGGTAGTGATTGGGTATGATATTGAAGCATGCGGAGTATACATGATTAGTCGTCCAGAAATCGCGTATCCTACGATTGGGATCGAATATCCGAAATGGCCTTATTATAAGGAATGTCTAGCTCTCGAGAATCTTTGCAAAGTGGGAGTAAATGTGTTATTCCGAGAGAGCATGATATCCAGATTATAAGATACGATCGTCAATGTATTGACACTCGTATGGATATTAATTCAGCGCTAGGATTGTAAGTTACACGGTAACCGCTTCACATGAAAGGTAGTAGTCATTGCTTCTGACTCTTCCGATGATTGGGGGTCACGGTGTGTTGCTAGACGCTATCCCGTGATCGTTAGGTATGAAGGGCATTTTAGTAAATTGCACTTTGTGTCTACGGCCAACATATTCGGAAGCCTATCGGGTCACACACATATAAACATCGAGTCGGATTAAAATGCGGTTATAGTTGATAACCAAATAAGAAAAGTTTATCTCTAGACTATAAAGGTTATGGTGGTAAATTAATATGGTAGTATTTATTTATTATGAATAAATAAAATACAAGATATTAATTATATACAAATTATATTAATTAAAGAATATTCCGAAAGCCAATTATTTGGCACATGGGGCGCCACATTTAAGTGTATGAGATACACTTGGATTGTGCACTTTAATTAATTAGATTGCCATAATATTAATATAAGATATTAATTGATTTTGGAAAAATAGATTTATGGTAATAAGATAATTATATTCAATATAATATATTGACAAAATAAATTATAATTAAAGAGATAAATCAATCTAGTTGATTTTCCTTATTTTATTGGGAAAAGGTTTTCTTCTCCTACACACATATGGGGCGCCACTTTTAACTATAAATAAGAGGTGGATGTCAAGATCTTTTGTACATCACAATTGCAAGATCTCATAGTTCTTGTGTAAAATAGAGAGCAATCCATAGTGAGTTTGTGATGGAGGAAAAAGGCCGGTCTAGCAACCGGAGTTTTTCCGATAGCAATCCAATGAGGATTCCGGCAAGGGGTTCGTGTGGATTAGCGATAGAGGCCGGACGCGTGGACGGCTTGCGCACTGAACTACTCTCCGTTGACGGTCAAAGCGACGATCTTATATATCATCTAAGGTATAACCGTCAAACTATTTAACGTGTTTATTGCATTAAACGAAGAACGATCTAGAAAAGAAAATCAAATTTTAAATTCCGCTGCGTTAAACTAGTGATTTCCTTACAGGATCTTGTGCAGACACAAACTTAGGACCAATTCTGATACTAGGTTCAGTGACCTTACTGGATCCACTCTTATTGGATTGTTGAGTTCCAAATCCAAGCCCTCTTCTATCACCATAAGGCTTTCCATATTTGAATGCAGTGGAGGAATAAGATGGTTCAAATAGACTCGAGGGCTACCGAATGTACATGTGAGGGCTTATGATGATTCTGTCCACCTTCTTTTTCCTTACCTTTGAGAATTCTTAACTCAGCATTTAATCTTTCAACTTCTGATTGAAGAGCTTCTTAATCAGCCTTCACAATCTCATAACCAGATTGTATTATCCTTAGTTGATTAAGGATGGCATCCAAAGTTTCTTCATTGTCAGAATTTTTAGGATTTGAACCACAGATTGATTCACAATCACTTCCAGCAGGAGTGTTTATAGATACAGTATTGTATACCTCCTCTGTTTCATCCATGTTGGCCATTAAAGCATAATCTTCCATTTCAAAGAACTTGAAGCAAAGATCATCGTGATTCATTTCCTTTTTACTCGACTCTACTTCATACCCTGATTCATCTTCAGCAACCATAGCCTTCTTTCCATGTCTTCTTTGTTGGCTCTTGGTCTTCAGTAGGTCTAGACAATCAGGTCTAAAATGTCCAGGCTTCTTGCAGTTAAAGCAAAGATAATCATGTTCCTTTTTCGGTTTTAACTCAGGATAGTCTGGTTTGAAGTGTCCTGGTTTCTTGCAATGATAACATAAATAATCATTATCTTTCTTTGAATCATCCTTCTTCTTTTCACTGAATTTCTTTGTGAAATTCCTTGGAGAACCTTTTCCATTTTTCATCATCTTGATTTTCTTGCTCAGTAGGGCAATCTGCTCTTGCATTTCATCCAGCGGATCATCTTGAGCTCCTGATGTTTCTTCTTGATGTGAAGCAGCCAATGCAGTGGTCTTTGGCTCTTCTTTTTCGGTTTCAGGCACAAGCTTTTTGCTAAATTCATAGGCCTTGAGATCTGAAAACAGTTTGAAGGTGTCTTCTTCATGTAAGCTCCTCATTTCTTCTATGGAAGTCACCTTCATCTCCCAAACTTCTTTTGCAGGTAATGCTTCCAAGATTTTTGAGTTGATTTCTTCTTGTGAGTACTTAACACTCAGTAGGGTGAGTTCATCCATAATTGCATTGAATCTTGATTCCATTTGTTCAATGGTTTCATTTGGTTTCATCTTGAACTCTTAGAACTTCTTCTTGGCCACACTGATCTTATTCTTCTTGATTGTATCAGTGCCTTCACAGATTAATTGCAACTTGTCCCAAAGTTCTTTTGCAGTTTTGCAATCTTTCACCTTCATGTACATATTGCTATCTAAAGTTCTATAAATGATATCAATAGCAATATTGTTGAGATTTGCTCTCTTTCTATCTTCAGCAGTCCATTCCCTTTTTTTGTTTTGGAATGTACTGTGTTTCATCACCCAATGTTACTAACTTGGTAATTTCCAGTGGTCCATCTATCAGCACATCCATCATTTCATCATGTGTAGCAGCTAGATAAGCCTACATACGACGTTTATACTCATCAAATCTATCTAAAGAACACATCAGCATAGTTCTAGCATACTGGTAGTTATCCATGATTCAAAGCTTTGAAAATCAGTAACTTGAAAAAGTTTTTAAAGAATTTTCACAAGCACAACAAGTTGGATCGGTTACTTCAGAACAAAACCTGGCTCTGATACCAATTGTTGGTCCATTGAAAAGGCTTTGGTTAAGTTTAGAGGGGGGGTGAATAAACTTAACACATAAAAATTTTGGAGTTAACAAACTCAAGAACTTCAAGAACTGGCGATACTTGATGAGTCTGTGACACCCAAGAGTTCATCGATTTGTGAGTTTACTGAATTTGTGCAGCGAAAATATATCAAAAATTAAGTAAATGATTCAGTTGCAGCAGCTTGATCAGGATGATATGATCAGCAGCTTGAAGTCTTCAAGTGTGTAAACTTGATGTAGCTTGATTGCAGATTACACTTGAAGAATTTCTCTGATCGAAGAGCCTTAAGCTCAAGAGGTCGTCGGGGTGATTTCTTGATTTAATTCTGAATGCTGAAGATAGATCCTTAATTTTCATCAATTTTCATCACTTGTATCTGAATTAGGAGTCCTCTATTTATAGGTAGGAGTCCTTGTGACTTGTATTTGAAATTCAAATATATCCATTCCAGATTTTGTCCCATTTGACTTTCTTTTTGTCACTGTTCATAGTACTGACGCAGTCAGACTGGTTTTTGACAATTTACAGTCTGTCCACCCTTTGACTTGTATCCATTGGATAATCCTCTGTATCTTTCCAACGTCCATTTGATCTTAGCCATTGATTTGTTTGATAAAATCAGAGGTTGTTAGCTGTCCCTTTCTTATAATATTCCAATGTAGCCTTTGATTAAATCGAAATATGTGTCCAGCAGGTTCCTGAGAACATAAGTCTGCTGATATACACATCGATAAGCTTTTCCTTATTATCTTTGTTTAAAAACACTTCACCTTCTCGCCTTTTATTTAACTTTTCTTTACGAAGTTAGATTACACTTTTTGCAAATAACTAAGTTCCAATCACCACTTAATTTGTGGAACTTAGACCTTGTACACAAGGTATATGTAATCAGTTTAGGTCATCATAGACTTGCCTAAATTCTGATTCCATATCCTTGACTTTAATTACTAAGTTTGATCCCTTAGCCTTCAATTACTAAGTTTGAGCCCTCAGCCTTCAGTCTTCAGCAGGTTTCTGACTAGTCTACTGACCTAACTACCCTACTGATCTAGACCAGTCTGCTGATATAAAACAGCTGACCTTTTACAGTGCTTGTTTGATCAAACCTATACAAGATCAAACTCTAATAAACCAATACATTTGATCTAGACATCTTTTTGCCTTTGCACTATAACAGCTAGTCTGGCACTCATCACTAAAACTTAAAAATAAGTCCAACACATGTACATACAAGTGATGCATCAAACATAACCAAAAACATTAACAACCTACATAACAATGTATCTATAGATAAATTGTGAATAAAAACAAGGGAATTGCCTTTAACATACCTTTAGAGCATACGGGAAACCATATAAACTATATTGGATTGGGACCTTTTCAAAAACATCGCTTAGGTCCCTCCTAAACACATGGACAATGCTTTCATAAGATAAAGTTCCCCATGGATACTTGTTGTAAGCATCCAAATCATCAACAATTGAAAAACCACCAATCCACCGCAATATTCTTTTCCGTTGCCAAGACAACGTACGTCAAGATAACAAGAAACACCAACTTGTAATGGTCTAAACCATTCTTAGCCTTAATAAACTCTTCCCACACGTGCTTCATATATATTGACGCATGGTTTTCGAAATACTTCTTAACTAATCTAGACACTTTTCCTATGCCATCATCCACATTGTTATAATCACCAGTCAAGAAATCCGTAACAAGAACAAACTCTTCTATACTGAATTGTATCTTTTTGGTTTCAACTTTAAACCAAAAAACATTTGGATTTATTGGCCTTGCCAATCTCATTGGCAATTGATGTACTATATGATTGGCTTTGAGATCCGGCAAATTGATTAACCTTCCAAAACAAGACTGTTCCAACATTTTTTTGTGCTTGAGGTTTAGCATTTTATAAACTTCTTTTGCTTTACCAATTGCACAACGGTTTGCAATCTCACATTTTGTAGTCCTGTTTCTGGGCTAAGAGCATAAACCAGCTCCCCCTCCATTTTTCAACCAATTATCTATAACAAATAAAATAAAGGTATCAATCGAATTAAAGCACAAATGAATAACATAATTTACGTTCAACACCATAACAAATCACAATCAGTCCATCCTAATCTCTAAAATCATATACATAACATAATTTAAACTCAACACAAAAAATAAAACATGTTTAAATGCATTGGCTCGAGTGAATTAAATCTACATACAAATACCAATATGAAATTTGCAGATTTGCTCGAAGGTTCCGGTTAGCTTCTTCAAGTTCTTGTTCTTGGGGAATTGGCCGATTAGCTTCCTATTGGAGAAGAGAAGTTTGCACATTTCCTCGAATGTTGAAGAAATTTGCAGATCACAAATTCGAGTCTGGGTATGTGGTGATTTTGGGCGGTGAATTTTTAGGGATTTCACGGTAATTAATGCTGGTGGATGAAAACCGAGAAGTTGTCGGGGGGAATTGAAAGGATTTCAATGAAGGATTTATGGCACGTTTGTTTTCCACGAATGGAATGGAATATTTTACTAAATTTTCCATTCACATGTTTGTTTACTAATGGAATGGTAATACTTTTTTTCCTACCAAATCCGATGGAATAAAAATAGAAACCCTGGAAAGAAAACCCGCCGTTCTTTATTCACTCCAGTCGAACCCGCCTGCTTCATTCACCCTGGTCGATCGCAAGAAGAATACCTAGCCTTCCTCCTTGTGCTGCTGCTTGGAGAAACACCGCTCTTGCAACTTCGATTTCTTAAGGTAATCTTGATTATATTGTCGAATTTTTCTTTTCTTTTTGCCTCTCATCCATCATCGTGCTTGTTTTATGTTCTTGTTCGGTTTTATTGTTGATTTCTTGCATTTCCCATGGCGTTTTCTGATAAATTTCGTATTTATTAAAGTTTGATTCAAAAGGTCTCATAGTTTATTGAAGATGTTTTCTTATGGGTTCTTGCCCGAAAAAATCTCCTACTAAAAAGGAACATTTGGTCTATTGATTGTTTTTGGTCTGCTGTACTTTTGTTTGGTTAATTTGCATATTCTTGAGTAAAATCTTGACCTCGTAACTTTATGTGGTGTGGTCGGTCGTTATGATTAGTCTGCTGCACTTTTGTTTGGCTGCTGCTATGTGTGAAAAATTAAGAAAAACACGTTTTGTCTAAGGAAAAGAAATGCGAATTTTTTTATTGATAATGCAGAGGCTGTATTACAACCAATTTATAATGGTGAACTGACTAAAATGATAGGTACTGGTTTGAAGTATGCTAATCATTTATTTTTGATAGATAAGTATAAAAAGAACTCAAAGGATAAGCTTCTGAGATTAGACTCCATCCTATTTTCGAAATTGCAGACTCAGTTTCACACTCAATAAACACATCTTAGAATCGTGACTTATCACACCTTATTACACCACCGACTTTATCTCTCCTAGTCCAGTTTGTTTGAATGAGCTTGCAGTGGTGTAAACTTTATGATGGGCTATAGTTTCGGTGTAAACTTTATGTGCTTCTTTGTTTCCTTTCTTTCTAGCACATAGGTGGATTGTGTGTTCTTTCTAGCTCTATTCTCTTCTCATCTAGCTTGGTTGGATGGCATATGATTGGTGTTTTCTTAGGTGTTGGCCTGAATTTCATAAATTGTTTAAGGTCCATTTTTCCTGCTGTAATTGTCTTAATTAAATGAGTAAAGCCTGATTTTGCTCTTTGTTGTGAGTATATATTGTTATGGAAACTATTCTCACAACATTCCACCGGATGATTGGTTGTGCTTCCTTCTGTCTGTCATTGTGAATGCATTGAGAGGGTATTGTCGGTCAGCTTAATCATTCTCCACCCTTTATAACCTTTTCTTTGAATGAATCTGTTCTTAATGGTTTTGTTGTGTTAAGACTCAAAACCGTGTGTATTATGGTTAGAGTCAAATGCCGTGTGTGATAAGATTCTTTCACGTCTATGGTTGCAAATCTTAAAATACTTTGGGAACAAATGTTGGCAAGTTGTTTCTGGACTAGTAAATAAACTAACCATTGCTGATGTCATATTCCTTTTGATCAGCTTCTAATAAATTGCCTCAAAATCTTTTGGGCATATCCATAACATGGATATGTCAAAGATTTATAAGCCTTTGCCCCATCTATCAAGTGCTTCATATTTCTTTCTGTTGGCAGCAAAAAAAAGAGTTTTAATCCCATATATCCATATTCACATTTTAAGTACGATGAATCCAATATGAGTGTGTTAAAGTGATCCCGTATATCCATATATCCATATTCACAACTTTTTTGTATTATCAACTTAAAAAGTCTTTTCTGGTGACCTTAAAGTGATAACTGCACAATATGAGGTTCTATTTTATCCTAGTAAACTGCAGCAATCTGGACAGGGGCTAAGGTTTCATCAATCCAATCAACATCCACTACGCTGATATATCAAATGTAAACATTGGTTACACCATTGTATTTTTTTCCGGTGTATTGTATCACAACTTTGCTACTATAATATTGTTGAAGTTGTATTTTTAATTTTCTGTAGAACTCAACTACTCTTGTTGTCTTCTTGGCAGGCTCTTATGGCACGATCTTTATTGTCAACAGAAAATAGAAATTTTCGTGTTGTTGTGGCTTGGTGGATGCAATTGTTGGAGTTGATTAAGGAACTTGTCCTAGTTGCGAGCTATAGTGCACAACAGGAAGGAGACACATATATTCCACATGGTCTCGTACGAGCCCAAAAGCGTAGCGAACACCTCAAATGGCTCATTTACGAGAACAATGTCTATTGTCGGGATAACCTCAGAGTTCTGTGCGATTTACTTGAAAGTAGAGGGCTAACGTATAGCAAGAGTGTTCGCATAGATGAGATGGTTGCCACATTCCTCAATATCATTGCACATCACACCAAAGTTCGTTCCGTAAAGTTTAGTTTATGGAGATCGAGTCAGACTATACACAAGCATTTTCATAGAGTGTTGAAAGCTTTCATACGATGTCATAGTGTCCTCCTTGCAAAGCCCGAACCATTTTGCGAATCATACATAGTGCTCGTAGATTGTTTATCCATGGATTTGAAAATGATGAATACTTGCAGGGATGTCTAGGTGCTCTTGATGGAACACACATCCCGGTAAGAGTTGATATGAGTGTTAGACCACGCTATAGGACACGAAAAAGACAAATAGCTATGAATGTCTTGGGTGTATGCAATCCTAACATGGAATTCATTTTTGTATTACCAGGCTGGGAGGGTTCTGCTGCGGATGGACGAGTTTTACGAGATGCTATCCATATGCAAAATGGTTTGAGGGTTCCAAGAGGTTTGTCATGACCTTAGAATATATTTTACATTTATTGGTGTGATCACTATTTTATTTATTTGACTTACATTCGAGTGTAGGGCAATATTACTTATGTGACGCTGGATACACCAATGGAGAAGGTTTCCTTGCACCTTATCATGGTCAACGATACCATAGAAGTGATTGGGGTGGGAGCGCCCATAGACCTAGTAATTTTAAAGAACTTTTTAACTACAAGCATTCTAGTGCAAGAAACGTAATTGAGAGAGGCTTTGGTGCTATTAAGATGCGGTGTGCTATACTTAGAAGTCCTTCATTTTACCCTGTTGGAAATAAAATTTGTGTTTTGATGATGATTCATCATATAATTAATAAGATCACTTATAACCCATGATGATGGAATCATAACTAGCTGTTATAGTGCATAATAAAAGAAGATGCAAGAAACAGTCAAGAGAAAAGGGTATAAGTTCTATCTAGAGTCTGAACCTTGTATAGGTTATTTCAGACAAGCATTGTAATAGTTAGGAACTAGCAAACAGCTGAGTCGCACCAAGAAAATCGAGTATACATATGAAGAATCGAGGGTTCGAGACTCGCCATGAGAAAATCAAGAAGATAAGTTCGTTGAGAGACACAGACTCGCTTGACTAATCTAAGATCAAGAACCGAGGACATGACTCGGCTTGTCGAAGATCAAGAACTGAGGTGGCAAACTCGCTTAGTCGACTAAATCGTGACTATAAGTCGAATTCGATCAAGTATGTGGTGACTCAAATCAACTATAGATCATGTAAAACCGAGTAATCTGAAGGACAAAGATTATCAGGAGAAGAAGGAAGCTGAATGGTGTACTCCGACTTAGTCAATAAAAGTCGGATGTCAAGAATACAAGGTACTCAGTTTTGAAGAAGAGTAGAAAACTGAGTTAAGGCCTTGTTGGATTTGAACTGACCAAACGACAAAAGGTCGTACATATGAATGTTGGCTAAACGACAAATGTAACGGCTACAAGAGCTAGTTGACCGTTACATCACCCCTATAAATACACAGAGAAAAAGGATTAAAAAGAAGAGAAGGGGAGAGGATCGGAGAAGTTTTGAAAAGCACATATCTAAAGATCCAGATCCAGAAAATCAGATTTCATATCTAGAAAAGGGGAAGCCAACAGAATTGCCTTGGAGATTTAAAAGAGAGATCAAGTAACCTATTAAGGGGGAAGAAGGCATCTTAGAGCTACATTGCTATATCCAGAAGAATCAGACAGCTCACTGAATTAATCTTTTGATTAATTCTAAACCTAACCTTTGTGAAAAGGGTTGGTCAGTGCATAGTTTCAGAGAGCAATTCCACCTTTCTCAAACGGTTGCAACTCGTTGCCACAATTTGTTGTGCGGTCATGGATCGTGTGTATGTCGCTGGTAAGTCGGTGAAGAGAGAGTCATTCCACCTCCGGAAGGATCAAGCAGCATAATGAAGGAGCAATCCTACCTTTCTTCATTATGTGTAGATAGTGAAACTAGGGTGTCGTGAAGGATCACTATTGTGCTAGGATTTTGTAACGGTTATCTCAAGATTCTAGTGATACCTCTTACACCACAGGAGAAGGGGAGACGTACAGGATTACACCACCCGGAACTTCCATAAACAAATCTTGTGTTGATTTACTTTATGCATTTACATTCGTGCTGTGATTTTATTATTGTATAATCACTTCATCACTTCACTCAGCAAACATTAGACACTGAGTTAGCACCAAACTGATACATAGAAAGTTCAGATCTTTATTGATACATCTATTGCACTAAAGGCTAGTTTTATCCGCTGCCAGTTAACTGGACTAAGAATAAGTCAGTATTGACTTATACTCAGTTGAGTTAACTGAACTCCGCACAAGTTAAGTGCACAGAACAAAACTAAATCGAGCATCGCTTTAAGTTTCAAGAAACTCGGCTTCTGGGGTATTTCCAGCTTAGGGAAAGTTTTTGGTGATAAGTTTATTCACCCCCTCTAAACTTGTGTTAGCCTTCCAAGGACTAACAATTGGTATCAAAGCAGTGGTTCTGTTTTGAAGAGATCCATCACTGAATCTCAGTATCCGTTTGTTTGCTTGAAGTAACTGATCATCAGTTATTTCCGATACCAACAATTGGTATCGGAGCAGTTCTTCCATTTGGAAGTGATCCAAAGATATCTTTTAAACCATTTGTTGAAGACCCCTCACTGTATCATTTGTAAAAGCACTTAGCTAGATTTCAATGGTAACATCCAAAATTAGAAGTTGGCTTATTCACCCCCTGACTTATTGTTTGCAAAATGTATCTGATTTTCAGGATCAATTATTTGAGAGGTTCAGTGCAACAAATTTGGATACAAATCCAGAACCTCAACTCAGTGATGATGTGGATACAGACTTCAATGTTTGTATGGACAAATCCAGAGGAGTTCCATCACAGAGTGATCCTTCAGAAAAAAAGAAAAGAAGTTGTTGCAAGTTACTATTGATTAGAAGATTCATCAGAGCAACAAAAGAATATACATTAAAATCTTAAAAATGTATCAAACCAACAAGAAAAGGTACATTCTTCAACTCAGTTATCATTCGCTGAACTCAGTCAGAGAAACTCTGAACTTGTCATGTTAACCGAAAAACTCACATTGAGTTAAGAATAAAAGACATAGAACTTGACAAAGCAAAATATTGGAATGAGTTTCTTGAAACTGAGATGTCAAATCTTACTGAAAGATTAATATCTAGTAAATTTGACAAAAGCAATGATGATTCCCCACCCCTACCCAGTCTTGAGATTTCAAAGAGTATGAACTCTAGACACCAAGATACTGGAAGACCTAGTAGATTACACAATGAAATTAAAGATGAAAAATCTAAAAGAATCCTTGTGAAATCAACTAAGGTTGAGCGTAATGGTTTATCTAGAAAAGAGTTGAGAAGGCTTAATTCTTTCAAACAAGAAACTGAAAATAATACTTCAGTAACTAATCCAGTCGGACCCAAGAAGATATGGGTACCGAAGAAAACTTAAAACTGTTTTGTAGGATGAGTCAGTTCTCAATGCTGAATCCTGAACTGACTTCCAAACAAAAGATGATAAAGGACAAATTGGCCAAAAGTAGAAAAATTTCCAGCTACCATCTAACGCTTAAGCTGACATGGCAAATCACTCGAAGCCACGTGTCAATCTAAGAGAAAAAGTAGATGTACATCCCTACAAATCTCATTGATTGTGACACGACTCTCACTTTGAAAACGATTGAAAAATGCAATCTTGACGAAATCCTGTTCAATCAATTTTGAAGCACTCAAGATTCTTCCAAGAATTCTTAATTCAGAAATCCATGGAGCAATACAACATTGATGATGGAATCACCATAAGTCTGGATGATTTCTGTCAAAAATTTTCATATTCCACTCTGTCGACTCAGATTGTAAGCAAAATCAAGAAAATTTGAGGACTGGAGAATTTGATTGATACAAAGGTCACTACTTTGTGTCCAGACGGCATCAAAGATTTCTACAAAAATGCCGAAATCACAAATGATGGGAAGAGTTTTAGAACAACAGTTCAAGACAAGTGCATTACTGTAAATGAACTTCTTCTTTCACTAGTCTTTGGTTTAGACATAATCGGAGGATCTTCATCTCTTACATTTGGAAATGAAGAAAAAGGCAAGCTTTGGAATATTACAGCACTTAACAAGGACGAGAAAAATTTCATTGGATCCATCTACCAACAAAGACAAGAATTCGCATTCCTGACGATCCTTCTGACCAGAAATGTCATTGGTCATGCTCGGAATTTCTACACTCTTTCGATAGATAAACTAAAGCTGATCTATGCCATTTGGTTTGAAGAAAGATTGGATTGGAACAAGTTTGTTCTCAATCATTTAATCAAACAAATTTCAGACGAAAAAGAGAAAGCCAAAGGAATGAAGGCTTCTGGAGAAAAGTTTTTATTGAAAAAGGGATACACCTATCTAGTTCAAAGGATACTGGATTATTTCTCCATTTCAAAATCCACACAAACAGAAGTGAAACACAAATCAGTGCCCACTGGAGTGAAGAAGAGAATAATCATTGAAGAAGAAAGAAGTGAAATTTCGATTCTAGTTCACGTGAGACTGTATGGTTGGATGACGTAACCTTAAGAAGACAAAGAGGATGTGGAACAAACTTTAGGCTAAGAAAATCGAGATCAAGATGTAATTCGATTTATGATGAAACCGGGCTGGAAGTGAACGAAAGAAATCAAGAAAGTGAACCCCAACCGAGACGCATGGAGAATACATCAAGAGCAAAGAGAAGCTTTGAAAGACGCCGAATTTTGTGAGGCTGATTATGAAAAGGAACTGTCAAGTCATGATGTTCATTTTCATTATCAAGAACCAAGCCCCTCATCTCAAGTTCATGAGGCATCTACAAGCAAATCTGCAAATGATGAATCTCAGCGTCAAGAAACTGAGATGGAAGAAAGATTGGAAGTAGCAAAAGAGATCATCAAAAGTCTGATGCAGACTCTACAGCAGAAACTCTACAATCTACATGACTTTGTTGGAAAAGCACATTATTCAGGTTTAAACAAATACTCCAATATCATCACCTTACGCAAATTATTTGAAGAAAGCTTTTGCATATCTTCAAACAAGGGGGAAGAGAAAACTGAAGGTGATGAAGTGAAAGCTGAAGATGATGCTGATAAAACAGAAGAGAAAACTGAAGGTTATAAAGCTGAAGAAATCTATGCCAGACAGTTGGTGGAAGAACAAGACAGACAAGTAGATCCTGATCTACTGACCATTCAATAAGATGGAAAAGATATTGATAATCTGATAGAGGAGTTAATTGCGTAAGAGACCTTCACGTAAACAAGAATCGAGAAAGATGAAGAAGCCTCACCAAAGTCATCTTGAATATCGTGGAAGAAACTTGCAACTGTGTCAAATTGAAAGCAAGGTCTAAAGGCAAAGAAAAGATAGAAAGATAAGAACTAAGGGAAAAGACTAAAGGAAATGAACTTAGTCTTATTTCCGAAGAAGAAGAAAAGTTGATGAATGAGGAGATCAAGGAGATCTTGATAAAATTTAAGAACCAGTGACAATGAAGAGGCAAATCAAGTTGATCAATGAATATTTGTAGATCAAGCCTGAGAGGGAGAATCAAAAGAAGAATGAAAGGCAAGACTCACTGAGAAAAAAAGAGCATCTTTATTGGAGAAAAACTGATGAGTTTGGAAAAAGGGAATCTGTAATCATATTAGTAATTCAGTTTGTTGTAACATTTTCTTGTAATGAACTCAGCTGTTTAGTTTGTTATCTTAATTGTTTTTGTTATGTTATCTTGCATTATTCTTTTATTGCTTTTAGTGAGCGTTATGATACATCATCAAAAAGGAGGAAATTGTTGGAAATAATATTTGTGTTTTGATGATGATTCGTCATATAATTAATAAGATCACCTATAACCCATGATGATGGAATCATAACTAGCTGTTATATTGCATAATAAAAGAAGAAGCAAGAAACAGTCTAGAGAAAAGTGTATAAGTTCTATCTAGAGTCTGAACCTTGTATAGGTTATTTCAGACAAGCATTGTAATAGTTAGGAATTAGGCAAACAGCTGAGTTGCAACAAGAAAATTGAGTATACATATGAAGAACTGAGGGTTCAGACTCAGTTATGAGAAAACTGAAGAAGATAAGTTCGCTGAGGGACACAGACTCGCTTGACTCATCTGTAAGATCAAGAACCGAGGACACAGACTTAGTTGTCGAAGACTGAAGAACTGAGGTGGCAAACTAAGTTAGAAGCTGACTAAATCGTGACTATAAGTCAGAATTCAGTCAAGTATGTGGTGACCTAAAACTGAACTATAGATCATGTAAAACTGAGTAATCTGAAGGACAAAGATTATCAGGAGAAGAAGGAAGCTGAATGGTGTACTCCGACTTAGTCAATAAAAGTCGGATGTCAAGAATACAAGCGTACTCGGCCAAAGAAGAGTAAAAACGAGTTAAGGCCTTGTTGGATTTGAACTGACCAAACGACAAAAGGTCGTACATATGAATGTTGGCTAAACGACAAATGTAACGGCTACAAGAGCTAGTTGACCGTTACATCACCCCTATAAATACACAGAGAAAAAGGATTAAAAAGAAGAGAAGGGGAGAGGATCGGAGAAGTTTTGAAAAGCACATATCTAAAGATCCGCATCCGTAAAATCGATTTCATATCTAGAAAATGGAAGCCAAATGTAATTGCCTTGAGATTTAAAAGAGAGATCCAAAGAACCTATTAAGGGAGAAGAAGGCATCTTGTGAGCTACATTGCTATATCCGTAAGAATCAGATACCTCACCGAATTAATCTTTTGATTAATTCTAAACCTAACCTTTGTGAAAAGCGGTTGGTTGTGCTAGTTTCAGAGAGCAATTCCACCTTTCTCAAACGGTTTGCAACTCGGTTGCCACAATCATTAGTGCGCTCATGGGATCGTGTGTATGTCAATGGTGAGCTGGTGAAGGAGTCATTCCACCTCCGGCGGATCTGTGGTGCGTAATGAAAGGAGCAATCCTACCTTTCTTCATTATGTGTAGACAGTGAAACTAGGGTGTCGTGAAGGACTGTCATTGTGCTAGGATTTTGTAACGGTTATCTCAAGATTCTAGTGATACCTCCTACACCATAGGAGAAGGGGAGACGTACGGGATTACACCACCCAGAACTTCCATAAACAAATCTTGTGTTGATTTACTTTATGCATTTACATTCGTGCTGTGATTTTATTATTGCATAATCACTTCATCACTTCACCCAGCAAACATTAGACACTGAGTCAGCACCAAACTGATACATAGAAAGTTCATATCTTTATTGACACATCTATTGCACTAAAGGCTAGTTTTATCCGCTGCCAGTTAACTGGACTAAGAATAAGTCAGTATTGACTTATACTCGCTTGAGTTAATTGAACTCCGCACAAGTTAAGGGACAGAACAAAACCGAATCGAGCATCGCTTTAAGTTTCAAGAAACTCGCCTTGGGTATTTCCACTAGGGAAAGTTTTTGGTGACAAGTTTATTCACCCCCCTCTAAACTTGTGTTAGCCTTTCCAAGGGTCCAACATACCCAATCCGTGTCTAGAGCCGTATTGTTAATGCATGTTGTCTTCTTTACAACCTCATCAGGAGGGAAATGCCCGATGATCTTATAATGGACGAAGTGGATGCATTTCTAGATGGACAAGTGGATGACCAAGATGATATAATAAATCAGGTCGAACCTTCACAATAATGGACTGATTGGCGTGACCAAATCACTCATGAGATGTGGAACATAAGCCACCCTACATAGGCGCATGTCAAGATATCAACTTATGCTACATAATTTTTTGTGATGGTAGTTATTTTGCCTAGTAATTTGCACTATGTTGCATTTTTTGGATAGACTAGTCTTAAGAATAGCAAGTGAAAATAGTTTTGTTCGGCACATGGTGAATATTGTGGTACGATAAGGTGGTATGTTTTTAATGGAATGTAATTATGTAATGCAATGATGTATAACGTGGTATGTTTTTCAATGGAATGTAAAAATGTGTATAATGGTTGATGTTCAGTATAATTATGATATTTGATGTACTATGTTGGCTTATGACTAATTTACGATCTTTATTTTTTTTTGTGGATTTTCGAATATAGTGGCATGTGATTAACAAAAAAAAAAAAAAGCCGCAATTTTTATAAGGAAATAAAAAAAATAAAAAAAAAAAAACTGCAATTTTTTATTTTAAAAAAAAAAATCTCCCCACCTACCCATCCCACCCTGCCCCACCACCCACTCTCCCCACCTCGCTCAAACACACCACCCACGTGTTTTGTCAATTTACATTCCATTCCATCTCATTCCGTACAATTTCGGAGGTAATGAAAATGGACTGTTTTCATTCCGTTGGAATAAAATTTCATTCTATTCCGTTACCTTATAATCATACACAAACACTGAAAAAATCATTTCATTCCATCCTATTCCTGCCACATACAGAATTGGAAATTTCCTTATAAAAAAACATTGAAATTTAAATTTATTTTCATCAAACATTCTATTTTTTCAAACAAAGGAATTGTGAATTTTCATTCTATTATACCGATGACAAACGTTGGAATTGAATGACGATATTCTATCATCATGCATAACAAACGCATGAATGGAATAAATTATTCCATTCCATTCCTATCATTTTATTCCATTCTATTCCATTCCTGCGTAACAAACGAGCCATTAGAGATTTTTGGGATAAAGAGAGGGTATTTTTGTCCTTACAAGGTTTTGTAAGTTTTTTTTTTTACCCATTTTCATTTTCTTTAAAAATCTCAAAATGGTCAAAGCTTAGTCTCGCAAGTGAAAAATTTCAGAACTCATTTGTGCAATTCCCCTTTGATTTATTTGTGTGTGATTCGTCTACAATACTTGCAACTTTACCGTCTTTACTTGTTCTAATTCCGGGAGTTTTCCTACTTTCTATTCATGTCGCCCTTGAATCAAATCTTCAACAGAGGACTCATCGGCCAGAAGGGGTTAGTAATTACTCTGTTTCTGTCACAGCTGTTTTTGATTCGTCTAGAGTCTGCAAAAAGTTATTCACCGTTTTTCTTGCAAATTTCGGCAACATTGAGGTGTTCCTGATTTTTTATTTGCGTCTTAGGCATGGCAACAATATCTGTTGTAGATATGCTATTGAAACCTAAAATTGATCTGATCCGAATTACATTTAAGAATATTATGAGCTAAAAAAATGATGGTATTATTTTGTGATTATACAAGTTTTCGCGGCTGGAAATGTGGCATTTTCACTTTATTTTTGTTATTACTTTGTTTGATTGTGTTAAGTAGATAGTCTATTGCAAGTTTGAGTTTTGCTGCCTTTGATACCTGTATTTTTATTTTTTATTTTATACATTGTACATGTTTGTTTTATATTTGGCTTTTCAAATTACTCGAGTAATTGATGTCAGTGGTGTGGGTGCGTGTTTTTTTTTTTTTTTTTTTTCTTCAGCAAGACATGTTTGTCCCTGGCGATATCTCGCATTAAATTGCTACAAAACAAACGAGAAGGGCAACTTAAACTTATGAGAAGGGAGATTGCCCAATTTCTGCAAGCCGGCCAAGAATCCATTGCTAGGATAAGGGTGAAAATCTGCTTTGGAATTTGACTTCTTATTTTTTTATTTCATGCAATCCAACTTTTAACATGTTGGTTTTCATTTGTTTGTTGGCTAGGTGGAACATGTTATTAGAGAACAAAACGTCTGGGATGCATATGAGATTCTCGCGATGTTTTGTGAATTTATTCTTGCTCGAATTCCTATTCTTGAAGGCCAAAGGTATAGTCGTTTTCTGTTTTGAGACGCAAAACTTTAGCAACAATGCATATATACTTCTATTTGGTAGCGTGTCTCTTGTCCGATACGTGTCCGACACAAAAAAAAAAACACTCAGTATACATGCCTAAGGCGAATCATTTTTTTTCTTAAATGCTGGATACGTGATTCGGGTATGCATTTACATAGCTGATACATGTGAAATGACAAAACCTGTTGAAAATTGAGGAAAACTGCTGAAAAATTGATTCAAAGCTGTTAGAAAAGATAGAAAAAAAGGATGTGGAAAGAACTGTTTTATTATTTTTCTGAATAATATTACACAGCAGGGTTACAACCCTTTTATAATAATAAAAAGACACAAATTAGACAACCCTAGCAAACGCTTTCCCTACTTGGCTCCCAAGTAAACTCCACAAACCCTAGCGACATCCCCTCGTGCTCCTAATCACTAAATAAGACAAAAATAACCTTATTAATTCAACACTCCCTCAAGTTGAGCATAGATATCAATCATGTTCAACTTGGACACATAATCATCAAATTGTCGCTTCATTAGCGCTTTAGTAAGACCATCACCGCTTGCAAAGGTGATGGTAGAAAGGAATACAAATCACCCCTTCTCTAGCTTCTCTTGATGAAATGCCTGCCTACTTCCACATGTTTAGTCCTCGCATGTTGCACAGATCATTTGCAATAGCAATTGTCGCTTTGTTGTCACAGTATCAGCCTTCATAGCATCGCAATGTGCAGATATAGATCATCCAAAGACCCGCTTAAATGCATAACTCTTCACATATCCCCTGTGCCACACAAATTTCTAAACTCGCTTCACCGAGCTTCTAGCCACCACATCTTGCTTTTTGCTCCTCCAAGTAACTGTGAGATTTCCTGCATAAAACGAAAGCAAGACTCAGAGTGTAGACTTCCTATCTTTGTGAGCCACCAATCAAGATCAAAGATATACTTCCACAAACCTTTTTTCCACCTTTTGAACAACAACCCTACTCCAACTGCCTTTTAAATATCTCGTAATCCTCACCACCGCTTGATTACGAGATCGCTGGCATGCATAAACCGACTCACCACTCCAACGGCAAAGGAAATGTCCGCCTTGGTGAGCCAAATAAATCGGGCCGCCAACCAACCTTTGATATTGCTCTCTCGTTAATCGGTTCCTCACCATCGCCTTGATCCAACTTCACATTTTGATCCATAGTGTACTAGCAGTTTACACCCCAACATTCCTGCTTCACAAGCCAGATCCAACACATACTTCCTTTGGGGACACCACCATCCCCTCCTTGGATCTAGCTACCTCCATTCCCAGAAATACTTCAAAACCCCAAGATCTTTAATTTCAAATTCCCAGCCGATTTTGCTTCACCAGATTAATCCCAATCACATCATCTCCAAATGAGGATGATATCATCCACATATACTACTAGACTACCATCTTTCCTTCTCTCGACCTCTTCACAAATAAGGTATGATCCGAGTGCCCTCGCTTAAAACCTATCTTTAGACAAACCGCCTAAACCTATCAAACCATGCTCTTGGACTTTGCTTTAACCCATACAGAGATTTCTTCAATCGATGCACCTTGCCTCCAAACCGACTAGCAAGTTCTGGGGAGGATCCATGTATACCTCCTCCTTGAGTGTCCCATGAAGAAATGCGCTCTTCACATCAAGTTGAAACAATTGCCGCCCAGTTCACAAATGCATGAGAATACAACCTCGCAAGATTGAGCTTAGCCACCGTGAGAAAGTCTCAGAGTAATCAATTCCATAAGTTTGGTCGTAGCCCTTGGCTACCAACCTAGCTTTATATCTCTCAACCTCACCATTAGACTTGAACTTAATGGTGAACACCCATCTACACCCCACAACTTTCTTTCCCATGGCAAATTCACTACTTCCCAAGTGCCATTCTTCTCCAAAGCCCTCGATTTCTCTCCTCGAATGCAGCCTCCACTCAGTGTACATATATAGCTTCCTCGAATATCCTTTGAATTTGATGTTCGCACACACCGTAAGGAAGGCTTTGTGGGATGGTGACACATTTTGATAGGTTAAGTAGTTTTGTATAGTGGTATCTAGGATTTTTAGTGCAGCCCTCGGGTGGTTTTCTAATTGCAAATGGGAACATCCAAAGAAAAGATCCGACTATTTGTCATGGTCTGCTTTTTAGACTGCCTTTTAGGCTTAGAGTGGATGGTTCATCAAGATCCGGGACCAAGTGGTACCAGATCAGTCGTGCATCAAGGTCCGGGATTGAGGCTCAAAGTTTGGTGACTCGCATTCCTCCATATCATTTGGTTGCACATGATGTGGCGGTTCAGTTCTTGGGCAAATTCTACCCTGAGGCTCCACATGCTCTCTGGGATTTAGGATAAGTCCTAAAATATGTTTTTCCCTCGAGTCTTTGAGTAGTACTCGGGAGTTTTAGGGTTTGACCACTCACACGAGGTGATTTACCACCTGCTTCTCCCAGCATCTTCCAACACATGTTCATTATTGATGATTTCCATAGATTTGGCATACTAGACTCATCACACCCAACCACAATGTATCGAAAATCAGCCACATCTTCGAGTCATAATCCCCTCAAGATGGTGCTTGTCATAAGACATTGTGTTTTCAAAAAGGTGATATCCATTGTTTCTATGACTCTTCGCTTACCAAAATCAAAACCCTATACCCCTTTTATTGGCGTATCACCCCAAAACATACACTTAAGGGGCTCTAGATCCAACTTCCTTGGTGATAGTGTGTGCAAATGCTACACACCCAAATACTTTGAGAGGAAGATCCTGACCAATCTAGTGTTTGGAAAGTTACTTTTAATTCATTTAAGTGGAGTTTTAAAGTCTAAAATTTTGTAGGGAAGCCTCGTTGATTAAATAAACCGCAGCGAGAAGAGCCTCACCCCACAAGAATTTAGGGCACTTAGAGGACAACATGATGGATCCGACCACTTCCAGACATGTTGATTTTTCCTCTCCGCCACACCATTCTGCTGGGTGTATTAGTGGCATGAGCTTTGATGGATCATGCTTTTTCGTAAAAAATCGCCAAAAGATTGTTATAGTACTCGGCCCATTATCGCTTTTAAAATTTCAATTTGTGTATGAAACTGAAAAGCTAATCATGGTATAAAATTTTTTAAAGGCTTTCAACCTCGCACTTCTCCTTTAATAGATAGATCCAGTAACTCTTGTGTGATCGTTTATAAAGGACACAAACCATCTCTTCCCAAATATAGTTGTGTCCTGGAAGACCCCAAACATCACTATGAATAAGAGTAAATGGTTTAGCTGGCCTGTAGGGTTTTGGAATGTAAGTGCTCCTCTTATGTTTAGACAAGGCACAAATTTCACATTGAAAATCAAAACTCTTTTATTAATAAAAGTTTAGAAACAATATATTCAAATACCCAAAGCTAGTGGTGACCTAATCTAGTATGCCACATCATTATCTCATCATTGAGATGACAGACTGTAAGTACTAAAACAATGATTCTTAGAAATAACATATTTTTTGAACTACCCTCCTCCTCGAGGATGTAGAGCCCTTCTTTGATTCTAGCACCGCCAATCACCTTCCCCAAAGTCACATCCTCGAAACTCACAAACAAGTAGGAGAAAAGATTAATTTACAGCTTGTCACGAGGCCAACTTGTGAACTCGAAATTAAATTGCATGAAAGTTTGGGAACATGAGGACATCATGAAGAGTAATAGAGGCGCACTGGCACCGAACCCTTTCCACCATCAATAAAAAAAGATCCATCTCGCCACTCTACTTTCTAATTTCTCCACACGGAAAATAGAACCGAACATTTTGGAGCACGGTCACGTGGATCTGCTGCACCCGAATCAAGCGATCCAAAGGTGCTCCAGCGCGGGATTCAAGGGTCAGAAAAACAGATGCCATACCGACTCAAAGAAGTGTACATTGTGGCTTGTGAGGGTCGCTTGAGGGTCGAATGCGTGTCCGACTTGCTGTAAGCGGTACTCGCAGCTCTATCTCGCTCCTCACCAAAGAAAATCGCCCAGACTCGCCGGACTTGGATCGGATGATACTTGGTTGCTCCTCATCTCACCAACATTCCCAGATTGACCCTTTGGCTTCCAGCTGGTCGGTGGTTTGCCATGAATTGCCCAAAGAATTTTCTCGGTTATGCCCTCGCTTTTTGCAAAGGGTCACACCACAATTTCGCTTTCTTGCCTCTCATATCACCTTTAGCAATCAACAAGGTCGATGATTCAAGGTCTTGTCACCCCAGATTTCCGATTTTGAAGAGAATCGATCCATTGTGCATAACCTTCCTCCTTGCTTCTTCCCTTCTAACTTCGCAAACACCTCTCTCAATGACGGGAGGGCTTCCTTCCAAGGATCCTACCCTGCACTTCATCCAAGTCATAGTTTAAACTCGCTGAAAGGAATACACCCTTTCATTTTCTTCTCTTTTCAAATTTAGTGTCGCCCCTCAGACAATCCCATGTGTCCTCATGACACATATCCACTTCTTGCCAAAGTGTGACTATCTCATTGTAGTAAGATGTCACATCCTTGGCTCCTTGCTTCAAATTCCACATTCTTGTTTTAAGATGGTAGATTTGTGAGGAGTTTTCTAAGTCCGAATACAACTTCTTGATCGCTTCCCATATGTCTCAAGGTGTGTGTATATATACTGGTCCAAGCTATGGTCCGTTCCATCGAAAGTTAATCACCATGCCTTGACCATGGAGTTTTCGGATCGCCATATATCTGTGCTCGGGTCATGGGGCAGCACCGGTTCTTTGGTTGCACCAAATGTAAATCCTAATTTGTCGCGGCCCATCAATGGCTAGTTTGATGGTCTCGTGACCATTCAAGGTAATTTTTGCCATTTAATTTGCCGTACCAAAAGAATGTGAGGAATTGTTGAAGGTTCCTTCCTCACCGCTTGCTCCGCACTTCGAGGATCGACAATGCCAGGAGAATTGATCAATTCTCCTCGTAAAAGCCGCACGGTAATTCATGTTTGTAGGGTTTAATTGAACCTACTCTCTCGATACCATGTTAGAAAAGATAGAAAAAAGGATGTGGAAAGAATCGCTTTATTATTTTTCCAATAATATTACACCGCAGGTTACAACCCTTTTATAATAATAAAAGACAAACGCACAACCCTAGCACCGCTTTCCTACTTCTGGGCCTCCCAAGTAAACTCCACAAACCCTAAAGCGCATCCCCTCGTGGCCCTAATCACTAAATAAGACAAAAATAACCTTATTAATTCAACAAAAGCCAACCTGCAATGATGAAAACTCCCAAAACCGAGGAACACAAGTAAAGATTGTTTTATTTTATGTTTCTTCATATTAATAATTTGGTCCTTATAGTTTTATTGTGTATAGAGTGATCACTATATTTGTTGATATTTCTCGCATATCACCTCTCAGATCCGTGATCCTAAATTTTTCAAAAATCCTACACCCACGTATCATGTATCTCGCAGATCCGCACTGCTCCTCCATTATCTTCCAGACTCAACCTTGTAATTATCTTTGGTGAGTACTGAGCTGTTGTATTCTCAATATCGCAAGCTTTTATGGACAATCTGGGTGTCTTGTTATGGTTTGAATCGACATCGATGGATTAGTGGTAGACATCGGGGACTTAGGGGAATATATATTCCAACCTTATATTTCAATCCCTTTTTTCCACCCGTGACACCTTATTTTTACGTATGTGTGTGTTTTCTTGAGAATGTTATACTCTTGTACTTGCATAGGGACTTTTACTATTTGCATGGTCGGCAGAGTCACTTAATTCAAACCTTATCTTTCATACTCCCATTTTCCAATCGTGACACTTTATTTTTACGTATGTGTGTTTTCTTGACTATTGGAGAATGTTACTCTTGTACTTGCATATGGACTTTTACTGTTTGCATCGCCGGCAGACTCTCTTAAAGAGTGTATCTGAAATGGGTAGTTGTTGAAGATCACGCTTGTTAGTTTATGTTTATGCAAAGGTATTTGTTTTATTTATAACAAGGGTATGTAAGAGTAATTCCTCTATTTTTAGGTTTTCAAGAGAGTGTTTAGGGTTTTTGTCTTAACTTGTGGTTTGTGAAGTCGGCTCCTTGATTTCGTGCTTGATTGATTCTAAACAAATTGTCATTCAAGTATTTAAGGGACTGTGGTTCTCGCTTGTAATTCATTCAATTATCAATTAAATGTAAAGTTTTATCTTTTACTTTTCTACATGGTATCGTAATTGATCCAACCTTAACCATGAATTATCGAGCAACAATGAATCAGGAATTAAGGACTACCCCAAATTGATTCCTCGCCAGCTCAAATTTTGAATCCACCGCGATCATGGCTAATCAAACCCTTGGCGAGAAGGCAATTCAGCACACCTCATCGCTTCCGTCACAACCCAAAGACTTAATGGCGTGAATTACTTGTAAAGTGGTCTCAAACTATCAAATTAGCCATAGATGGAAAGGGAAAATTAGGCTATCTCACAAAGCCAAGCCACAAAACCAGTAGGGGGATCCTATATTGTGACACGAGATCGAGAACTCCATGGTCATGGTCGGGTTGATGAATTCTCATTGTAAAACATAGATATCGAGAAAAGGGATTGAATGACTCGATTCTCATTCTCCTTATTCTATTCATTTATATAGAGATATTACAAGATATAAATGGAAATATATTAAATACGTATCTTGGTCCCTAAGTCACTCAACCCTAGCCGCCAATGATGTTCACACTATTCCGCTTACATTTATTTAATATTTTCTAACACTCCCTCAAGTTGGCTTATGGATATCATGCATAGCTAGCTTGGAAACGAAACCGTGTCAAAAGAGTCCCAAATGAGCCTACATCCGCAAGTTGATCACCTGCCTTCACATAAGGTGTACAAATTTCCTGGCAAAGGATCTTGTCACGTATAAAATGGCAATCCACCTCGATATGTTTTGTGCGTTCATGAAACACCGGATTTGTTGCAATGTGTATGGCTGCTTGGTTATCGCAGTAGAGTGGAATAGGAAGACTAACTTTGACTCCAATTTCTTCAAGAAAATAACGAATCCAAGTTAACTCACTGCACGTGTGAGCCATGGCCCTATATCTGCTTCAGCACTCGATCGGGCTACCACTGGTTGCTTCATGCTTTTCCATGTAATTAAGTTTCTCCAAGGAAGGTGCAATAACCAAATAGATCTTCTATCCGACGGTGAACTCGCCTAATCCGCATCTCAGATAACCTTCAAGCCGTAAATGCCTATTGGCCCGATAAATCAATCCAAGCCCTGGTGCTTGCTTTAAGTATCCGATAATTCAATCAATGCTTCCCAATGTGGTACCCGTGAGATTCCAAGAATTGGCTAACTACACTTATTGCATACGAGATGTCAGCCTGGTGATAGTTGTGTAATTGAGTTTGCCAACAAGACGGGCGGTATCGCCTGTGTGAATCAAATAATTGTCCATCATCTTTCAAGTTTCAAATTAGTGGTCCATAGGGTGTCAATGTGTCTTCCTCCAAGCATCCCTACCTCGATAATAAATCCAATACATACTTCCTTTGGCACGTAACTATGCCTTGGTGAGAGCGAGCAACTTCTACACCAAGAAAATAACGGAGTTTGCCCAAGTCCTTAGTCCGAATTTTTGTCCAAGAAATGCCTCGAGGTTGATATTGCTTCCATGTCATTACCTGCAAGGACAATATCATCCACATAGACAATCAGATAAACACGACCAAGTTTTGTATGCATAAAGAAGACCGAGTGATCAGTACGACACTGTTTAAGACCAAACTCCCGAACCACTTCAGAGAATTTACCAAACCAAGCTCGAGGCGACTGTTTAAGTCCATATAACGACTTCTTTAACCTGCAAACCATCCCAAAATACTCCCCCTGAGCAACAAACCCAGGTGGTTGCTCCATATAAATCTCATCGCAAGTCCCTACGGCGGAAAGCATTTTTCACATCTAACTGAAAGAGAGGCCAATCATTGTTAGCAAAGAAGAGAAATGAATATGCGAATAGAGGGAACTTAGCCACAGGGGAAAATGTCTCATCATAATCAACTCCATATGTTTGCGTATCCTCTTGGCTACCACCGGCTTTATGTCGAGCCACGCACTCCGCCTGGATTGTGCTTAATAGTATAGACCCATTTGCAACCGACAAAGTCCGCTACAAAGGTGGGAGTGGAACCAACTCCCAAGTATGATTAGAGTGGAGTGCCTCCATCTCTCGCTTCCATAGCCAACCGCCAATTATGATCAAATAGAGCATCCTCAGAAAGAGTGAGGATGTAAACTTGGGAGACATTAGTAAGGAAACATGAGTATGTAGGGGATAAGTGTCGAGAAGATACAAAGTTACCAATAGGATGCTGGGTAACACAAGTACGAGAACTTTTCCGTAGAGCAATGGGAATGTTGGATGACGGAGAATCTTCGTGGGGGAGACAACTGGTCGCGACGACGGCGCGATGATAAACCCGTGTGATGAGAGGGCGGTCGGGAAGGGCATCACTCGCTGTTGGGGAGAGAGGAGGTCGGAAGGCGTGTGATGGGTGGGTAGTAACAAGCTCGAGAAAATTAGGGTCATTTAACGGCCGGGAGTAATATGGTCGACTTTCATCAAATGTGACGCCAAGACTAACAAAGTATCGCTGAAGAACCGGATTGTAGCAAATGTAACCTTTCCGAAGTTCGGGAATAACCCAAAAGATGCATTTTGTAAAGACGAGGGTCAAATTTGTCGATCCTGGTCCAAGGTTTTGGACATAACCGACACAACCAAAAATACGTGGTGGAAGTGGATAAGGGATAGATTAGAAAAAGGACAGAAAAGGAGAGGCACCTTGTAGATTTTTGGTAGTATGCGTTGATAAGGAAACATGAAGTCAAGATCGCATCACCCAAAAACGCTGGGAACATGCACGTGGATCATTGTAGTACGAGCTACATCAATAAGGTGGCGATTTTTTCGCTCTCAGATCTCTCGCTTTGTTGTGGGGTGTGAGAACAATGAAGTCCGTGAATTATTCCAAGATCGATAAAGAACCGAGAGAAGTGAGTTTTATATTCTTGAGCATTATCACTACGAACATAACGAATAACACAATTAAACCGAGTTTGAACTTTTCCTCAAATAGTTGAAAGCACGAGATAATATCGGTACGATCTTTCATCAAATAAATCCACGCCATACGCCGAAAATCATCCACAAAGGTAAGAAAATAACGAAATTTATTTGAGGTAATATGAAAAGGTCCCCATATATCGGAATGGACCAACTCAAACGGAGTTTGCCTCCGATTATTCGAACTATGCTTAAAAGAAATACGGTGATGCTTACTAAGTTGACATGTATCACAAATATCTAAAGTGGAAATACCGGTGATTTGTTTCGTAAAATAGGTAAGGCGTATGACCGAGCCGGCAAAGCTAAAGTCATGGAATCAACATGTAAGGCAATGGATGGATTTGGTGAGGCATCGAAGTAGTAGAGACCGCCGTGTTTATGACCCGCACTAATCGCCCTCCGCCTCTCAAGATCCCGCAAAATACACGAATCGGGAGAAAAATAATGTAATAATTTAGATCATGAGTGAGTTTACTGATAGATAGGAGACTATACGGAAAACCTGGTACGTGAAGAGTGTTTGGTAATTTAATAGTATCATTTAGAAAGACATCACCGGTACCCGAGATTTGAGTTTTAGATCCGTTAGCTAAAGTGACATAACGAGGTGAAGATAAAGGATAATAATTAAAATGGATCGAGACAGACCACATATGTTCGGTGGCACCAGAGTCAAATATCCAAGGGTTTGACCGAGTAGAAAGTAAACAGTGTAAGCATTTTGGTTTGGGTCCTCCACTTTCACAAAATTGGCGGTTGACGCAGTATGAGTCGGAAGCAATCCATCCAAGTATTAGAGTTGGTGTTCTCACCGGTGGTCCGTGGCTTGATTTGCCATGGAAGGAGGGTAGCCGTGGAGAATCCAACACCGTCAACGAGATGGTTGGTCCGACCACAATGGTCACATTTCCGATCGCCACCACGGCCTCGACCGCCTCTCTCTTCCGCCGCGCAAGCTTCCTCAAATTTCGCCTCGCCGCCGCGCCCTCCTCGGCTGGGGCTGTGAGTTGCGAGTAAACATGGCCATCTTCTCTCGATTCATCATTGGCGGCGGTGATAGGTCATTGGTTGTCTCGCGCGAGGCCTTTGAAGACGAGAGAATGCTTCGCAATAGTGGGTAATTCAATCCCCAAAATTTGTGATTTTACGGGATCAAATTCCGCCGCAGCTCGCAAGAAATCGGACCACGCCAATATCTTGGCGCTGCTTCTCCATTGCGCTTACATCATCCGAGAGGGGTAAGTACATGTTACGCCTCGCAAGCGCCATAATGTTAAAAAGTAGTTTTCAAGGGTCTGATCTCCTGCTCCAAATTGAAATATTGTCTGCAGACTCATATATGCGTGATAGATTTCCGAACCGGAGTACATCTGCTTCAGACGGTCCCATATCCCTTTTGCGATTTTTAGGCAACAATGTCATGCCAATATTTGGCTCAATGTCATAAGAAGTAGTGATGATTTTTTAGCATCATCCTGCTTCCAGAAATTTGCACGAGGATCACCTTTTTCAGCTTTGTCGTTTGTGAGATGGTGATCCATCCCTTTACCGGTTAAGAAAATTTCTACCGATCGGGATCATAGAACATAGTTTTTCCCATTTAGTTTGGTGGTAACAGTAGAGTTTGGTAGTAACAGTAGGGATAGAACTGTTGGAGAAGATATTGCTGATAGAGTTTTCTGTTTTAGACTCCATGAAGAAGAAGAAGCTGCTGCACAAGAGTTGTGCCGCTTAGGAAAAATAATCAGAGAGCAATTCGGCTAGGGTTTGTGAGAGGCTCCTATACCATGTTGTAAAACATAGATATCGAGAAAAGGGGATTGAATGACTGATTCTCATTCTTCCTTATTCTATTCATTTATATAGGAGATATTACAAGATATAAATGGAAATATATTAAATACAGATCTTGGTCCCTAAGTCACTCAACCCTAGCCGCCAATGATGTTCACACTATTCCGTTTACATTTATTCAATATTTTCTAACAAATTCGATGGAACCATCAACTGCCAGGCCGTATATGTTTTCGCCCACAACAAAGGATATGTATAGTGCCGTCAAGGAAATGTATTCAGTTTTGTAAAATTCCTCCCAAATCTATGAGCTGAAGACAAAGATCTGGTCTTGCTAGCAGGAGAACAAGGAGGTGACTATTTACTACAATGATATGGTAGGTCTGTGGCAAGAACTTAATATGTCATATAATCAATCTTAGGACTACCCTAATGATGGAGTAAAATTCCAGAAGAGAGGAAAATGAGAGGGTATATATAAATTTCTTGTTGGCCTAAATCAAGAATTAGATGACGTTTGGGGGAGGATCCTGGGTAGAAACCCCCTACTCTCTCGCAGAGAAGTGTTCTTAGAAGTTTGAATGGAAGGAATCAAGGAAAAAGATGATGAAAGGACTGCATCGCAGTACCTTCAGCATTGTCAGTGAACAGAAGCGAGAAGAAGGGAAGAAAACAAAAGGTATGGTGTGACCATTGCAAGAAACATAGCCACACAAAAGAGACCTGCTCGGCCATTCATGGCAACCGGTCAACTGGACACCAAGGTGTTTATGAACTAGGGTATTTGAAGGGAACAAGCAAAATAGGCAAGTCAAGTATCTTGTGATCAGAGTGTTACTCTCTCTGCACCACCACAATTCACTCGGGAACAGTTGGAGCAAATGACCAAACTTATCCAGGCCCAAACCGGTTAATCCTCAGGTGATACATCCTGCTCACTTGTTGAAAAATTTAGTCCTATCATCTTTATCTTTTCTTGGCGTAAATCAAAGTACTTATTTGGTCATAGACTCTGGGCCATTGATATGCTCACAAATTTTCTCCTCATATTTCCTTTGTGCTGGAAATTGGTGATAGCAGATGAAACCTTTTCCACTATTGTTGGGAAAGGAACCATTATTTCACCAAAACAGACCCTCACAAATGTCCCTCATGTCCCTACTCTCTCTTATAATCTTATGTCAGTTAATAAGTTAATCTAAGCTAAGTGTACTGTCTTTTTTTTTATGGTTGTAAATTTCAAGAAACTCATACGAGGAAAGAGATTGACAGTTCTAAGGTAATGGGAGGGTTGTATATCCTTAAGGAAGATGAAGATTTCAAGAACAAAGAGTTACCTAGGAACTTGGGATTTCAGTCTTCTCATGTTGATAGGAATAATATCATGTTGTGGCACTTTAGATTAGGCCACCCTAGTTTTGGTTATTTGAAGAAATTGTTACCTGAGTTATTCAGTAATAAAAATGAAGAAGTTTTTTCAATGTGAGATTTGATGCTTTAAAAACATTACCGTACTTCTTTTTATCCTCAACCCTACACGCCTACCAAACCCTTCACTATGATTCATAGTGGGGGTGTAAGGAAGATTACTTGGAAAACGTTGGTTTGTAATCTTCATTGATGACCACACTAAGGTCTCATGGGTGTATCTTTTGAAACACAAGTCGGATGTAAAACAAGTTTTTGAAGACTTCTATAACATGCTTTTAACTCAGTTTCACACTAAAATTGAGATTTTCAGAAGTGATAATGGGACAAAGTATTTCAACACTGTCCTAGGTCCCTTTTTTCCTGAAAAATGGAATGATTCATCGGATTTCCTGTTCAGACACAACCCTGCAAAATGGGGTGGTTGAAAGGAAAAATAGGCACATACTTGAGGTGGTTAGGTCCTTAATGATGACCTCTAGAACACCCAAGTATTTGTGGGGATAGGTCGTCTTAACATCTATTTATCTGATTAACATACACCCAAGTATTTGTGGGGAGAGGTTGTCTTAACATCTATTTATCTTATTAACAGACTCCTCTTTTGGGTTTTAGGGTTTCAAAGTCCCCTAAGCAAGTTGAAATTCTCTTATCCAAGTACTAGGATAATTCAAGACCTTCCTCTTAAGGTGTTTGGATGCACCACTTTAACACATGTTTGTCACCAAGAGAAATTGGATCCTAGGTCAAGAAAATGTTTGTTTATTGGCTATGCACCCACCTAAAAAGGATATAAACTTTTTGATCATGCAACTCAGTGGACTTTTATTAGCAAGGATGTGACATTTTTTGAAGATAAAATGTTTTTTTACACTTATGTTCATGGGGAGATTTATAATGAACATGAGTCCATATCACTATTATTACGTGAAGGGGTAAGTGAGGCTAGAAGTCCATCTAGTGATACCTCTTACCAACATGAGAAAAATGAGGACAAAAATACCGATTCTCTGATATTAGGTCAAACCAGTGATGAAAGTAGATCAGATGTGAGTCCTAGAACCAGAATTCAGAAGTTCCCATGAAACACTTATTCTAGGAGGAAGACCTCACTCAAAGTTAATGCAAGCTCTCACACATGTACTAGCAATGACCAAACTCCATCCTTAGATGGAGATCTGGAGATAATCCCCGAAACAAGTGAAGAAACAAATGCCTCAGTCTGAATCTGATGATCAAACCTCTACTGAGCCCTCTGTTAAAACCACACCTTTTGATCTACTTCTAGATGTCCCTATAGCCATCAGAAAACCTCCCAGATAATGCAATAAACACCCCCTGTATCATCTCAGCAAATATGTATCCTATCAAAACATATCACCCCAATATTGTACTTTTCTATCCAACCTTTCCAGCATACAAGTTCCCAAAACCATTCAAGAAGCTCTAACGTCTCCTAAGTGGAAGGCAACCATTCAAGAAGTGGTTGATCTACCGGTTGGGAAAACTCCAGTGGGATGTTGATGGGTGTTCACAGTGAAATATAACTTAGATAGGTCACTACAGAGCTACAAGGCAAGACTAGTAGTTAAAAGATACACTCAAACATATGTCTTAGATTACTCAGAGACCTTCTCTCCGGTACCAAGTTAAATGCAATAAGGATTCTCGTGTCTGTGCTGTGAGCATGGGAACTTGAAGGAGGAGGTTTATATGGAGTTTCCTCCAGGTTTCTCTAGAAAGAGTGGTGGTAAGGTATGCAGGCTAAATAAATCCCTATATGGATTGAAACGGAGTCCAATGGCCTGGTTTGAGAGGCTTACAAAGTTGTTGAAGAAAGAATGGTTCAAGCAAGGGCATGCAAACCGCACTCTGTTTGTTAAAAGGCCAGAGACTGGAAAGTTGACCATTTTAGTGGCATAGGTGGATGATATGATCCTTACAGGCAGCGATAGATTGGGAATCACTCAGATCAAGAGATGTCTGGCCACATAATTTGAGATCAAAGAGCTGGGAAATTTGAGATATTATCCAGGAATTGAGTTTGCCAGGCTAGAAAAAGAGTTATAGCTTCACAAAGCTAGTATGTGTTGGATCTTTTGGAAGAAACATGCATTAGTGGGGTTGCAAAGCCAATCAAACTTTGGGAGAAGAATGCCGAAGTTCCGTGGATAAGGGAAGATATCAGAAGGTGACAGGTAGGCTAATATACCTAGCTCACACCAGGCCAGACATCTCTTTTGTTGTAGGAATGGTGAGCTAGTTTATGAATGCATCATGTGAACCACACTTAGAAGCGCTTCATGACGTATCACAAAATTCTCGAGGTACCTTAAGGGCAAGAGTTCTAAAATCGCTCGGCGATCGCTTAGGCCCTGATTTATCCCCGGCGCCCTCGACTTGGCTCTCTAGCGATTTTCTCTGGCGCCAAGTGTGTCAAGATTTTCTCAAGCGCTCTGACCCTTCTAGCGCCTCTAGGCCTCTTCTCGGGCGCCTCCTAGGCCCTTCTAGGCGCCCTAGGACCTTCTAGGCGATCTTAGGCCTTTCAGTGCTATTAGGGTTCCATCTCGGGCGAACATCAAGTTTTCCCAAGTGTTTAGACAAGAAAGAGGCATAAAACCCTAAAATCCCCTTAAAACCCTAAACCCCCGTAAAAACCTAAAACCCCTCGTAAAAATCCTAAAACCCCCTTAAAACCCCAAAACCCCCCGTAAAAACCCTAAAACCCCCCTTAAAACCCTAAAACCCTCCTTAAAACCCAAAGTGCGCTTGGCGCTAGGCGCCTCTAGGCCCTAGCGCCCAGAAGGCATCGAGTTCGCCTAGCGAGTTTTAGAACATTGCTTAAGGGTACAATAGGTGAAGGATTGTGGTTCAGAAAGAGCTCAAACAGGGGAGTGGAAGTATACACTGATGTTGATTGAGATGGATCTAAGGAAATGAGGTCAACATAAGGCTACTGCAGTTTTGTGTGGGGTAACATGGTCACATGGAGAAGCAAGAAGCAAGGAGTGGTTGCCAGGAGTACAACCGAGGTTGAATACAGGGCAATAGCCTAAGGTGTGTGTGAGGAGCTACGGATTAAAAGAGTTTTGGAAGACATTCAAGTCCCAGTGGAGCTGCCTATGAAACTCTACAGTGACAATAAGATAGCTATTGACATTGCAAATGATCCTGTTCAGCATGAAAGGACTAAACACATTGGGATTAACAAACATTTTATTCAAGAGAAGTTGGATGATGGGGTGATCTGCATTCCCTTTTCCGACCATCTGTGCAACAAGTTGCTGATGGGTTAACTAAGTCTTTGGTCAAGCAAGGGTTTGATAATTTTGTGAGCAAGTTGGGCATGTTAAATTTCCATGCTCAGCTTGAGGGGGAGTGTTGAAGATCATGCTGTTAGCTTATGTTTATGCAGTGTATTTGTTTTATTTATAATGAGGGTAGCAGAGTAATTATTTTATTTTTAGGTTTTCAGTAAAGTGTTTAGGGTTTTTGTCTTAACCTAGGCTTTAGGAAGTCGTCTCCTTGATTTCAGGAGCTTGATTGATTATAAACAGTGTCAATCTAGTATTTTTAAGGGGACCTAGGGCTCTCAGTTGTAATTCATTCGATTATCAATAAAACAAAAGTTTTCTTTTACTTTTCTGCAGTAGTAATGCATGGCAAGTGTTGTTTAATGCAACATAAATGCCACGGTTGGTTAACATCTCAGCTCCATTCCTGCATATTTCAATTATTTAAAATGTTTGAGATAATGTGACTTACAAAGTAAAAATGTTGTTTTTGAGTTCAAGATTTTACAAGACCACACTATTGGGCCACATATAAATTTCAGTTTTACCCTACTTCTGTGCTAGGACTCGAAAGACTAGTGATCCTCAACATTTCAATTGAATTTGTTGGGACATTATGTATAGCTGATAACATTTATTTTACTTAAGCACAACTGTTGATAACAAAATATAGCTTAGCCTTTATAACCAAGATTTGTTGTCCCTCTTTTTCTCCTTGCAGCTTGCTTTATAGACTTTTTTTGCCTAGGTAACTTAACATATTTTAAAAACGACGCGCCAAAGTAAGCATTGTGAGTAATCCTATCAAAGGAGTGCCTGTTTTCTGTTCATGTTTGCTATATTTATTATTCAACTTTTTCATGGAACAGGGAATGCCCTTCTGAATTACAGGAAGCTGTTGCCAGCATTATCTTTGCGGCGCCTAGATGTTCTGATCTGCCAGACTTATTGCTTGCGAGAAACCTATTTTCAGCCAAATATGGGAAGGAGTTCATTGCTGCTGCTTCTGACCTTCGGCCTGATACTAGTGTCAACCGTACAGTTAATTGGCTTTACTACTTGTGTCAAAATTAATGATTCTTTTCACAAATTATATATCGTATTTGGCTTCCTGGATGATTTTCCTTGGCACAGATTATTGAAAAGCTGTTAGTGAGTGCCCCACCCGCAGAAGCAAAATTAAAGGTTCTCAAGGAAATTGCAAAAGAGCACAATGTTCAATGGGATTCTTTGAATTCTGAAGCAGAATTCAATAAGAAACCTGAGGATCTATTGGTAATTTCAGTAATTCATTCCTATTTGTTACAATTTGATCCAGTATGACGTAGTTATTACCATACGTGCTAATGATTTCTTCATGTTATTTTGAGGGGGGTGGGCTCCATCTTGCTTGTTCTTGTAGTTGTTATGGGTGTTTTGATGGATTTCTAGCCAAATGCTTTCGATTTTCTGATGCTTAGATAGGATTTTAGCTCCTATTAGGGTAACCTTTGATGCCTTTTAGATTGTCAAATATCACTAACTACTGTAGTTACAATAACATAACTAACTCTTGAGGTTACTCCAATCGAATCGGAGAAGCATGTGATAATTACAAAATGCAAGAATCAAAGATTATTAGTTTTGTTGAATTCGGAAAGTATACAAGCATTCCTTGTTGTATCCCCGTTTTTCATCTCTAAACACTTTATGTCGAAGGAGTTCTTTTTGCTTTAAGTCGGTGTTTTTTTTCATGTTTATTATTTTTTTGTAAGTCGGCCTAAGTAGATTATGGCCCAAGTTTGTAAGTTGGTTGTATTATTATATAGACTTAGAGGTGGTTGGTTGAAACTGAAGTCTGAAATCTGAATATAATAAGTATCTGAAATCCGAAAGTGTTTGATAACTTCATCAATCTGAGATCTGAAAATGTTTGATTTATAGTTTTATCTTTAAACTTTTTTAAAGAATAGAATTATATTCATAAAGTGCATTTGAACTGTACATTTTTACACAAAATTTAGCAAAGTTATGTATGTATATATATATATATATATATGAAGAAATTCGTTGTAAGAATTTTATTATTTCTTATTCAAACTGATGGGAATTACATCTCTATTTAAAGGCTGTACAGGCAGGCCAAACAGCTGGAAAATTAGTTCAAATCATAACCTCCTAACAAGCATTCAAATTTGAACTTTAAACAGAAAAGCTAAACAACACCTAACAACCTAACATATTTATTTCCTAACTTTGAGGGATAAAATTCAACACGCCCCCTCAAGTTGGGAGATGTATATCATACATCCCTAACATGCAACTGAATTCCTCAAAGTTAGGTCTTGGTAGAGCGTTTGTAAGAAAATCGACAACTGTTTCTGTGTCGGAATATATTCAACCTTTGCTTCATTTTCTTCAATCCGCTCAGCAATAAAATGCCTATCAATTTCCACATGCCTATCAATTGTAGCCTTGTTTTCACAAGTGTATCAACATCTTTTCTTCAATCTTTAATTCAGCCAGCTCTCTTCTTATCCAGATTCCTTCACACATTCCCAAGGCTAGTGCCCTCAATTCAGCTTCGCACTACTTCTAGAAACCACCAGCTGCTTCTTACTTCTTAATAAGTTGTCAATTGTTTCAGATTCCCTAACCTAGTTTTCAACTCATAGATTTGGGAGGAGTTCTCTAGATCAGAGTACATCTCCTTTACTGCATCCCAAATATCCTTAGCCGTTGGGAGAAGCATATGGGGTCTGGCAATGGATAGCTCCATTGAATTGATCAGCCATGCCATTGTCAGAGAGTTTTCTGACCTCCAGGTTCCATGTCTGGCATCATTGGCAGCCGGTTCCTTGCTTGCTCCAGTGAGGAACCCTAACTTTCCTCTGCCATCAATTGCTAGCTTGATGGTCTAAGACCATTCAAGGTAGTTTAGTTTTTTTTTTTTTCCCATTTAGCCTTCATGAGACTAGAAAAAGAGAAGGGGAATTGCTAGAATTCCTTCTTCTCCGTTTGATCCGTTGGTTCCAGAGGACTGACCAGGGGAGGGATTGATCAGTTCCCACTTAAACTACTTGAAGGTAGTTTAATCTGTTGAGTTTCATGGCTGTAATTTGTAGTGAGGAGTTGTCGCCCAAAATCCATGCGATTCATTGTGGGTTGCCCAGCCAAATCGCTTTCAATCCACTGGTTGCAGATCTCGACATTGAGTTTGAAAAATAAAAATTCTGGAAAGAAAAAGGACAAATGGAAGATGAAGAATTTAAGAGTTTTGTGGCTCTGATATGTAAATTTCATTAGAGAGCAGGATAGAAAAAATACTCAAAAAAAGAAGGAAAAACTAGCCGTTGGCTAGTCATAAGATGAATTTGACAATAATAAATACTATCTCCGTCCCAAAATAAGAGTCAATTTGGACTCAAAAGTTTGTCCAGAAATAAGAGCCACTTTATAATATCAAGATAAGATTTATTAAACCTTTTCTTTATCCTACCCCTAATTTATTATCCCCCTAACAACTTTTAATTATTAACACATTTGCATTAATGCTAAGTCAAAGGGCATTTTAGACTTCATTTACTAATATTTATTACATTCTTTCACCTTCTTTACATGCGTGAAAAACCTCTGAAGGGACTCTTAATTTGAGACAGATGCAGTACATAATCGTGTTAGGTGTTAAATAAAATATATGACCTTGTTTTTTGAAGGGATTAAAATATATGACTTCTAACGGTTTCATCCTGCAATATTTTTGTGGAGTTAAATAAAAAACTAAATAAAGTATATGGTTTCTAACAATTTTATCCTGCAAATACATGTTCTCTTTGTTTGTCGAATTTTTTAGAATGGACCAAAACAGCTAGCTTCATCATCTGGAATTGCTTCTCAACGCGCTCCTCCAAAGAATCAACCGAATACCAATACTTGTGTAAGATATACAAATGGAGATCAAGAAGGTCAAACCCTTAAATCCACCCATCCCTCGATCACTGCATCTAAAACATCTGCTGATTGTGACAAGTCAACAACACCAATTGCTAAAACAACAGAAATTGGATCTCAACCATTTGAGGCGTTGGAGAAAGCTAGAGCCGCTATTGCTGCAGCAGAACGTGCTTCAGCTGCTGCACGTCTTGCTGCCGGCTTAGTTAATGTAAAGCCACCTATCGGCGAAGCTTGAAGAAACGAAGAGTTAAAAGCAAATCCTTGGTGAGTTTTCTACATATTTAGTCCATATACTTTCCAATTTTCAGGCAGAGTGATTTATTGTTTCTTGAATATTGCGAATTGAGTTGAAATTGAAGCCCGATACACATTCATGTGTCCTCTGTGTTGTATATGTTGAAAGTCGTTCTGGTTATGTTATTTTCGTATTGTGTTTGTAGTGTGTCGCTTGTGTTTGTGCTGTGTCGCTTTGCTTGTTTTCTGTTTGCGGCTAGGGCCCAGCAGCTTATTATGTCAGTTACTTGTTGTCCAAGTTAGGGTTGGGTTTGAGTTGTAATTTCCCTTATGTTATATATACTTAATAAAAGGCTGGGAAGGGATCAGTGATTTACGATCCCAACTTTCTGTGGTATATCATGTGTCTAATTAACAGTATACATAAGGAAAAGTTGCTGATTTCAGATTAGGTTTAATCAAATGTAAGAGGCAGATATCTTTAAGCCAAGCAAGGTGTTAAAAGTTTAAGTAAGATGTACCTTTCTTTGATCTATCTATATGAGAAAAGAGACCCTGAAAAGAATTCTACATGAAAAATATGCCTGCCTGTGTGAAGGTATCTGAGAGAACGTGTCGTGTTAGCAAAATGTTCTTCGTCATTTGCATAAAGAACAATGTGATTTGTAAGTGCTAGGTGTAAGGTTTTGTACAATGGGCTCCGATTCTTTTTAGGACGTGCGGAATATTTTTATACTGTAAATTGCCTAACAGTAAGAGGTGAAAACACTTTGCATATTAGCTGCAGAAAGAAAAATTGTACTATCTTCATTTTAAAAGTCAAATCTGAAATTGTTTTTTCCATTCAATTAAAAAAAAAAAAAGAATAGTTAATGTACTGATTGTCATTAGTTGCCGTTAACTTTTATATATATGCTCTTTAAATGATTACTTGTGAAAAATGTAATGAAATTAAAGGAACTATCCCAAATCAAGATTTTTTTTTCCAGGGGTGATGGGAGGAAGGAGGTTATTTTATACGGGGAAGGGATCAGAATTGAAACCTGATCGATTCCCAATAGTACAATGGTTTTTATCGTTAAGTCAAATTCAATCTCAACCTGAATCAAAATCTTGTCATGTTCAACTGAAAATAAAAAATTCCACCAAAAGAAAAAAATAAATAAGTACCATTTAGGTTCTCAAGAAATCCAAACATAATTGTTTGAATAATTGAGAAAACAAGTTTTATACTAACATACTTACCCAGGAGGCAACTGTAAAATCATTGTTTTTGTGCTTGAACTAATCAAATTTATGATTTTTGTTGTTGTTGTTGTAGTATTGGGCTTTCTGAACGGTTACCCTCTGGTTTTGTTTGTTTCTATGTATTTGTTTGTAGAACTCATGATTACAACAAACATTTAAACACTCAAGTAACAACCATGAGTTGGATAACTATCCATGAAAATGCAAACAGCTCCACCATTGAAAGCTATGAAATATTTGTTTCCCTTCCCCCAAAATTAGCACAAACTCATTCAAGTTCAATTCCACTTAGAACCCCAAGTGGGATTTCTTTCTATTCTTGGATTTTTCCTCCCTTAGAAGTTAGAGCTATTGTTGTTCATTGCCAAAATGCCATGTAAGTTGTGTTCCATCCTTTTCCAGAAAATACGGATGTGAAGCCCCATGTTTTGTCCATTGGAAGGAGATGTTGTAGCTCAATTTTCAGCTGAATTTACACCATTGAGCACTTGTGTCTAACATTGAGATGAATCGAACGTGTAACGCCCCGAGACCTGTGCCTGGTAGCGCTAAATAAGTCATAAATTGTCAAGTCAACTGCTTAGACCGCCGTCCTCGCTTCGTCTAAAAGGGTTAACCTGAGTTGACAAGACCTTTATGTCTCACACTTATATGGGGGTGCAAATTCACTTAGTTTACTGATATGAGACTTTACATTCTCCCCCCTCCATTATAAAGGATTGGCGTCCTCGCAAGGACGGCCAAGACTTTTCCCAGATCGCCCCTACTAGAGGTAACTAGAGGCCATCCTTACACCGTCTTCTTGTACGGTACAACGCATAGTTCCGTCTGATAGTCGGCTCTGATACCATTATGTAACGCCCCTAGATCCCGGGCTTGCTAGTTCTAAATGAGTCATAAATGGTCCGGTCAACTGCTTAGACCGTCGTCCTTGCTTGGTGTAAAAGGGCTAACCCGAGTTGACAAGACATTTATGTCTCACACTTATACGGGGGTGCGCATTCAAAGACACTCTCTTGAGATCGATAATCCTCTAATTAAAAAAAAAAACCCTTTAATCAACGTGAGGGAAATGAAAAACTTTCTAGTTCATGCAGTGCTGAATGATTTTAACAAAGTTGATGTAAATGTTTGTTTGCATTGTCCTTGCACACATAGATACTAGAAAGCGGAAAATAAATAAATTGTACGGCATTTAGAATGTTTTGTGTATGTTGTTGAATGCCTATCTCTCTTCTTTTAGAAAAGAAAATTAGACATGGGTTAAAACTTAAATCCGTAGTACACTATAAAAAAGGCTTTGCTTCTAATAAATTACAGGGGCTATGGTGATAAGGTTTTGTGTTGATTGTATGTCTAATGTTGTATATTGGCTAACAGAGTTCATACACAAAATATGAAATGAGAAGCTATATAACAGTTTTATACCTTAAAAATAGTTATATTGGATTACATATTATAGGGTGGTTCACCTTTTGATGGGTTATGTATAACGTGGTCAAATTGTGTACCTTTTTTTTATATATAAATAAATCATTTTTTTATTATGGGAAAAAATGAAAGAAAGTACAAAAGGCAATCCAACTAATAAAGCTGTCTTAATAAAGTCTATGGCACCTCAACACCGAACCCTGCCTTATTAAAACCTTGTAGCAGCAAAATCTTATAGGAAATATCTACTAAGAGGAAAGAGTCTGAGCCAAAACAAATAAATCCTCCTATCGAGAGACACTATTGTAAGCTCTTAATCTAGTTAGTTTTTTTTCCTTCCCTCATGAATCCTTTTCTTCTTCTTGAACTCTTTGAGCATTGCATGAAACGTAGGGCTTGTCTCACAATCCCTTGTATTAAGCTGTGGTGTAAGTGGCTATCTCTTTCCTGGACAAGCCTTGATTCATCTTTGTTCCTGGTGGAATAACCCTATAGTCATTCTCTGAGTCCCCATACTTGGATCAACCATCACAAGCCTCATCTTCATCATCTGCAGTGTCTTGTTTTTCCTTAGCCAAAAAGGCTATTTCAAAAATTTTATCCCCAAAAGACAGTGAGCGTGGCAAAATCGGTCTATGAGTGTTTGCTAAATGAGTCATATGTAGCTGACGATCTATATCGATCACTCTCATCATCTTCCTTATCCTCAACTGGCAGAGCACTCTGTTTTGGCCCAACATTCATAAAAGATTCCTCATGCTTAAATTCTCTTGACATTCGTTGATAGTCACGCAAGTCCTCGTCTAGAATGAAATCATCCATGCTATAGTATTCTTCCAAAAACCCTCATGAATGTCCTCCCCAATCCAAATCCTCTGACACCTCGGTTAAGATACATCAGCCTCAACTGAAACACGTGCAATAGTGGGTCTACGAAGGTCCAAAGTAGGATTATCCAATTGTAATGGTCGCCCAATTAATGAAGCCACTTTCCAAAGATAATGATAATTAAACAAATGTAGTGGTAGTCCAGGTAGATCAAACCAAACATGAACTGGAAGAAACTTCCTCGCTAAGACAATAATCTAAAGTCCATTTGGAAATACGCATGGAAACTTGCTTAAATTCCACTTACGTCGTGTGATAAGCCTTTTATAATCTTCAAGGCAACCCGGTTGGACAAGAACATTGCGGTTATCCAAGTGCCCTATCTTACATTCAGCTTAAAGTTTGAGTTTGGTGTAGAACTTGCGAATATCAACTCTTTGTCTATAATTGGGAAAGCGACCAATAACAGTGTTATCGAAAGGCTTGGCCAACACCTTCAATTCGTCTTTCTTGATGAAAAACTCTGGCTCCCCGTGACATGTTGCTAGCTGGCCAAAATCCGGTAGTCTTCGGAATAATCGGGCTAGAGGACCCCACCACCGCTGCAAAAGACTTCGGCTGAGGGGGAGGGTCCTGTGGTTTCCCATCCATGCTGCCCGCAGCTGCGTCACTCATACATATACCCGGCTGGTCTGATCAAGCCCGGCAATGGCGAAACCGTGTTGCCCCAAATTGATCCAAGTTTTGTTGGAGAAATCTCACCTAAAAAACCAAATGTTTCTCAAAGAATTAAGACGGATACGAAGATTACCTGCTTCAATTTGGTTGGAAACTCTAAAATCGAAATCGATACTTCAACTCAACACCAATCTGTCTTCAACTTGTGTACCTTATATATGCCTCATGATGTGATAGTGTTAACATTTGTACTTAAAGATTCAATTTTTTATTAATAAGAGAGTAATGAAAATACTAATTAGTATTCGACATTCAGGGCTTGGATGATCTTTCGGGGGGGATTGTGGTTTGACTTTCTAATTAGTTATGGCTCTGTTGCACACATGCTGATCCTGCTTCTTGTTGTCATACTTGAGCGGTTTTCGTACCGAGTTGTTTCATTTATGTTGTATATGGTTTCTCTTTTTGCTGCTGAGTTGTTGGTTTGGAGGTTGCATTTTTGGAGTTTCTTGACATATATCTTGATCTTTAACGCGCTCTGACTAGTTTTGGCAGGTAAAAAAGGGTAGTTATGCTTGGATTGGATGGAAAAAACACCTTTCCTGTCTTTGTTTGGTCTCTTTTTTTGCTTATTGGAAAAAAGGCTTATTTGTTGATGTTGGTAGTAGTACGTTGCTAAGTATATTGGGGTGGTGTTGTTGTTGGAGGCTGACTATTTCTTCACTTGTTTTATTTTTTATTTTTAGGAGCTCTTAATCTGCGGCGGCGGCTTGGAATGTCTTAGATGGCTGTTGTGTTGTTTTTGTTGGATGCTGGTTTGCTGCTGGTACTTGCTGTATAGTTGATTTGAGGCTCTTTCTGTAGTCATTAATTAGATAGTATGCTGTTCTTAAGCTACTGATGTATTCCTCTTTTGTAAATTGAATCTTTTTCTAGCACTTTGCTAGAAAAGTTCTCACTAATCATCTTTGTTGTTACATAACAAAAAACATTAGCTTATAAAGTAGGTGGTTTCTATTGACACCACGTTTTTTTCTTCAATTGACACCCTTACTTCAGGCACTCTTACACTTGTTGTTGGCACCTATATAATATTTTTATTATTTTTTTTGCAACATAACGTCTGTGTCACTAACGTTTGTTTTCGGTACGGGCGTCACTGATAGTGACGTTGGTTTCAGTTAAATAATAGATGGTTTCTTATATTGGTAATGTATTTGTGTGTACACCTGTGAAAGTGTGTGCAACGGATATGTGTAAAAAGGACACCTCTTGGATTTGCTCAATCTAACAAATATTGTATCAAAGAACATTTTCTCTGTCTTTGTATCAGAGACCGGTTCGCCGGCGTCATCTTCTTCTCCGATGACCACCGCAGCATTGGAGTCTTCCACGGCTGCAGCCTCCACCGCAGCTGCTGAAGCAACAACATCGTTGTCATCAACTACTCAAACAAGAGCTGAATTTGCTTCAGGGACATTAGGCTATTCTTTTACTCATGGTTCTCTGTCCAGGCTTGCCGGAGCAAAGCCGACTGGTATTCTGACTTCGGTTCTGTTTGGAGCTACAACCTTTGCACCTAGATTTTACATGCAACAAGGATTTATCCCAGAAACCAGGCTTCCTCCTATATCAGGTTTGAGCTTTGGTAGATTGGATAATAATCCATCCTTCTTCAGTATTGGTTTGTCTATGCTACCTCTTGCACCTAATCTTAGCTCATTTAACCATTTGAGGAGAGCCCTCCATGTCGAATCTGCCATTCACTGGAAATCTAAATCAGGTATGCAGTGTAAAATTAGATCGGTCCAATTATTTGTTGTGGAAATCAACAGTTCTGCCTATTATTAGGGGACATCGTCTGGAGAGTCATGTTCTTGGGGAAGAAATGCATCCCAGACTTGGCTCAACCTCTCTGTCTGTGTCACCCTCACCGTTTCAACGACCACAGACAACTGGAGAATAGAGTGTCACTAATCAGTTGGATGTACATATGCTAGAGAAATTTGGTTAACCCTTGAGACTTTGTTCAACAGTCAGGCAGAGGCTAGGATGTTGGAATACAAAAGTGCCTTGACTAGTGCCACCAAAGGATCAAAGTCTATGGCAGATTATTTGGCTCAAATGAAGTCTTATGCAGATAACTTGGGCTCGCTGCTTTGGTACCCTATATCCAAATCTGAGCTAATCCTGGCCACTCTTGGTGGTCTTGAGAAGGACTATGAAGCATCAATTGTAAATCTGACAGCAAGAGTGGGATCTATGAACTGGCAAAAAGCCCAATCCCAACTTCTTGTCCATGAAAGGCTTCTAGCTAGGTTCAGTGGTGGTATTGGCAGTGATAACCATGGAGGACCAATTGCTAATTATGTTGGCAGTAACAATCCTAGGCCTAATTACACTACCAGACCTGGAAACCCTTCCAACAACAAAAATAGAGGAAGGGGTGGTAGGAACAACAGAGGCAGAGGTGGAGGTAGGAACTCCAACAACAGCAATTTCCAACAGACCTGTGTGCCAATTGTGTGGCAAAAGTGGACACATAGTTACTGCATGCTGGCACAGATTTGAGCAGGATTTTGTTCCCCCAAACTCCAACAGCTCTTCCAAACAGGCTATGGTTGCCACTCCACAGAGTATCAGTGATGGATCATGGTATCTTGACAGTGGAACAACTAATCATATCACTTCTAACATCAATAATCTGCATATCACTGAAGATTACACTGGTTCAGATAACTTAACAGTGGGAAATGGTGAGCAGCTTTCTATCAAACATGTTGGTTCTTGTTTTCTTCCTACAAATAACAATCAATCTTTACAACTTAAAAACTCCTTACGTGTCCCTAATATGACAAAAAATCTTGTTAGTGTCTCTCAACTTACTAGTGATTATCCTGTTACCATAGAGTTTGACAATCATTGTTGTTATGTTAAGGACAAGGAAACAAAGACCCTGCTGCAAATAGGAGTTCTTAGACATGGCCTCTATCAGATTCCTGTCATTCCAAGATCCAACCAACAAAGCTCCCTTCAATCCAAGATGCAGTCTAAATTCAATAAAACTCTCTATAATGCTTTTGTTTGTTCCACTGTTTTAGACAAACTCTTGATATTTGGCATAAAAGACTTGGTCATCCTTCCAAATTTGTGTTAAAAACTGTTTTGAATTCTTGTAATGTCAATCTTGTGGATGATTTATCTTTTTGTGAAGCATGTCAGTTTGGAAAATTGCATGATTTACCTTATCCTAAGTCTACTTTTCATGCTAATTATGTTCTAGATGTGATATACACCGACTGTGGGTGCAAAGACTGGCACTTTCCACTTTAGGCTATCAGTACTATATTCATTTTGTTGATGATCACTCCAAATATACCTGGATATTCCCACTGAAACACAAATCTGAAGCCTTGTCTACTTTCCTTGTTTTCAAGAAACTTGTTGAAAATCGGTTTGCACCACTATCAAATGCATCCAGTCAGGAAGGTAGGCCAGAAAGGAAACATAGGCACATTGTAGAGATGGGTCTGACTCTTCTTGCCCAATCTTCCATGCCTCTTAGATTCCGGTGGCATAGCTTTGATCAAGCTGTCCAGATCATAAATGATCTTCCAACACCTGTTCTAAATAACAAGTCACCCACTCAGATCCTTCTAAAAACCAAACCAGATTACACTAGATACAAGGTGTTTGGGTGTGCCTGCTATCCTAATCTTAGACCCTATAACAGTCAAAAGTTTAGTTATCATTCTACTAAATGTGTGAACCTAGGGTTGAGCACTCAACACAAAGGCTATAAATGTCTTGATCAATGCGGAAGGATCTATATCGGTAGGATGTGGTCTTGATGAACATGAATACCCCCTTCAAAACTGGTTTCTCTCAAGGTCCTAACAGGTGTCTCATTGATCCTAGTCTTGTTAGTACTCTATCAACTGTCTCTACTAAATCGCCAACATCTAATCCTGAATCTCAAAAAGAACCAAGTCATATTCCTACTGAAACCAATGATAAAGATCCTTATCATGAGTACATGAAACAGAGGTGTTTCATGATGAATCCTATCACAGTTCTGACTCTAATCCCATTCACAGTCCTGACTCCAGTCCTTTGTCTTCCTCTTCTAAGTCTCTTAGGTCATCCACACACACACCTGGTCAAACTTCTCATACTCTTATCCAAGACCTAAGTCCAGAATCTGAAAGTTCATCTTCATCTGACTCACCAAATAGTGGGGAACAACAAATGACACCTTCTAAACCTGTTGGTCATCATATGCAGTCTAGATCCAAAAGTGGAATCTTTAAACCCAAAGCCTACCATTCATCCATCACTAAATCCAACACACCTGCTCATCTAACTGAACCTGTTAGAGTATCTGATGCTTTGAGTAATCCTCAGTGGAAGCAGGCTATGATAGAGGAATTTCAGGCTCTTCAACAAAATCACACATGGGATTTAGTACCTGCAGAACCAGGACATAACCTGGTAGGAAATAGATGGATTTTCAAACTCAAATTGAAGCCTGATGGGTCTATGTTGAAGCATAAGGCAAGACTAGTGGCTAAAGGGTACTTGCAAACTTATGGTGTGGATTTTACCGAGACATTCAGTCCAGTTGCTAAAACCTATGCAATCAGAATTGTTCTAACTATTGCTGTGATGTTCAAGTGGACCATTAGGCAAGTAGACATTAATAATGCCTTCCTAAATGGTCCATTTAATGAAGCCATCTTTATGCCACAACCAGAGGGATTTGAAGATGCTACTAAACCTAAATATGTTTGCAGGCTTAATAAAGCTCTGTATGGGCTTAAGCAAGCCACAAGAGCCTGGTTCAGTGCAATTAGGTCTCAAATGCTCCAGTGGGGTTTTACTCACCCAGGGCTGACAACTCATTGTTTGTAATACAGACTGATTTGCATTTGATGTATGTACTAATATATGTTGATGACATTTTAGTGACAGGGATTTCTGATGTCTTGATACAAAAGTTCATCCAGATGTTGCATTCCAGATTTGCCCTAAAAGATTTGGGACCTATATCACATTTTTTGGGAATGCAGGCCTACAAAAATTCTGAAGGGCTAACTCTCTCACAAGAGCATTATGCAGGGCAACTTCTTAAGAGGTTAAATATGGAGAACATCAAGGCTTGTAACATCCCTATATCAGTTGGTAATCACTTGAGCCCTAATCAGGGTGAGCCTATGCAAAATCCCCTCATCTATAGGAGTGCTATTGGAGGTTTGCAATTTCTCACATCCAGTAGACCTGATATAGCATACTCAGTGAACTATTTAAGCCAATTCATGCATGCCCCTACTATGGATCACTGGACGGCATTAAAAAAACTCCTGAGATATGTTAAAGGAACTTTACATTACAGTCTGTTTATTCCAGTGACTGGTACTGTGTGTTTGCAAGGATTTTCTGATGCTGATTGGGCATGCTTTCCTTCAGATGGGAAATCAGTCACTTGCTATTATGTTTATCTTGGATCCTCTCTGGTTTCATGGTGCTCAAAGAAATAGTCAATGGTGTCTAGATCAAGTACAGAGTCTGAGTATAGATCTTTGGCAAATTTGTCAGCAGAAATAACATGGATTGGTCAGCTTCTGAATGAGATGAGAGTAAAGATGTTCAGAGCTCCAGTGGCTTGGTGTGACAGCTTAGGTGCTGGTTCCTTGGCTCAGAATCCGGTTTATCATGCCAGGACCAAGCATATTGAAGTGGATGTTCACTTCATCGAGAGACAAGATCATAAACAAAGAATTGTCTCATCGATTACATTCCTTCGAGTCTCAAATAGCGAGATGTGTTCACCAAGGCCTTGCCTGTGAATCAGTTCAACAACTTCAGGAGCAAACTAAATGTGTTGCCTGGGACATTTAGCTTGAGAGGGGGGGGGGGGGGGGGTTAAATAATAGATAGTTTCTTATATTGTAATATGTAAGGGTAGTTTTGGTAATGTATTTGTGTGTACACCTGTGAAAGTGTGTGCAACGGATATGTGTAAAAAGGACACCTCCTGGATTTGCTCAATCTAACAAACATTTTATCAAGGAATATTTTCTCTGTCTGTTTCAATACCAACGTCAGTGACACTGATATTATAGTTATAGATGTATCATTGGTGAAAAACATCAGACCCACTGACGCTGTTAGCGAAACAAAAAGTCAGTTACACTGATCCGCGTACCGTGGTGCCGAAAAGTAATTTGGGTTAGTGGTGAAGTAAAAAAAAAAGGTGCAAATAGTAAATTAATGATGCCGATAGAAGCCGCCTAAAAGGAAAAATACATTGGTTTTCATAAATAACGTCAAATTTGTTTTAGAATCACATATACGACATTTTAACATATGTACTTTTTTGTGGTAGAAAAATAGTACGAAAAAAGAAAGAAAATAGAGAAGTAAATTCCTGGTTAGGTTTGTTGGGTGAAATGAGAGGTTTTAGTGTGGTGTAAAATGTGTTTATCAGAGTGATTGTACTTTTAAAGCGTTTAAATTGACGTTACGGGACTACTCATGGCTCCATATTTCTTGATTTTTTTTATCCTTCTATTTTATACGTGACTTTACAAAATTACAACATGTGTAGGAAGGTCTTTGCTCAGTGATGTTGGTATGAATGCCCGCCCCAGTCGGTAGCAGTGACGCTTATAATCGTGAAATATAATTGTGATTTTCAAAGTAAATTTTTGACTGATAAACATTTGTTGTTTTGAAAGTATCTTCATGACTCTAATAGAACTGCCCAAAATGTTATTGAACGGAAAAGACGTGTTCAGAGTGTATTTTTGGTTGCTCTGATGTTGATTAGCTATGGACTATGCTTCTTGTTGTTGTTGTTGTTTTTTTCTTCTTCTTCTTTTTCCTTTAAGAAATAATCATTTTATTGATAAACAGAGAGTGGAAATCCACAGAATACAAATTCAAAAACTGAACCAGGAAAAACAGGGAAGAACAATTTCAAAAAGTACCTAAGTTCCAAGCTAGTCATAGGTTTCGAACATGAGACTCCGACTTCGAAATCATCACATGTAATGGAGGATGAGTTTCAGTAGTTCCATGGTGAATTGAATTTCTCCAATACCAAATGCTATAGAACAAGTCTCTGAATTGATAAGACCACTTATTATGATGTCCATGGGTTGTTAAAGAAGTGCGGATCCATGCCTTTGGGATTGCTGATGAGAAGAACTCGTTCCACTGTTGTCTAGGTACAAGGGATCACCATATTTTCTGTGAGAATCTGCAGTCCCGTGCATGGAGGCAGGGTTCATCATCAGTTTTACAGAGTCTACACATGTCGTTGATGAGACATGTCTTCTGAAAAGAAGGGACATGGTGGGCAGGGCATTATGTGCAGCTTGCCAGGTCAAAAAGTTCAAGCGAGAAGAGCCTTTAAATTGCTAAAGATTCTCCCAAAAGTGATTACCAGGATCAATACTTGAGGGAGTAAGAAAAGAGTAACCGTCACCAACAGAATATTTATTATTAGTCGAATTTTTCCAGATAATGGTATCACCTGTCACTCCAAAACCAACTTTTAGAGCTGTAGCCGCAAGACATATGCTTTTCCAAACAGGGGAACTGGTTGGCTGAGGAGGCTCAAAGGGGCTCCCATATTTCTGGATCAGGATTCTCACCCATAAAGACTGGTCATCAGTAAGTGCTTGCCAAACTAATTTTCCAAGCAGAGCAAGATTCATATTATGCAGATTCTTGAACCCTAAACCACTGCAAAGTTTCGGCTGACAAAGAACATCCTAAGATAAAATGTGTAACTTGCGTGCTCCATCCTCTTCACCCCAAAAAAAATGCTTGTAGATTCTCTCCATTTCTTCTAGACAAGATTTAGGGATTTTGAGGGATTGCATAGCATAGAATGGATGCGTAGCAAGGGAACTTTTAATGAGAATCATCCTACTTGCTCTGGATAGACTTTTTGTCTTCCAGTTGGCCAATTTTTTGCGCATCTTGTCCACTATGAAGTTAAAGCTACTTCTAGTGACTCAAGAGTGGAGGAGTGGCATACCCAGATAGAGTTCCATATTATCTGTATGTTGCATATCAAGCAGCTGCTGAATTTGTATTTTAATAAGTGGGGTGGTATTCTTGGAAGTATGAAATTTGCATTTACTAGTATTCCAAAAAGGACCAAGACATTTGCAAAAAAAAACATAGGCTAACTTTAACCGGCTTCCACTCTCAAAGATTAATCGATCTTTCAATTTCTTTGGCTAAGATACTCCATACACAGATCAAATAAATAAGGAGCCAAGGGTCTCCTTGTGCGAAAGTACCCTTTCAGCCGAATGGGGCTCATAATATTACCATTCCACAACACCACGAGTGTGGGCGTTCGAAGTGTGAACATAATCAGATCCATAATTTTCTAGGAGAAGCCAACTTCAGGTAAGATCTTCTCCAAAAAATTCCATTCGACTATGTCGTATGCTTTCTCCAGATTAATTTTTAGCATCATGTCCCCTTTTTTACCAGTTTTTTGTTTGAATGAATGAATCACTTCTTGAGCAATGATGTTGCCAGTGCTGCCTCTTCTTGGTATAAAGGCTGACTGCGAATGGCTGATTAGTTTCCCAATTACCAGTTGCAATCGATTGGCTATAACTTTAGAAATGACCTTAACACACACATTAGTTATGGCGATAGGCCTAAATTGAGAGACCTTTTCAGGGGGGCTGATTTTGGGGATCAAGGATATAGTTGTCTCATTAAGTCTAGCATCAAATTTTCCTTCTTCAAAGGCATTCAGAATAAAAGGGATAATAGTCTTACAGATTATGGGCCAGCACTTTTTGTAGAAGTCAGCGGGGATGCAATTCGGACCTGGAGCTTTGAAGTCACCCATATCAATTAATGCATCTTCAATCCCTTGTTCGCAAACTCTTCTGTTCAGTAGATTACGTCAGAGTCATCCAGTCTAGGCAGATGAAGGTTCAGCCAAGAATCAGCATTAGAAGGTTCAGACTTATACAACTGTACAGAAAAGTTTCTCACCATTTCCTCCAACTTAGTTGTGTCATAAATCCAGTCTCCTTGATCATTATTGAGGCAAATTATGGTTTTCCTTTGTTTTTTTCTAGTTGCAGTAATGTGGTAGAAGTGGGAGTTGCTTTCACCTTCAGCAATCCACTTGAGTTGTGATCTCTGATGCCAATAAACCTCATCCTGAATCAGGATCTCACCAAGGTCTTTATTGAGCTGGTTATGGAGTTGGGACAAGAAGTGAGAGGGTGCAGTCTCCAGGCTACGTTCCACCCCTTATAGTCAGACAGCTCTTTTTTCTGTGAAAGATATGTCCAAAAACTTGTTTATTCCAGATGGTTGTTGTTTTCGCAAATTTCTGAGTCATATCATAAAATTAAGCTTAGCATCCCATGTATCAGTAACAAAGTCTTCAAAATTACTATGCTTGGGAAAAGGACTGATCTCTTATTCTCTTCAAAATCTCCAAGTCGGTGTTAAGAAGGATAGGATTGTGGTATGAGTGTTCCCTAGGTAGGTGTTTGATATGGGCACACTCAAATTTCTCTATCCAATCAGTGTTACCCAAACAGATCCAATCTTTCTTTGAATCCGTTTGTTTCCATGAATAGATCCAACCTGTAAATGTAGGTCCCTGAAAAGGAATTTCCAAGAGCTCACATGATTGTAACATATTCCAAGGCTTCACTCTATAGTTGCCTTCGACACTTCTTCCCTCCTGCTTATCTCTTTGATAGATAACTTGGTTAAAATCTCCCAGTAAACACCAAGGCCTCAAGAACACAGTATGAAGTCGGCAAAGGTAATCTAAGAACCCATTTCTGTCACTAGGAATAGGAGATGCATACATCAAAGTTAGGATCCAGTCAATTTCCTTTTCCTTTATCACGGCCATGGATAGAGACTGATTTGAGCACGAGATATATTGCATATGAGTATCCTCATTGACCCTGAAGCACCACAGACCTTCTACAAAGCCTTTGGCTTCCACTACAAATAGATCTATGAAATAAGTTTTATTAAGGATCTCTTCGGCTCTAGAACTTGAACTTCAAGTTTCCATCAAATAAAGAACATCAGGTTTATGGTCCCGAAGAATAGATTTTAAGTGTCGAAAGAAGCCACTGGACTTGGCTCCTCTGCAGTTCCAAGATAAAATCTTCATCAAAAAAATTATGTAGAGGGATGGGAGCTCACCACCTCCACCTCATTTAGAGGATTTAGACCTAGGTTGGTCAATGACTCATCACAAATGCTGCGGTTTTGTGGAGCAACGGGGGTGGACTTAATAGGATGCTCAAGTTGCTGGGGCACATGAGAAACATCCTTATTAAGGATTCTGACTTGGTCATGCCGTAAAAGGATAGCATCTCCCCGATGTTAGGAAATCTATGCGGGAACGCAGCGGAATTAAAAATTTTGATTCCCTTTTACGAAGATCGAATTCGTTTAAGCAACAAGCATAAAAGAAGCAGACGTGAGAATACTGTTAGGTGTGATGCCCGAAAGACAATTTTTTGTAATTGTTTTATTTAATAAATGAAATGATATTATTATTCATATTTATTATTCTCATAATCACCGATGTGACAATAGTATTTACACTATAGAAAACCCCAGAGTATATCGTTTATGTAATCAACTTAACTCGGTGTATGAGATATACACGGAGGATTGAGTTAGTGAAGATGTACTTAAAATACAATTAGTCCGTAGTAAAGTTAATCGAGTATATCGGGTCTCCCTTTAACGTACTATTAATGCGCCCGTAACACGATAGGTGTGATCGTCTTATCCGGACTTTCGGTTAAAGGAACCTAATGGGGCATTTATATATGATAGATATATCATATAGAAATTTGGACCGATTTGATCTGAGTTCTCAATATAATTCCGTAATTGAGAAGTCTTATCGAATCATTAGATGATCATATTATGGATATATCTTAATCTCGAGGTGATCACGATCAAGCGCATGAATCGGTATGAGGTTTGACTAGGCGGTTAAGGATTACACTGAGTGTGTGATCCGAATTACCCCATCTTGGCATTGTCTTTGGATTGAGTGAGTAGTCCGTGTTATCACGGATACGGAATCCATTCCTTCCATTTATGGAAGTAGATAAACGATTCCCTTATGAGTTAATCCTAGACATTGATCGATCCATGGGATTCATATTACAACGATTAGCTACGGTGAGTTATTTGAATTATTGATCACTAGGGGGTTAATGGTAAGTAAGGACAAGATGTTACGAAAAGGGTTAACGGTAACTTCCCGATTTAGAATGAGCGATCTATGGAGGATTAATCCATATGAAATGATTATATCGGTGGGCGCTTATTACTTTCGTGAGAGATAAATATAATCTTATAATCGGAGGAGTGCGATCACGGGATTATGGTGGCATATTCACGTGATTGATTTATCGAATATAATTATTCTCATTCATAAGATAATTATTTATTTGATTTATCGGAGCGATTATTAGTCCATGGTCCCCGACGTGCCTCCTAATATAGCATGTATATTCTCGGACGTCGAATCCTAATAATATTAATTTAGTTCATGTTGGACTTTATTAAAACGATATGTGAATTAATTGTTTAGTGGACTATTAAATTAGTTGGGCTAAATAATTAAATATGTGGAAAAGACATTTTCCATAATCTTGCCCAAATTATTGTGTAATGGCAAAATTAATATTGACTAGGTCAATAAAAATTGTGGCGCCTCATATGTCTTTTTTTGACAAGAAATTAGTTTTCTTGTGTGTTAAAAAAGACATGTGCATAAAATATTTATTGGATAAATATTTATGGTAAATAATAAAGATAAAAATATTCTTGATTTGTTCTAGAATATTTTGAGATTATCTTTTATTTAATAGGATTATTATAATTGATTTTGTATTAATTATAAAATACTTGGAGGACAAGGATTACTCTCACATATAAAGAGAGAGTTATAAGTCTAAAACACACAATAAATTCGACTTCTCCTCTTAGAGAAAGAAGTGATAATTTCGGCCAAGGGGTTTAAGGGAAAATCTTGGAGATTTTCCGGTAGTAGCATATCGGAGGGTTCGAGTCGAGAATTCCTTCCACGGGAATTGCTTGGATCACACGTCACGGAAGATCGTGGTGCTCTTCACATCTTCTTGAAATCTTTCCTTTGCGGTTCTTCAACTTGGATTTAGAGATCCAAGAGGTATGTTCTACAACCCTCTTGTAGATGTAGATTCAATGTTTTATTACGTGTATTATATAGATCTAGATCCATAAATCGCTTCCGTTGCGATGATATTTTCCTAACAGTGGTATCAGTCGCCAAGGGGATCTATATTTATTCGTATAAAATATTAGATCTAAGGAGTGGAATATGCATGTGTAGATTGCATTATTTTCGTTTTTAATTTTATTATTTTCGAAAATTTTATGATGAATGCTTGCGATTGTTGTGGTTGAAGAGATGGATTGGTGTTGGCATTGTTTACCCGTTAGATCTATTGTACACTCATATGAATGATGAAAATTCGTTCATATGAGTATAGGAAATTATGTAATTTATCTTTATTGCAAGTTTAATTTCCAGCAAATAGATCTAGTTTGTAGCTGTTTAGTATTTTTGCTTTTCCCGTTGATCGAACCGTTGAAACGAAGATCCCTCCGGTCAGAATCAAGATTAGAAGAAGATGATCAACTCCACAAATTTTGGCGTCGATCAGGGTCCGTTTCGATATCCGTTTGATGCTGCGAAGAGGCTGCTGTAACAGAAAAACGCAGGATTCACAGATACACTACCTGTGACTTCCTCGATTTTCTGGGAGAGTTTGGACCGTTGAAACAAAAATCCGACCGTTCAGATTGATCAACTTGGAGTTTTGGACGTACCATAAAAATTTCAGGTCGATCGGAATTCATCTCGATTCCCGATCTGCCTCAGGAAGTCCTTGATGCGGTGCAGTCAAAGATAGATTCAGCAGCAAGTTGGGCGGTTAACTGGAGAAAATTGACAAGTCAAAGCTCCGATCCAACCGTCCATATTGGAGTTCGAGAAGTGAAGAAAATATCTGGAAAGTTTCGTCCCGATCCGAGTTCGTTTGGTTTTCCGATCATCGAAGAGTTCGAACAGCTGCAGATTTTGTTAGAAAGTAGTAAACCCTAGTTAGGGTTTTGTTTTTATTTTTTTATTTTCTAATAGATTGAGTTCTGAAGTGCCAACGATCCATCTCGGTGTTTAAATTTTCCGCAATTTTATTTTTATGTGTTTGATCATAAAATGACATAAAATCGGAATTGCCATGACATGCATCATATCATAAATCCACTCCATGCATACATGTAGAATTTTAATTTTGGCAATTAAAATAGGCATGTATACAAACTCGCGTAATTAGTTGAAATTTAATTAATACGTGGTAATTAATTAATTTAGTAACTAATTAAAGATCCGAGGACGGGTTATGAAATCGTTAGCCTTTCGGTGTGTGTTCTCGGTGAACCGCCTTAAAAGTTGAAAGCGAGATCACGCTTTTCAATTAAGTAGTGTCTACGAGATTGAATGATGGTAAAAGAACAATAAATCTTGGATAAAAGCGGTTCGCCTTTAGGTTGGGTGGTCAATCGAGCTTCGCTCAAACGACTTAACCCTCCTAGTGTGATGTATGCACGGGGTCCGGCAAGACTAAGCCAAACCGAGGCGGAGGGGTGATTCCTTCTAATCTCAATAGGGCTCTCTTGACCCGATTTCGTCCGATCACACATATGTTCCAACGAATAGGAAGGGTAGGCTTGCCTACGTTACCGACACCATTCGAATCCTTGATTTTATGTGCTTTTATGTTAACATCAAAAGAGCGTGGTTAGTTAACCCACCACCACTTCCAAAATATTGAGTGGGAGCGGGGAGGCGACACCCAACCCCACGGCCTCTACTATAGATGCAAGTAAGTGAGAGAAGGGTGACGCCTCGCGGCGCTTTGATTTCGTCCCCTACGGATGGTGTTCACCCCTATCAACATTCATGGCTTGGTCTCCGAAGGATAGGATTTACGGTACTCGTCGGGTCACGGACCTATCCTACGACGGCACACTCGGGCGTACCTAAGAGATCCGATATAGTAGGTCACACTCATCAAGGGTATTTTTGGTAATACCTAGGCTAAAAGGAAGGTAGTCAATGAATAAAGGGATGTTCGATTCTCGTGGGATGTCTGATTCTCACAAGTTATTCATTGATTTAACCGTTGATCTCTTTGACCTACCTACGGCGGCATCGAGATGCAAGGTTAAAACCTTGGAATGGTAGAGTAGACTTACTTTTAGTTTACAATTCCTAAAATACAATAATATAGTAGTGTTAAACTTGAATTAATATATGTCATTTTATTTACAAACATTATATCCCTTACTAAATTGCTTTAAAATTTATAATTGACTAGTATTGACTTCGTTAAAAAGTGGAAAGTAACTAGGACGTTGAACTAGTCAATTGATAATGCAATTATTTTTCAAAGAGATATTTTCTCTTAAGCCTTTTAAAACCAAAGTGACATATGGGTATGTCACTAGTGTCGTTCGTGTTAAACGGAGACAAACATAGTTTGATCAAAGGTGATTTCGACTTTGAAATTCTTCTAGTGAATTTTTAAGTGTGTAGTGATTACACGAGTAATTTTCTAATTGAAAAATCGAGAAAATCATGAAGTGTCGCTAGTTGGACGATATTTGGAATCGATGAACTAGTGGGAGCTTTATGATTTGTTGTTTTTCTAGAACATTAGAAAAGTGTAACTAAGTACATACGTAACCATTCTAATTGAAAAATCGGAAAATCATGAAATGTCGCTAGTTAGGCGATATTTGGAATCGATGAACTAGTGGGAGTTTTATGATTTGTAGTTTTTTCAGTATATTAGAAAATCCGAGAAGTCACGACAAGTAACACTCGAAATAGACATCCCACGGTTCAAGAGTAGTGTCTACTCACACGAATCGCTAGTTCAAGACTGTTTCCATTTACGGAAAGTCAAGAATGGGAGAGTATGTCTAAAAGTATTAGTCATCTAAAATCGAGTTGATTTTAAGGCTAAAACCGAAAATTAATAAACCGAAAGTCATAGGATAAGGATAGTGATTTGGATCACCAACCTATGAATCCTTGGTGATTTTCTCTTAGGCTATGTTCTTTGGAAGAACGAGATAGTAGTGCATTGACGATTAATAGACAACGGGCGATAATTTTAGCAAAATAGTGGGAGTGATATTAGGAAATGAATCTCGGATTCAATCCTTGGATATCGCAGAAGATTTATCTTTTACATTTAAGATTCGTTGGAACGAAAGGATTTACCTTCTATTCGATAATTTGTTTGTCGTATAGAAAGTGAATATACCATTTGTAGTATGAATCCAAGACTCGGACTTTTGTTTGATAAAGTCAAAACCACTTACAAATCATTGAAAACATATCTTAAGAACTATTAAAAGCAATTGGTTTCTATATTTAGATAAACGCTTCTTCATATTCCATAGTTAGTGCATAGTCCCTAAACGACAAGACACAAGACTGCGGCTCGGGTGATTCCTTTCTCCCGATCACGGTTATATTGTCTCAAAGGTTCAATGACTAAGTTTCCTTTCAATCGGGAAAGGATAATGGTTATAAAGAAGTAACATAGCTTGTTCATGACGACCTTCGGGTCGATGAAAGATACAAGGTAGTAGGAGCTTCCGAGTAGTGACTTCTTGTCCGATAACTATTCAAACACTCCGGTAAGTTTATCCAAAATATTTTAAGGTGTCTCGGATTACATCGGAGATGGAGTATTCTATACTCGAAAATGGGCCATCACATAGTCCTGAGGCGATGTTCGGCTCGCCTCATAGTGAAATGCTTTCACTAGGAAGAAACCATTGAATTGCCTTACATAGTTGTAGATGTGCTACAATACCTTTGCTTAACTCAATAAAGATATTGGAAGTGAAATAACGGTTTACATTGAAATGTAGAACCGAGAAGTCTACCTAGAATGTGCTTTGGAATTAACGGATAATGAGTGAATTCGGTTCACCCAAATTCCGTCAATATAAGCATTTAGCACATGATGCTTGATGGTAGGGTGAAATTTCACGTACACGTTCCGTCGATGACCAAATCGTGATATATCTTGAAGAATTGAGAAAAAGGTTTGTTATAAGATTCTTGAAATCGGGAAGGGACGATTATCTTGTTGCATCCTTTCGATAGAATCCATGAACAAGAAAACCTTGAACCTTGAAGCACGATTACTCAAGGTAGTTACTAAGCGATTAAAATCGGACCACATCCAACATCGGTTGTTGGTGATGACACTAAATACTCTTGAACTAAATCGAATTTCGATCCACCAAGAAAATAGTGGGAGTATGGTTTATCCATTACCCATTATGGGTTCTGCGGACTTAATAGTCTGAGATCGACCGATGACCTATGGCTCTTTTGTGAAATTGTATAGGATTCTCGATAATAGAGGTTGGTTTACAAGCCATAACCCTGTGAATGGAGTTTGGTACTCAGGAGAGTTTTTCATACTCTTGTAGAACCACCCGAGTTTCTCAGGCCCAGTGGGAGTAATTGGATCTACATGGAAAAGAGTAGAATGAATAGGAAAGTTTATCTTTCAGAGCAAAGCTTGAGTGGTCTAGGGGTAATTCCCTAAGAAGTAGAGAGTTAATTAGACCGTGGACTCTCTTACCACTTAGTATAGCATGATTTCGTTCAAAAGCAGAAAATAGGGGTGATTTCCCTGAGATTTTCTTGCCAAACAAACGGAATCTGGATTCATTCGGAACAGAAGGGCATTGCCTTATGAACCCATGACAGGATGACTGTCAAGGCTTATGTCCTTTGTGGATAAGAAGAAAACCTCTTGGTCATTAGAAGTCACCTGTTTCTAAAAACATGTGGATTCGACCAGCATATTGATAAGTCTTTTTTGTAGACTAGATATCAATATTAGTAAAGTAGTTAATATATATAAATATATATTAGTGTTTGTGAAGGATGACACTTTTTAGGTTGGTAACAACATGGGTGTGTTATCTCAAGTCGAAAATCCGACAAAGCCACAATTCTCTCAGAATGAGATTTGGACAACATTCTGAGAGTTTGACTCGGTCGAATTCATTAGAATCGATCCACTGGTTTCCCATCCATCTTATTGGTTAAGATGATGCATCTGTGTATGCAACATTCAACGAGGAAGTTCTACCCTATGCCTCAGGAATGACTCTCTAAATCTTCGGATAAAGAGAAATGGGATGGATTCTCTTTGTGACAAGAGATGGTCAGGTTATTGAACGTCAATTTTGATCGAATCTTAGATTCGGCGGTTAACGAAGCAAGTTTAGTATGTCCTTTAGTATCTTGAGAGAACGAGGAATAATATGCGGACATATTCATGTATGAGCTTGGATATGTGTGATACACTGATTTTGACTTTAAGTCAGATTGAGGATGATCGTTAAAGTCGATCTCGGGCTCAGTGTTTACTCTTGTTGAAGCTATTGCCTAGAGAAATCCAAAGAACGCCAACTCGACTTTAACTAGTTGGGGATTAGCGGCTTCGTAGTAGCTAGAGGCGATATAGCTTAAGGATTTCCTTTCCATATCTTGGAGTCATTCTAGATTTGGAAAGCGGATACCACATCATTGTGCAAACAATGAAGGGTAGCTTATAAGGATTTCGAAATCATTGGAGTTCAAGAGCATATTGGGTAGGTACCACATGATCGATGGACCGGCGACGTTTGATTCTACGGATCGCCTCGAGCCGACAACCTGATCGATCATTAAGACCCATGACATTCGGATATAGGTGCTCCCGAGTCACCGACCTATCCTACGACGGCATACTCGGAGTGTACTTTGGAATCAAATGGTTATGATAAGTTTTGTGGGTACTAAAATACGGGATGAGTCTCCATTGCTTTAGAGCAAGTGGGAGATGTAGTTTCTTTGTAGTTTTAAATAATAGGGTGTGCTCTAAAACAATTAATCACAAGCTTTACATTGCAAGTGGGAGATTGTTAGGTGTGATGCCCGAAAGACAATTTTTGTAATTGTTTTATTTAATAAATGAAATGATATTATTATTCATTTTATTATTCTCATAATCACCGATGTGACAATAGTATTTACACTACTGAAAAACCCCGAGTATATCGTTTATGTAATCACTTAACTCGATTGTATGAGATATACACGGGAGGATTGAGTTAGTGAAGATGTACTTAAAATACAATTAGTCCGTAGTAAAGTTAATCGAGTAGTATCGGGTCTCCCTTTAACGTACTATTAATGCGCCCATAACACGATAGGTGTGATCGTCTTATCGGACTTTCGGTTAAGGGAACCTAATGGGGCATTTATATATGATAGATATATCATATAGAATTTGGACCGATTTGATCTGAGTTCTCAATATAATTCCGTAATTGAGAAGTCTTATCGAATCATTAGATGATCATATTATGGATATATCTTAATCTGGTGATCCGATCACATCAAGCGCATGAATCGGTATGAGGTTTGACTTGACGGTTAAGGATTACACCGAGTCTGTGATCCGAATTACCCCATCTTGGCATTGTATCGGATTGAGTGAGTAGTCCGTGTTATCACGATCACGGAATCCATTCCTTCCATTTATGGAAGTAGATGAAACGATTCCTTATGAGTTAATCTAGACATTGATCGATCCATGGGATTCATATTACATTGATTAGCTACCAAAGGTGAGTTATTTGAATTATTGATCACTTTAGGGGTTAATGGTAAGTAAGGACAAGATGTTCGAAAAGGGTTAACGGTAACTTCCCGATTTAGAATGAGCGATCTATGGAGGATTAATCCATATGAAATGATTATATCGGTGGGCGCTTATTACTTTCTCGTGAGGAGATAAATATAATCTTATAATCGGAGGAGTGCGATCACGGGATTATGGTGGCATATTCTGTGATTGATTTATCGAATATAATTATTACATTCATAAGATAATTATTTATTTGATTTATCGGAGCGATTATTAGTCCATGGTCCCCGACGTGCCTCTAATATAGCATGTATATTCTCGGACGTCGAATCCTAATAATATTAATTTAGTTCATGTTGGACTTTATTAAAACGATATGTGAATTAATTGTTTAGTGGACTATTAAATTAGTTGGGCTAAATAATTAAATATGTGGAAAAGACATTTTCCATAATCTTGGCCCAAATTATTGTGTAATGGCAAAATTAATATTGACTAGGTCAATAAAAATTGTGGCGCCTCATATGTCTTTTTTTTTTGACAAGGAATTAGTTTTCTTGTGTGTTAAAAGACATGTGCATAAAATATTTATTGGATAAATATTTATGGTAAATAATAAAGATAAAAATATTCTTGATTTGTTCTAGAATATTTTGAGATTATCTTTTATTTAATAGGATTATTATAATTGATTTTGTATTAATTATAAAATCCTCGGAGGACAAGGATTACTCTCTCATATAAAGAGAGTTCTCCCAGTCTAAAACACACAATAAATTTTTCACTTCTCCTCTTAGAGAAGAAGTGATAATTTCGGCCAAGGGGTTTAAGGGAAAATCTTGGAGATTTTCCGGGTAGCATATCGGAGGGTTCGAGTCGAAATTCCTTCCACCGAATTGCTTGGATCACACGTCACGGAAGATCGTGGTGCTCTTCACATCTTCTTGCAATCTTTCCTTTGCGGTTCTTCGACTTGGATTTAGAGATCCAAGAGGTATGTTCTACAACCCCCTTGTAGATGTAGATTCAATGTTTTATTACGTGTATTATATAGATCTAGATCCATAAATCGCTTCCGTTGCGATGATATTTTCCTAACAAATACCTTGGTTGATCCAATTGGATCGACGCTTTGTCTACGGTTGATGGTCCACGCACCAAGCTGTCCAAGTGTCCGGCCTCTAGCGGTAATCAACACGAACAACCGCCGGAATCCTCGAAGGACTACTGCCGGAATAAGTCGACTGCTAGGTCGCCTTTTCTTTTTCCCACAAAAACTCTCTTTTTCTTTTACGAGAATATTGCAAGAATATTGTGATACAAAAGAGCTTGACCCACCTACCCTTTTATAGCTAAAATGTGCGCCCCTTATGTCTTGCATAGGAGTGGGGAACAAGAAACTATTTTCTCAATAGAATAAGAATTTAATAAATCAATCAGATATTTGAATGATGATCTCATCAAGTATTTTCCATAAAATCATATATGCCGGATATTTAATATCTCATATTAAATATTTCCCAAGATATATATTGTCAATATCTAATATCGAGTATATCTTTATTATATTACCATAAATCAATTTACATGTATATATATATCATATATATATATACTATATGCATAAATATATATATATATATATATATATATATATATATATATATATAATATTATACATAATAATATAATACTATGATTAATTTGCAAAATCCATGTGTATCAATATACACATAAACATGCGCCCCATGTATGTATAAATATACATTTAATTAACCAACATAATTAATATCTTGTATTATATTTATTCATAATAAATAAATACCACAATATAAATTTATCACTATAACACTTTATAGTAGGCATAAATAAATCCTCATCCGGTTATCTCTATATCCACAAATTAATTCCGGGTAGTTATTCTTATGTGTGTGACCCGATATGTTTCCGAATATGTTTGTTGTAAGCACAAGTGCATTTACTAAAATGCCCTTCACACCTAACGATCACGAACAACGTCTAGCAACACGTTCATGACCCCCAATCATCGGAAAGAGTCAAGTGCTGTGACTACAACCTTTTATGTGAAACGTTTACCGTGTAAATACAATTCTATCACTGTAATAATATCCATACGGTCGCATCTCGAGTGTTAATACATTAACGACCGTATCATATAATCTGGATGTCATGCTCTCTCGAAGTAACTCAATTACTCCCACTTTGCAATAATTCACGAGAGCTAGACATTCCTTATAAAAGGCCCTTTCACATATTTACTCCATTATTAGGTGCACGATTTCCGGACGAGCGATATGAATCCTACGCATGCTTCCGTATCACAGCTAATCACTACCGTATGATCGCCTCATGGCTAGGGGAAACCTCAATAGTATCAAAGTATGACAATCCACACCGTGATGCCATGAAGACTCCGGGCTCAGGATAATCACACAACCGCGACATAGTGCGACACTTAATAAAGTAAGTGGTTAGTCTAGCAAACACATTCTCTAATACACGTCCACGTACAGTCCAAGTGTCTATACACTTTGATAGACGAGATCTATACCTATCTTTATAAGATAGAAGACATCCAATACGTGCTAAACTAACCGTACTATTAATGTCCTGTTTAATAGTACATACGACTAGAGATATTTAAGTATAAAACCAGTTAAAGTGAGTTGAGATCTCATCAACCATAATCACTATCATAGTTTCTCTTTCACAGTTTGTCATTAGGGATGTTATCATATATACAATATCTTAAATGGTCCGTTGAACGAACGAATATATAATGACAGAAAGCCATTTATCATATGTATAAACATAAAGAAATAGTATAAATGATCTGACCCGGTCGGATCCGGTCCAACCCGATTGGGTTTAGGACACTATTTCAACACCTGAGTGGTATCATTCATAAGGTCATAAAGAGCTGATCTCATTGTACTTTTCTATTTAGAAGTGGCCGTTATTTTCATCTGTTGCCCTTAGATTCCCAACTCAGACCTCTGATCTTTTGCTTTCCCTGCATTAGAGCATTTTTGGTTTGATCTGTTCCCGCCCTTGGAAGATTCCGTTCCTTGTTTATTGGTATTATTTCCCTCAGGAGTCTACTTGCCGTTACCATTAGGTCGATTGGCAGCTGGTTTGTGAACTTCCTTAGTCGTTGTGTTACCTCCATGTGATTCTACCTACATCACAAAATCTCTCAAATCCTGAATCACATCAAGTATGTTTACCGTCTCTTCCACTTCGTCCATAAGAACTTCAAATCTTGATCCAGAAGCTTGCACCTCTGTGGTCATATCATTTGGTTTTTTTTTTCAGCCTGCTGTTGATGCACAACATTATCTGTTTGTATGGGTTCTTTTTCTGCTTCTTTCGGATTTTTAGTCCCTTGAGAAGCCTGCCAAGTTTTACCTTCTCCGGTGGTCCATTTTCTCCTTCTAGCCGCAATCATCCAAGGACCATACAGATTTTCCGGTGTAGCCCCTTGTGGTTTTTGTGGTTGAGTCTCCACTGATCCAGGCTCACCATTCTGTTTTTCTGCTGCAATTAGAGCAGGGTATGTCTCTTTGCTATGTCCAAACTTGCCACAGTTGTAGCATATATGAGGTAGAACCTCATATTCTATCTTGAATCTCTTTCCATTGATAACCACTGAGGATTTTAATTTCTTCTCAAGATTCACCTCCACACAAATTCTCACAAATCTCTCTCTTTCATTGAAAGCAATTTTAGGATCAACTCTGATTGGTTTGCCCACCATGCTTCCCAATCTCATCAGAAGATGATCTTCGAAGATTTCAGATGGTAGACTTGTGAATCGAACCCATGCCAGAGTAGTTGTAATGGTCTCCTTCTCCGGTTGAAAGAACGGCTACAAAAAAAATACCTTTTTGCTACACTATTGTTTGTCACACAACAAAAAAAATGTTGCTATATACTTACTTTTAGCCACATGAGCGTGGAAAGAAAGTCTAACCTAGTACAATTAGCCATACTTTTTTTGTGTGTGTGGCAAAAATTAATGTAGCAATAGAGTGTTTTTTGTAGTGAAGGTAGTGTCCCATTATCGCCCATAGGCCATTCTCTAAGACAGTTTCGTAGTCCTCCTTTCTTGTGAATCTAACCACATAAAATCCATGTTCATGGTCAGCGATATCAATTCGCCCCTGATGTTTCCAAAGTTCGGAAATTCGTTGATGTTAGGTGTACTGCCCGAAAGACAATTATATAATTGTTTTAGGACAGAATTGATAATTCATCTTATTATATGCATGTATGCTTATAATTAAGACACTACTGAAAACCCTAAGTACCTCGTTTATGTAATCACATAACTCGGTGTATGGCTATACACAAGAGGATTGAGTTAGTGAGAAGTACTTAAATTAACTTAGTACATAGCGTTTATTAATCTGAGTATGGGTCTCATGATTAATTTGCTATTAATGCGCCCATAACACTTTACGGTGTGACAGACTTATCCGGACTGTTGGTAATAGGGTACCTAGTGGGGCATTTATATATGATGATAATCATATAGGGATGGACCGATTTGATTTGAGTTATCATTATAATTCCGTGATCGAGAAGTCTTATCGAATCACAAGATGATCATATATGGATTAATCTCAATCCTGAAGTGATCACAGACAACTGCTTAGACTAGGGTAGAGTTTGATGTGTTAGTAAGGATCACTTCGCAGTATGTGGTCCAACACTTCTCGTTGGTTCTATTCTGGGATGAGTGAGTAGTCTGTGCTATCACAGATATGGAATCCATTCCTTTCATCGGGAAGTAGACAGACAGTTCCCTTATTTGCCTAGAACTGATCGATGGGCCCAGTTCATATTATATTAGTTATGAACTAATTGATCACTAGGGGGTTAATGGTAAATAAGGATAATATGTTTCGAGAAGGGTTTACGGAGATATCCCGAATCGAAGTGAACAGTCTATGGAGGATTTATCCGTATGTAATGATTATATCAATGGACACCTTATGACCCGTAGTTGAGTGTAAGTTTATATCTATATTCAAAGAGTTCGATTTGGGTTTATGGTGGTGTAATCCCGGAATTAATAGGTTGGATATAATTGTTCGGTCTGACGAATAATTTTATTCGATTTATTGTAGCTACTGAATATGGGTCCATGGTCCCCGACGTGGCTCCTAATATAGCATATACGTTTTCGTCATTTTTCGCCTCAATTATAATTAAATAGTTGGATTGGACTATTTATTTGATAAGTGGATTAATTGTTTAGTTGGACTATATAATTATATACACGAATGTAATGTTTTAAGTGGACTCGCCCAATTTAATGGAAGAATGCGTGTGAATGATTATATCAATGGACACTTATCAACTCGATTCGACGTTTTGAGAATAAGTTATATCTATAATCAATAGAGTTCAGTTTCAGATTTATGGTGTCGTAATTCTGGAATTAATGAATTAAGTAGAAATATTCTGTTCGATGAATATTTTATTTAATTTATTGTAGTTACTGGTTATAGGTCCATGGTCCCCGGGTTGGCTCCTAACATGCGAGTGTTTTATCGTTTTATGGAACCTCGAGAATAAATTAAATAGTAGGTATATTTAATGAATATGCCATATTATTTATTTGGTAAATAATATGTAAAATAGAAAAGACATCTTCTATTAAAAATAGTGACTAAAGTGGCGCCACATGTTGATAATTAGGAGAAGAAATTTTCCTAGATTATGTCACATGTGTTATTAATTAATTATCTATTTGTTGGATAATTAATGGAAAATTAAGAGATTGATTTTTTGGGAATTATCTCTTATTTGTGGGAAAAATATCTTTTCCCTATGGGAATAGGTTTTTGTATTGTGAAAAGGACAACTCTCTCTTTATAAGTTATTTTCCTATTTAAAGAGAGTTCCTCTCAACACAATTACACATTGAAATTGGCACCACAAAAAAAATAAAGGAAGAAAAATTAGTTTCTTGCTTTAGTCATTTAGAGAAGAAAAGCCTAGGGTTTTTCTTGTGCATATTCGAGGATGTTCTACGGCGAGGATCGACGTCCACCAGTCGTCGCTTGGAGATACAATCCGGAAGATCACGGCTTCTCCCTTGGTCAATTTTATCATCTCTCTCCGGTATGGGTAAATCTACTAACCTTCTCGTCGGATTAATTTGTTATGTTTCATATCATAAATCGCATAAGCTTCCGCTGTGCTAAGATCGAGTGTCTCGATCGGTGCTATTACTCCTAGCACAACTCTTGTCTTACAAACTTGAAACAAAACTACAACATGGTCTATCAATAAAAAACATTATAGTCTAGAACATCATATATAATAAAAGAAATGTAAGCATCAAGCATGTCATCAACTCAAATGTCAACCTCAAAGTCGTCATCCAACACTTGATCAACCTGTCCGTCTTCTCACCCAAAAAGCATACAAACAAACATGCCATTAAGGTAAGTACAAAGTACTTAGCAAGAGGAAGAAGCTAATGTATAATTAAAGTTTACAGCGAAAGGTTTAATAATTATTATTAAGTTTTCTTCATTAGACCGACTCAATTCTATGGTTCACTTCATGCTCATCAACATGTCGTGACTATTGGTTTCTAGCTTAGCTTATCTCTGTTACAAACGTATTCAGGGGCACTCCGCATGGTGTTCATCCATCACGAGATAGCTAGGTGAAACCTATTGAAAGATCACCCCAATAGCCACGGAAGTCTATTCTGGTAGACTCTGATAGTGTACATGTTCGGTGAAGTTCCTCCACTGCCATTTAGCCGTTTATAGGCCAGCAGAGTTGTTCACCTTTGGAACGCCCACACATCGCGATATGACATTGTGCATTACCAAGAATGACGTGATGTTTAATTTTTTAACCACACAAGTATGTTTGTTATTAATTATAAACTAGCCTCCTACGTGTTTTTAAGTAAGCTCCCTCACATTTAGTACTCTCTTTCCTAGGCCACTAGACACGAACAAGGCCTAGCACATACACAGACATTGACATATACTTATCCATCAAAGCACATGCCAATCATACTCTTCCGACGGTCCCGAACTTCAACTCTTAGGAAGCATTCATTCGGTGCCGGAACTAAACGCATCAGAAGCTTAATCATGGCTTGTTCAAGTTCATTTAGTGTTATTAGATCAAGAAACAACAATTAAAACTATACTCGGAGCTTAAACACAACATTTCCTTAAAACAGGGCTTAATGCGCACACATTCAGCTGAATGCACACATTTTGAGCATTAAGGATGATTCTGCTAGGGCAATGCGCACACATTGCCTTTGATGCGCACACATTTGACTATTTGACAAATTCAAGATGCTTCTACTCAGCCAATGTGCACACATTTGTTAGGAATACGCACACATTCACCAAGAAACACCCTAAAACATACTTTTATGCACTTAAATGATTCCCAACCCTTTCTCAACATGATCAACATCCATTAAGGTAACAAAACAGCAAAAAAAAGCCATATCTTAACATGGCATAGCACTTCACACATTAACTACAACATTTAAGCACAATTTCTAACACCAAAAATGCAAAAACTCAACCCTTGCATTATTAAACCTTAATTAAACAATAGAAAGAGCCTCTTACTTGTGATCCAAAGCAAAGCAAAGCAAAACTTGAAGTGAACAGAAAAACCCTTCTGATTCCTCAAGACAAAATCTAGATGAGCATCAATTAGATCTAAATCAATCATGATCATAGGTTTCTACACCAACTATGCTACGAATTAAACAATTTTAGAACAACAGAAAGGCTTAAAACTTAAAGATCTCTAACTAGGGAAAAACTATTACCTTTCAGAACTTGGAAAACTTGGTATCAAAACGGTGTGCTTCTCGCAATGATCACGAATCTATACACTAACTTCTATATACACATTCATTAACATAAATCTTCAAGTGATTTGGACATTTACCATCTCTAACGTCAAAGCTTCCACACATTCAACACTATTGATCCGAAGAGTCAAACCTAAGTACCATTCCAACTTACTTTCTCATGTGATCCACCTAATAACCAACCCCACAATCATATCATCTCCGTTTATAGCACATTCTTGACTAAGCTCTGTTAGGAAATCACTAGTTTAACGCAGCGGAATTTAAAATTTTGATTTCCTTTTCTAGATCGTTCTTCGTTTAATGCAATAAACACGTTAAGTAGTTTGACGGCTATACCTCAGATGATCTATAAGATCGTCGCTTTGACCGCCAACGGAGAGTAGTTCAATGCGCAAGCTGTCCACGTGTCCGGCCTCTATCGCTAATCCACACGAACCCCTCGCCGGAATCCTCCTTGGATTGCTATCGGAAAAACTCCGGCTGTTAGACCGGACCTTTTCTTCCCTCACAAACTCACTATGGAAGGCTCTCTATTTTACACAAGAGTTATGAACTCTTGTAATTGTGATGTACCAAAGAGCTTGACACCCACCTCCTATATATAGTAGAAGGTGGCGCCCCAAAGGTGTGTAGGAGAAGAAAACCTTTTCCCAATAAAATAAGGAAAATCAACTAGATTGATTTATCTCTTTAATTATAATTTATTTTGCCAATATCCTATATTGATTATAATTATCTTATTACCATAAATCTATTTTTCAAAATCAATTAATATCTTATATTAATATTATGGCAATCTTTATTAATTAAAGTGCACAATCCAAGTGTATCTCATACACTTAAAAGTGGCGCCCCATTAGTCAACAAATTGACTTCCAGAATATTCTTTAATTAATATAATTTATATCTTGTATTTTATTTATTCATAATAAATAAATACCACCATATTAATTTACCACTATAACCTTTATAGTTTAGAGATAAACTTTCCTTATTTGGTTATCAACTATAACCACATTTTAATCCGACTCGATGTTCATATGTGTGTGACCCGATAGGCTTCCGAATATGTTGGCCGTAGACACAAAGTGCAATTTACTAAAATACCCTTCATACCTAACGATCACGGGATAGCGTCTAGCAACACACCGTGACCCCCAATCATCGGAAGAGTCAAAAGCAATGACAACTACCTTTCATGTGAAGCAGTTACCGTGTAACTTACAATCCTATCGCTGTAACAATATCCATACGATCGTATCTAGAGTGTCAATACATTGACGATCGTATCTTATAATCTGGATATCACGCCTCTCGAATAACACATTTACTCCCACTTTGCAAAGATTCTCGAGAGCTAGACATTCCTTATAAGAAGGCCATTTCGATATTCGATCCCAATCATAGGATACGCGATTCCCGGACGACCAATCATGTATACTCCGCATGCTTCAATATCATACCCAATCACTACCGCATGATCGCCCCGTGGTTAGGAGAAATCTCAATAGTGTCAAAGCATGACAATCCACACCGGGATGCCATGAAGACTCCGGTCAGAAAGATAATTACACAACCGCCACATAGTGTGACACTTAATGTAAGTGGGTCAGTCTAACGTACGCATTCCCTAATACACGTCCACGTACAGTCCAAGTGTCCCTACACTTCGATAGACAAGATCTATCTCTATCTTCTAAAAGATAGAAGACATCCAATACGTGCTAGTCTGATTATACTATAAATGTCCCGTTTGATAATACATAAGACTAGAGACATTTAAGTACCAACCTTTTATAGTGATTAGAGATCTCATCAACCATAATCACTATCATGGTTTCTCTATCGCAGATTGATACTAGGGACGTTACTATACATACACAACAAATAATGTGAAGATAAACAATATATATAATAACATAAGTGCTTTTATTAATCATAATAAAGTTATTACATGAACTAAATAGACTGTAAACGACCCGACCCGGTCGGATCCGGTCCAACCCGATTGGTTTTAGGACACCTTTCCAACAATCTCCCACTTGGCCTAAAGCCAATCACCCATATGCCTAAGCCCATGCAAGTGAACATGTCTCTCATGCTTAGCTTGAGACAATGCCTTGGTTAACGGATCAGCTATGTTATCATCCGTGTGGACTTTCTCTATCTTTACATCTCATCTTTCTACTATCTCTCTAATCAAGTGATAGCGCCGTAGCACATGTTTGGACTTCTGATGAGACCTTGGTTCCTTAGACTGAGATATCGCTCCATTATTATCACAGTACAGAGGCACTGGACCTTCAATGGAGGGAACCACACCAAGTTCAGTAATGAACTTCTTCATCCAAATCGCTTTTTGCCGCCTCCGAGGTCGCTATGTATTCGGCTTCCGTTGTAGAGTCCGCAGAGTCTCCTCGCTTGGAACTCTTCCACTCATCGCTCCGCCATTAAGCGTGAAAACAAATCCAGATTGTGACTTGTAGTCGCCCTTGTCGGTTTGGAAACGCATCCGTGTAACCTCGTAATACTAAATCATCGTTCACGAAAACTAGGAACATATCCCTAGTACGCCTCTCAAGTACTTAAGGATATTCTTGACAAACAATCCAAAGTGACATCACCTGGATTGGACCGGGTACCTACTAGTCATACTAAGAGGGTACGAGACGTGCTGGTCTTGTGCATAACATGGCATACATGATAGACCCGATTGCCGCAAAGATAAGGGACTTTACTCATTTGTGCCCTTTCCTCCTCTGTCTTAGGACTCATTCCCTTTGACAGATAGACCCCATGTGACATGGGCAACAATCCTTTCTTGGACTGCTCCATGCTGAATCTCTTCAGCATCTTGTCTATGTAGGTGGATTGCGACAGACCAAGCAACCTTTTAGATCTATCTCTATAGATCTTTATTCCTAGAATATAGGCTGCATCACCCAAGTCCTTCATAGAGAAGTTCTTGGATAACCAAGCTTTGACTGATTGTAACATAGGCACATCATTCCCTATGAGCAATATGTCATCTACATAAAGCACTAGGAACACAATGGCACTCCCACTAACCTTCTTGTAAACACAAGGCTCATCTTCATTCTTGATGAAATCAAACTGTTTGATTATCTCATCAAAGCGAAGATTCCAACTCCGAGAAGCTTGCTTTAATCCATAAATGGATCTTTGCAGTTTACATACCATCCCAGAGTCATTGGCTGTGAAACCCTCAGTGTGTCATATACACTTCCTCAGACAGGTTCCCGTTAAGGAAAGCCGTTTTCACATCCATCCGCCATATTTCGTAATCATGATATGCTGCAATAGCGAGCAAAATTCTAATGGATTTTAACATGGCAACAGGCGAAAAGGTTTCGTCATAGTCAACTCCTTGTCTTTGCTTATAACCCTTTGCCACTAACCTAGCCTTGTAGGTAGTCACGTTACCGTCCATGTCGGTCTTTCTCTTAAAGACCCATTTACACCCTATGGGAACTATTCCCTCAGGTGGATCAACTAAGTTCCAAACTTGGTTGTCCTTCATGGATTCCATTTCGAATTCATGGCTTCCACCATTTCTCTTTGTCATGCCTTAATAGCACTTCCTCATAAGTTCTAGGTCCTCATCTTCCATGAGATATACGCTGTGTACCTTCAGTGTTCACGGCGTTCCCCCTGGTGGATCTTCGAGGTGCTAGTGTGTCCACGGTAGAGGCCGGTGTCACACTGTGTGTGGCAAGTCCTCTACTTCCATCAACCGACTATTATCCGTAAGTGGTTCTCGAATTTCTTCAAGATCAATTTTACTCCCACCGGCCCTATCCGAGAATAAACTCTTTCTCCGTAGAAGTGGCCGACCCTGCAACAAACACCTTTTGTTCCTCGGGATGGTAGAATTGGTACCCTTTGGTTTCCACTAGGATATCCCACAAATAGACATTTGTCGGACTGGCTCTAATTTGTCGTGGCATCATCCGCTTCACGTAAGTCGGACAACCCCAAGGTTTTAGATGACCTAGGCTCGGTTTTCTCTTAGTCCATACCTCGTATGGCGTAGAGTCAACCGTCTTTGATGGAACTCGGTTCAGTGTATAGGATGCGGTTTCTAGAGCATACCCCCAAAATGATTTTGGAAGAACTGCGTAGCTCATCATGGATCGCACCATGTCTAACAAGGTACGGTTCCTCCTCTCAAACACGCCATTCATCTGTGGCGTTCCGGGAGGAGTCCATTCAGGTAGAATCCCATTCTCCTTCAAATAATCTTGAAACTCTCCATCTAGGTATTCTCCGCCTCGATCGGATCGAAGTGTTTTGATTTCTTTACCTAGTTGTTTCTCCACCTCACTTCTGAATTCCTTGAACTTTTCAAAGGCTTCAGACTTATACTTCATTAAGTATATATAACCATAGTGAGAATGGTCATCAGTGAAGGTGATAAAATAAGAGTATCCTTCTTTGGCTTGAATTGACATTGGGCCACACACATCAGTATGTATGAGCTCAAGTAATTCATTGGATCTTATCCTTTGCCCTTTGAAAGGTGACTTTGTCATCTTGCCAAGTAAACAAGCTTCGCATACGTCAAACGATTCGTAATCGAATTGATCCAACATTCCATCTTTATGGAGTTTGGAAATGCGATTCTTATTTATATGGCCAAGTCTACAATGCCATAAGTAGGATTCATTCAAGTCATTTGTTTTGGCTTTCTTGTTATTTATATTAAGTACATCAACATTCATATCTAATATGTAGAGACCATTGCTAAGTATGCCAGTACCATAAAAGATTCCATCACGTGAAAAAGAACAACATTTATTCTCAAACGTAAATGAAAAACCATCAACATCTAATGCGGAAATAGAAATAATGCTCTTCGTAAGCGGGAACAAAATAACGATTATTGAGTTCTAGTACTAGCCCACCGGGGCAATGAAAGAAAATAAACTCCTACGGCCGGTAAGCAGCAACACTTGCTCCATTTCCAACGCGTAGGTCCACCTCTCCTTTCCTCAGATCTCTAGTTCTTCTTAGTCCCCAGCATATTCGTACAAATATGAGAACCACAACCAGATCTAATACCCAAAGTGGTTAGACTTAGAAGAAGCAATATTGATCTCAATCATAAATATACCTCAGTCGAAGCATCATAATGCTTCTTCTTGGTACTCAAAGCCTTTGCGCTTTCTCCTCCAATGTCCGGTCTCACCGCAATGGAAGCAAGCATCCTTGGATTTTTCTTTCGCTATCTTAGGCGTTGGCTTAGGTGCACCCTTCGCCTTCTTGGACTTCTTTTGGGCTTTAGCCTTGCCCTTGCTCAAGTGACCAAAGAACACTTGCTTTCCTTCCCTACAGTGCCCTCAGCAGTCTTCAACATGTTCAATAACTCCGCAAGGGAGCAATCTATCTTGTTCATGTGATAGTTCATCACGAACTTCGAGAATGAATCAGGTAGAGATTGCAGAATCAAGTCAATACTCAACTCGCTCCAACTTGTGGCCCAGCCTTCCCAAGCCTCTCTATGTACCCGATCATTTTAAGCACGTGTGACCCCACAGCAGTCCCAGATGCCATCTTACAACTAAACAGGGCCTTCGAGACCTCGTACCTCTCAGTGCGAGACTGAGAAGCATAAAGTTCCTTTAGGTGGACCATGATAGAGTAGGCGTCCATAGACTCATGTCTTTGTTTCTCGCAGCTCAGTGTCATAGAAGCAAGCATGATACATGTAGCATCAAGATCTTGTCGAGCAGTGCTTGTTGTACTTCTCGACAACATCTGCAAACCGAACCTCGGCGGGCTTTTCCGGTAGGGCCTCGCCCAAGACATAGCCAATCTTCTTGTGCCTCAAAACGATTTTGAGGTTTCTTTCCCAATCGAGAAAATTTGTCTCGTCAAGCTTGTTTTCGATGATAAAACGAAGGTTCAATTTGTTTGAAATTTTCTACAACAATAAATAAAGATAGAATAAGTAAAAGCTCATGTATAAAAACCCTCAATTTGCACTTAATAAATCTATATGGTTTTTACTCCCACTAGCCAACTATTCCCTATTGGCTTTCAAGAAAATAATTCCTTTAGTGGGCAAGATCCCATCGAATTATCCCGACCCCCAACTTTGGCTGATGGGCCGAAAAATAATTAAACAGTGGGACAACGATTTGTCGATCGTATCTTATACGATTCTTGTTGTTTGACCACCAACTCTTTGATAATATTTCATCTTATGAAAAATAGCCAAACCCTTGCCTCTAAAATCCAAACGACCCGCTTTGGCTGGTGGCCGAGAGAATTCTTAGTCGAGTCTTAACCCCAATATTCATGAGATCTCTTTTGATCATATCTCGATAACGACGATATACCCGAGGTAGGTCAACCCCCGCTTTGGCTGGTGAGTTGGGTCCGAACAAGGGCTCTTCACCGTCGTTATAATATGGGGAGGCAATTCCGACTTGATTTTTGACGTGGGAATAATTTTAAATTAATTCACTTAATTAATTTGGTTTAATTATGGTCTCATCTACTATGTGCATATTACTACGATATCATATAAAGTAAAACATACACAACATTCCGCGCATAAAATAACCGGTATGACCATGGACTTTTCCTAGGTGCGGTTTCGAATACAAATTGACGAAACCGCGGGTCACAAACTAAGGGTATCTGCAACCGCCAATAGGATCTTTATTGCTGTACGCCAATGGGTTCTTTATCTCTTCTCGGTCTTTAACTTCTCGTTCCATTCTTGTTACATAATAAATAATTACACCCGCTTACGCACACACTGGGGGAGCTAACGGAATGGGATAATTGCAAAAAGTAAACTAGGTCACGTTCTTCATAATGGCTCTAGGACAATTTTTCAAAAAAACCAACATAAAGAAAACATTCTCATCTATCCTCTTTGGTGAGTCCATGATCAATCGGGTCCATATATTCACATTATATCTACACATCTAATCCATACAATTTTATCTTATGAAAAGATCAAATTCTAATTTTAACTACTCATGCGTCTTTATTTTATCACATCAAATAATTAAATAACTTTTAATTAATTATATGACTTAATCGAAAATTAAAATTAACATTTAATTTTAAATCGATTTCAATTTTAATTAAATTTGAACCATTCAAAACAAAATTAAAATTACTAAGTCTCGTATTTGTTTCCTTTCCAAAATAAATTTAGCTTAGGCTCAGCCACTTTCCAAAATCAAAATTTTGGAAGTGGCTGCAAACTAAACTGTTCCAAATCAAATATTTGGAAAGGCTGTTTGCTATTCCAAATCAAATATTTGGAAAGGCCAAATTATTTTAGTCTAGGCACGCCAATTTCCAAAATCATAATTTTGGAAGTGGCTTGCGCTAAACCTATTCCAAATCAAATATTTGGAAAGGGCTGAGCTATTCCAAATCAAATATTTGGAAAGGCTAAATAGTTTTGGTTTAGGCTCAGCCACTTTCCAAAATCAAAATTTTGAAGTGGTGCAAAGCTTCACTATTCCAAATCAAATATTTGGAAAGGACTGAGCCTATTCCAAATCAAAATTTGGAAAGGCCAATATGCCATATGGTTTCCCAATGGTCCAAACTATTTGAACCATTGGTTGGCCATACGACACAACTAAACAAACGAGATATCTATGCACAATAAATATCACAAAACAAAAAGGGTCGATCTCCCCCATTGGAAGATGACAGTCGACAGACGGCAGCCCTAGGGCCACCGCCGCCGCCAGGAGAGGGCGCCGCCAGTCGGCCGACCCCCAAGAACCCTATTTTTTTGTTTTAACGTTTCGTGATTTAAATCTTGCATCTATCGATTAAATACTACGCATTTAAATTATGCTTATTGCTTAAGCTTGAAGTCTGTCTCTGATACCACTGTTAGGAAATCACTAGTTTAACGCAGCGGAATTTAAAATTTTGATTTCCTTTTAGATCGTTCTTCGCTTAATGCAATAAACACGTTAAGTAGTTTGACGGTTATACCTCGGATGATCTATAAGATCGTCGCTTTGACCGCCAACGGAGAGTAGTTCAATCGCAAGCCGTCCACGTGTCCGGCCTCTATCGCTAATCCACACGAACCCCTCGAATCCTCCTTGATTGCTATCGGAAAAACTCCGCCGCTAGACCGGACCTTTTCTTCCCTCACAAACTCACTATGGAAGGCTCTCTATTTTACACAAGAGTTATGAACTCTTGCAATTGTGATGTACCAAAGAGCTTGACACCCACCTCCTATATATAGTAGAAGGTGGCGCCCCAAAGGTGTATAGGAGAAGAAAACCTTTTCCCAATAAAATAAGGAAAATCAACTAGATTGATTTATCTCTTTAATTATAATTTATTTTGCCAATATCCTATATTGATTATAATTATCTTATTACCATAAATCTATTTTTCAAAATCAATTAATATGTTATATTAATATTATGGCAATCTTTATTAATTAAAGTGCACAATCCAAGTTTATCTCATACACTTAAAAGTGGCGCCCCATTAGTCAACAAATTGACTTCCGGAATATTCTTTAATTAATATAATTTATATCTTGTATTTTATTTATTCATAATAAATAAATACCACCATATTAATTTACCACTATAACCTTTATAGTCTAGAGATAAACTTTCCTTATTTGGTTATCAACTATAACCGCATTTTAATCCGACTCGATGTTCATATGTGTGTGACCCAATTGGCTTCCGAATATGTTGGCCGTAGACACAAAGTGCAATTTACTAAAATACCCTTCATACCTAACGATCACGGGATAGCGTCTAGCAACACACCGTGACCCCCAATCATCGGAAGAGTCAAAAGCAATGACTACTACCTTTCATGTGAAGCGATTACCGTGTAACTTACAATCTATCGGCCAGTAACAATATCCATACGATCGTATCTGAGAGTGTCAATACATTGACGATCGTATCTTATAATCTGGATATCACGCCTCTCGAATAACACATTTACTCCCACTTTGCAAAGATTCTCGAGAGCTAGACATTCCTTATAAGAAGGCCATTTCGGATATTCGATCCCAATCATAGGATACGCGATTTCCGGACGACCAATCATGTATACTCCGCGATGCTTCAATATCATACCCAATCACTACCGCATGATCGCCCGTGGTTAGGAGAAATCTCAATAGTGTCAAAGCATGACAATCCACACCGTGATGCCATGAAGACTCGGTCAAAAGGATAATTACACAACCGCCACATAGTGTGACACTTAATGTAAGTGGGTCGATCTAACGTCGCGCATTCCCTAATACACGCCCACGTCATACCCAAGTGTCCCTACACTTCGATAGACAAGATCTATCTCTATCTTCTAAAAGATAGAAGACATCCAATACGTGCTAGTCTGATTATACTATCAATGTCCCGTTTGATAATACATAAGACTATAGACATTTAAGTACCAACCTTTTATAGTGATTAGAGATCTCATCAACCATAATCACTATCATGGTTTCTCTATCACAGATTGATGCTAGGTACGTTACTATATATACACAACCAATAATGTGAAGATAAACAATATATATAATAACATAAGTGCTTTTATTAATCATAATAAAGTTATTACATGAACTAAATAGACTGTAAACGACCCGACCCGGTCGGATCCGGTCCAACCTGATTGGGTTTAGGACACCTTTCCAACAAGCTCCACCAAAACTTCGAGTCACAAGGTCACTATTATCTTCCACACCAAGGTTGCCTGATGCTTCGTCCCAAAATCAACATATGCAAATCCACTACTAAGTCAGATACGCCTAAGTTCTTTTCCATATTATTCATCATCACAATGTTTCCACACTTCGGTTAAGGTCGTTCTAACCTATGTATTCATCCTTACCTTCGACGAACTAGCTATTTAACTTAAGAAACCTCATCACCATCTTATTATCAATTCAGCACTAATCCGTCTTTAGCACACCCAAACCATAACCATACTTCAAGCTTTACTAGTTTTCAAATGGGAAACCGTAAATACATCTTCTACCAAGCTTATAAGGTTTTCCTATAGATAAGAAACAAATTTCAGCGGTGAGTTTGTCTACAACCATAAAATTTTGAAAACAAGGAACATCTTCTCAAAATGATTTATGATAAAATCCAAGTAAATTGGTGGATTGTTTCGTGAAGAAATCACAAATGACGGCTAAGGAAGGAAGACAAAAGATTTTCAAATAGTGCATGTTTCTATGTCGTTCACAAACTAATATATGCTTTTAAATCAAAGATTGTTATGACATGCTTAAATATTTGCAACAAAGATGCAAACGTTCAAAAAGATATGAAGACATCACTTTATTTAACCTGAGGATTCAAAAGCTATTTCTTCCAATACAAAAAAGAAAGATTTAAGGCAAAGCAATGCAATTCGACCTTTGTAATTAAACTTATCATAAAAGACACTCTAAAAGCAAATTCAAAATATGAAGTCGTTTCACTGTGTATCGGTTAAACTTGATACAAACCGAGAATTATGCAAACCCCAATTCTTAAGTTTAGAAAGGTGAGGATGCTTTTTGAAACCAAACTTTTAAAATGTTGAAAATGTTTGAAAAAAAATATAATGCTTCAAAACAGTACACCTCCAGGAAACTAAATTCCGCAATAGGAAAACTTTTACTGAGCTTCAAAGAGTTTCAGATGGAAAATTTAACTAGAATATGAGTTACATATAGTATGGAAGGGGAAACATTTGAAATCAGGGGTAACCAAGTATAAAATCAAATGATTATAAAAGAGAACCTCGTTAGAGAAAACATGGGATTGGAAAGTCACCATGTAATTGTTTCTCGTCACAGAAGGGTATTAAATCTACAACACTTAGTCTTTACCTATTAAACTCCTTAGCTTGGATAACAACTAGTTTAAATTCTTATTCTTCAAAGCCTTCCCAACACCTATAACCCTCCACACCTAAACTTCCAAGGTAAAAGAATAATGTCTATCCTTACATGAGCAAGAACTTAAATGGTTTTAAAAGTTTAAGTACATACATCAACCATGACATGATTGACATGCACAAAACAAACCGAATAGATTTTGACCATGTTGCAAAGAGAAAAGTTTTAGGCATTTAAGTGTTACATATGATGCTCAAAAAACCAAAAACTTTGGAAAGGCATAGGTTGGTCAAAATAATTGTTTTCACAATTGCTATAAGTCATTAATTGTTTTCGAAATTCACAAATTGACTTGTGTTGAAGATTGTACTCAAACCAAAAGATATTGCAGTTGATTCTAAAACTAAAATTGTAGAGCTGAGTTTTTCTACAACATATCGAAAATACAAGTCATTTGGAGATGTTTAACTTGTTCAAAACAGTTGATAAGTGGAAGTGTCATTTGCAGAATTTTACTCAACAAAGTGTTCATCCTTATCGTGAAATTTAGGAACAATGCACTTAAGAAAATTGATGTTATTCAAGCCATATGTAGCAAGAAGAAAACATTACATCCTCAACGAGAAAGAACAGAAGAGAAAGATCCAAAAGCTCCAAAAGAAGAGATAGATTCTACTAAGGATCTTAGAAGGACCAAACTTGAGGGGATTACAAAAATGATGTGCTTAGAACTCAACCTTAATCTTATCAGGATTTCCACCAAGACCAAGAGAGATCAGAAAGGTTCTAAAAGGTCTAAGGATATCTAATCTCAGAGGAAAGAAAACCTAGAACAAGAAGGACGCTTTTCTCTGATACCAACTATAAAGCCCCGCTCCCAGATACCAAGACTTTATCCGGAAGAGAACGTTCGGCGCGTATAACATTAAATAAATATAACATTATACACCAGCCTCTACGTCATCTTATCAAAATAAATCAACGGAAGCCCAAAAGGCTCGGGTAAAAACATAAATGCTACTAGTATAGAATACAAACCGACTATAGTTGAATTGTTTAACTTACAACAACGAAAGGTCCAAAGGTTACAATGTACGATGTTTAAAAGAAGGTACAACTCTTGTCATAAAAACTTGAAACAAAAGTACAACATGGTCTATCAATAAAATACATCATAGTCTAGAACATCATATATAATAAAATAATTGTAAGCATCAAGCATGTCATCAACTCAAATGTCAACCTCAAAGTTGTCATCCAACACTTGATCAACCTGTTCGTCTTCTCACCCAAAAAGCATACAAACAAACATGCAATTGCGGTAAGTACAAAGTACGTACTTAGTAAGAGGAAGAAGCTAATGTATAATTAAAGTTTACACCGAAAGGTTTAATAATTATTATTAAGTTATTTTTATGAGACCGACTCAAATCTAGGGTTCACTTCATGCTCATCAACATGTCATGACTATTGGTTTCTAGCTTAGCTTATCTCTATTAAACCGCATTTTAGGGGAACTCCGCATGGTGTTCATCCACCATGAAATAGCTGGGTGCAACCTGTTGGAGGATAACCCCAATAGCCACAGAAGTCTATTCTTGTAGACTCCGTTAGTGTACACATTCGGTGAAGTTCCTCCACTGCCATTTAGCCATTTATAGGCCAACAATGTTGTTTACCTTTAGAATGCCCACACATCGCGATATGACCTGGTACCTTACCAAGAATGACATGATGTTTTATCTTTTAACTACATAAGTATGTTTGTTATTAATTATTAACTAGACACCTAAGTGTTTTCAATTAAGCTCCCTCTCATCTACTACTCCATTTCCTGGACCACTAGACACGGACAAGGCCTAACACCTACACAGACATTGATAGATACTAATCCATCAAAGCACATGCCAATCATACTCTTCCGACGGTCCCAAACTTCAACTCTTAGGAAGCATTCATTCGGTGCTGGAACTAAATGCATCAGAAGCTTAATCATGGCTTTTTCAAGTTCATTTAGTGTTATTAGATCAAGAAACAAAAATTAAAACTAGACTCGGAGCTCAAATCACAACATTCCCCAAAACATGGTTTAATACGCAAACATTCAGCTGAATGCGCACACATTCAGCATTCAGGATGATTCTGCCAGGGCAATGCGTGCGCTTTGCCCTCTGTTGCACACACATACGACTATTTGACAGATTCATGATGCTTCTGCTCAGCCAATGCGCACACATTGCTCAGGAATACACACACATTCAACCAGAAACACCCTAAAACATACTTTTCTTCACTTAAACGATTCCCATCCCTTTCCCAACATGATCAACATCAATTTAGGTAACAAAACAACAGAAAAACCATATCTCAACATGCCATAGAACTTCACACATTAACAACAACATTTAAGCATAATTTCAAACACCAAAACATGCCAAAACACTAACCTAGCATCATAAAACCTGAATTAAACATTAGGAAGAGTCTTTTACTTATGATCCAAAGCAAAGAAAAACTTGACGCAAATAGTAAAACCCTTCTACTTCCTCAAGCCAAAACCTGGATGATCATCAATTAATTCTAAATTAATCACGATCATGTTACTACACCAACTATACTACGAATTAAACAAATTTAGAACAACAGAATGGCTAAGAACTTAAAGATCTCAAACTAGGGCAAAACTATTACCTTTCATAACTTGGAAAACATGGTATCAAAATGGTGCTCTTCTCGCAATGATAACGAATCTCTACTCGAAACTGAAAACCGATAAGAACATGATGAACTATGGCTAGGATTCCCCTTTTCTCCTTTCCTGTTTCTCTTTTTCCTTTCTCAAGAGTTCAGAGTTTGTGCAATTGTGAAGAATGAATTTTCTTGATAACTTCCCATGAAATAAGGAAGTTACTTAGTAAAAAATAACTCCTAAGGAGTTATTTCCTTTCAATACCTTATTTCTTTTTAACTTAGAACCCAAAAATCCTTTAATTAAAAGAATAAAGTACACTGATTTTATAAAAAACCATTTTTCCATTTTCCGAAGGTACAAGATGTTACATTCTTCCCCCTTAAAGAAGTTTCATCCTCGAAACTTGCCAGAACCTATTCCTCATTCATCTTAGATATCAGCTTTGCCTAACTTCTATATACACATTCATTAACATAAATCTTCAATTGATTTGACCTTAGGTATCTCTAACGTCAAAGCTTCCACATGTTCAGCACTATTGATCCAAATAGTCAAACCTAAGTACCATTCCAACTTACTTTCTCATGTCATCCACCTTATAACCAACCCTACAATCCTATCATCTCCGATTATAGCACATTCTTGACTTAGCTCCACCAAAACATCGAGTCACAATGTCACTATTATCTTCCACACCAAGGTTGCCTAACGCTTCGTCCCAAAATCGACATATGCAAATCCACTACTTTCAAGTCAGATACACCTAAATTCTTTTCCATATTATTCATCATCACAACGTTTCCACACTTAGGTGAAGCTCGCATTAACCTACGCATTCATACTTACCTTCAAGGAACTAGCTATTTATATTAAGAAACCTCATCACCATCTTATCATCAATTCATCACTAATCCGTCTTTAGCACACCCAAACCATAACCATACTTCAAAGTTTACTAGTCTTCAAATGGGAAACCATAAAGACATTTTCTACCAAGCTTATAAGGTTTTCCTATAGATAAGAAACAACTTTCAGGGGTGAGTTTGTCAACAACCATAAAATTTTGAAAATAGGAACATCTGCTCAAAATGTTTCATGATAAAATTCAAGTAAATTAGAGGTGTTTTTCGTGAAGAAATCACAAATGACGGCTGAGGAAGGAAGATAAAAGAGGTTCAAATACTTCATATTTCTGTGGCGTTACAAAACTAATATATGCTTTTAAATCAAAGATTGTTATGACATTGCTTAAAGATTTGCAACAAAGGTGCAAACGTTCAAAAAGAAATGAGGGCATCCCTTTATTTAACATGGGGATTCAGACGCTATTTCTTCCAATAAAAAGAAGAAAGATTTAAAACAATGCAAGGCAAATCGACCTTTGTAATTTAACTTATCATAAAATATACTCTAAAAGCAAATTCAAAATATGAAGCCGTTTCACAATGTATCGGTTAAACTTGATACAAACCGAGAATTATGCAAACCCCAATTCTTAAGTTTAAGAATGTGAGGATGCTTCTGCAAACCAAAATTTTAAAATGATGAAAATGTTCGTAAGAAAAAAATATAATGCATCAAAACAGTACGCCTCTAGGAAACTAAATTCCACAATAGTCAAACTTTTACTAAGCTTCGAAGAGTTTCTAATGGAAGATTTAACTAGAATATGAGTTACAAATAGTATGGATGGGGAAACATTTGAAATCAGGGGTAACCAAGTATGAAAACAAATGATTATAAAAGAGAACCTCGTTAAAGAAAACTTGGGATTGGAAAGTCACCATGTAATTGTTTCTCGTCACAGAAGTGTATTAAATCTACAACACTTAGTCTTTTCCTATTAAACTCCTTATCTTGGATAACAACTAGGTTAATGATCTTATGCTTCAAAGCCTTTCCAACACTTATAGTCCTCCACACCTAAACTTCAAAGGTAAAAGAATAATGTCTAACAATTCTTGAGCAATAACTTAAATGGTTTTAAAAGTTTAAGTACATACCTCAACCATGAAATGATTGACTTGCATAAAACAAACCGAACATATTTTGACCATGTTACAAAGGGAAAAGTTGTAGGTATTTAAGTTTTACATATGATGCTCAAAAACTCAAAAAATTTGGAAAGGCATAGGTTGGTCCAAATATTTGTTTTCGTCAATTGCTATAAGCTGTTGAAAAATTTCAGAAATTCACAAACTGACTTGTGTTGCAGATTGTACTGAAACCAAAAAGAATTGGCACTTGGTTCCAAAACTAAAATTGTAGAGCAGAGTGTTTTCTACAACATATCAAAAATCCAAGTCATTTGGAGATGTTTAACTTGTTCAAAACAGATTGATAAGTGGAAGTGTCGCTGCAGAACTTTCTGAACAAAGTGTTCATCCTTATCATGAAATTTATGAACAATGCACATGAAAAAATTTGATGTGATTAAAACCATGTGTAGCAATAAGAAAACATTACATCCTCAATGAGAAAGAACAGAAGAGAAAGATCCGAAAGCTCCAAAAGAAGAGAGAGATTCTACTAAGGATCTTAGAAGGAACAAACTTGAGGGGATTACAAAAAGGATGTGCTAAGAATTCAACCTTAACCTTACGAGGATTTCCACCAAGACCAAGAGAGATCAGAAAGTTTCTAAAAGGTCTAAGGAAATCTTATCTTAGAGGAAAGGAAGCCTAGAACAACATTAATGATTTTTTTCTCTGATACTGGCATCGAACGCATTTCTCCCTCTCACATCTAGCTTTATCCAGAAGAGAACTTTCGGTGCATACAACATTAAATAAATCTAACATTATAAGAGCATCTATGTCGTCGTATCAAAATAAAGCTCGGGTAAAAATATAAATGCTACTAGAATAGAATAAAACCGACTATAGTTTACAACAACGAAAGGTCCAAAGATTACATCGTACGATGTCTAAAAGAATGTACAACTCTTGTCTTACAATCTTGAAACAAAAGTAAAAAATCTCTCCTTTCCTGTTTCCCTTTTGCCTTTCTCAAGAGTTGAGAGCTTGTGCAATTGTGAAGAAGGAATTTTCCTGACAACTTCTCACCAAATAAGAAAGTTACTTAGGGTCTGTTTGGTACCAAACAAATTAAATACTTATTCAAAAAAAATTAAATGACGTTTAGATTTTATGGTGTTTGTTAATATTTTTAATACATTTTAATTAATTAAATACCACTTAAATTTACATTGAAAAAATTAAAAAGTTTTCAACGCCTCTACATCAACTTATCGTTGAAAAATAAATTGGTGCCCCATTTTCCCACGTTTGCACGTCAGCTATTTTGGTCAAAATTTCAAATTTTCAATTTTTTTTTTTCTTTTTTTCAATGTTTTTTCTTAAACACACGCACTTTTTTAAAGCTTTTCTTTTTTAACATCTTTTTATTATTCTCCCCTTTTCCTACTATGTATTAATTGTCAAAGCAAAAAAATGGCCACGTCGCCCCTTTTTTTTTTTTTTTTGTGAATCCTTTTTTTTTCTTCTTTTTTTTCCTACTCCTACATCAGATTGTATTTATTTACAAATTTTATTGCCTTTCGGTTTATAACTTCGGTTTTAACTCTTTCTCAAAACCTTTTTTTCCTCTTTCCTACTCCTACATTGTATTGTATTTATTTACGGTTGTTCACGGTTCGGTTTACAACATCGGTTTTAACTCTTTCTTAAAACCTTTTTTTTTTCCTTTTCTTTCCTACTCCTACATTGTATTGTATTTATTTACGGTTGTTCACAGTTCGGTTTACAACTTCGGTTTTAACTCTTTCTCAAAACCAAAATAAATACTCTTTCTCACGGTTCGGTTAAGAACACGACACGCCGTCGACACATTATACAAATCGCGTTTTTTAACGTTTCCACTGAATAAAACTTGGGTAAAGAAAAGAAAAAGAAAAAAAATGGGTTCATGAATGTAGGGAAGTGTCGTTGACGTGTCGTGAAGTCAATACACCGCGTCGATCGGATCTTAAACTTTTAAAGAATATTGTTTTTATCGAGATATAATACATATATATGTACATGGTGTAACTGTGTAAATAATATAATATAAGAACATGTAATAAACATTTATTATTAGAAACCATTAATAGGTCTCGAACATCGAGATGACCACCACTAATTTCTTCGATGATTGTTACCAACATGTAATGTTTTGTTGCTTTTGTAACTTATTAGAAGTATTACTATAACCTTTTCAATAAATGCATTGCTTTTATCAGAGTTTTCATCTTTATAAATATGTATGAAATTTACTCAAACATCTTTCTGATTTCGATCAACGTCTTTCAAACATCTTTCATATATGTAATATGTACAAATTTAAAAAGCTTAATATACACTTAACAATATATAAACTCGAAATCGCTTGAAGTGGCGTGCGCGCTTCGCACGCGTATACCTAAACACTAAAATATCTATATTAATACTTTCGAGTAAAAACTGCTAATTGGCGATTTTCCTCATTATTTCCGACCCAAACCCGGTTTTTCTCACGAAAAAAATAAAATCTTATTTTCAGATTTAAAAAATAAAGAAAAAACCATCGTGCTAATTTTCTGAACCGATGGTTTTTTCTGAACCATCGTACTTTTCATCAGATTTAGCACGATGGTTTTTTCTTTATTTTTTAAATCTGAAAATAAGATTTTATTATTTTTTCGTCTTGGAATAACCGGTTTTGGCTCAGTAATGAGAAAACGGGCAATTAGCGCTTTTTACTCGAAAATATTAATATAGATATTTAAGAGCAAATAACTGCAAATTGACCCGTATCTGTCTAAATGACCCGAAAAATGACCCGTTTGGCCTTCTACCAGCGAATGAACCGAACCTTTCTTCTGTTTTTCCCCCACGATCTCTCCCACAAAAAAAGCCTTCCGCCATGTTCTGCTTGCTAAAACTTCCTCAGGCCCTATGATGCCCGCTCTCCACTCTCCACTCTTTTGTAAATTTCTTCTTTATCTCATTGTGGAGCTCAGTTTCCCTTATTTGCTCCTGCTGCAGATACTTCCTGCCACTTCCACTTGATGTGAGACACAAATCCACTTTTTATCTCCGATCGACGAAAGGTTTTACCGATCTCGGATGTGAATTGACTGACGGTGAGGAATCCACAGTGTAAGAGTGAAATCTAAGGAGGAGCGACTGTTTTTGCAGCATCACATTTTTCTCTAACATATGGAGATTATCAACATAAGTGCATTTTCGCTCAGATTACATGAAGAATATGAATATTATTTCTGGCGATTATCGGTGGGATCAATATCCGCATGGCTAATGGGGTGATTCTCGACTTGCATCTAATGGGATCCTTTTTGATAATCAAGTAGGTGTAATACATCCATTTCTAAGATGATAATGTAACTTTGATGTTGTGAAAATGTTTGTGTGTTCCTTTTCTTCTCTTATGAATGATTTCCGTGGCTTGGTGATGTGAAGCCCAGAATTACTAATCTAGTCATTTTTTATATTCATTTCCGTGGCTTGGAGATGTGAAGCTATAAGTCATAAGAATTAGTCTGCTCATTTTTGTATATTAACTAATACGTAATGATCGAAATAAGAAGGGTACATATTTATTGTAGAAAGTGTTTCAAAATCATTTTTCTCTAACCAAGAAGTTGCTGAACAATATCCATAAAGTACTAATTTCTCCAATTTTTTATCAGTTCTTTATCGGGATTTGAGAGTTACTTTTTTCTTTTTTATTATTTCAAGTTGAATACTTGGTGGATTCTGCTGCAAACTCTTCTTATTTTCATTTGATTGATATTTAATTTAGTTTATGCTGGAGCCTTTTTATGATGTAAGATTTAAAACAACAATAGAATATTTATAGATGCTGGAGCCTTCTATTGTCGATTGTGCTGGAGCCTTTTTCTTTGTTGCTTCTGTGAATTTACTTTTTTTTTCTATTCATATATTCGTTCTCCGTGCGTTGCATGCGTTTTTTACTTATATCATTTTCTAAACCTCTTGATTTTTAAATTAAGATCTACCTAACAGATTGCACTGATTTTCCTCTTAGTCTTCACATATATATACTAAATAATTACTTTGTTTAAAATATTTATATTTAATATTTCTCATGAATTTATTTATAGTAAAAAATAATGTAAAATGGATAATACTTATAAGTTATGAATTATAATTTGAAATACACATAAATAACGAAACTTATGTGTGAAATCTAGCATAATAACCATAGCATTATATGTATGTGTGTGTGAAATTGTATGTGTATATATATGTATATATGTATACATGTATATATATGTGTGCGTGTGCGAGAGAGAGAGATTTTGTATGTGTATATATGTATACATGTATATATTTAACATATTTTGCTTTCAGATTTAAAATGTTACCAAACTGTCTAATTAATTTCAGCATTTAGATTATTCAGTTACTTAATGTATTCAACATTCAGATTTCAGACTTCAGATTTCAGACTTCAAGTTTAACAAATGCCCCTTAGTCAAAAATAACTCCCAAAGAGTTATTGCCTTTTAATTCCTTTATTTCATTTTAACTTAAAACCCAAAATCCTTTAATTAAAAGAATTAAGTACTGATTTTACAAAAGACCATTTTGCCCTTTTTCAAAGATACGGAATGTTACGGTCATATTGTGATAATAATAAAGATAACTTTGATATGTTTTTAGATGGTGGTGAATGTGTGATGTTGCTTTAAAAACCCTAAAAGAAATTAAGAAGAGTAGATGAAGACCAAAAAAAAAAAAATATACTAAAAGAAAACTTAACAACTAGGCAGTAATTAGTTAGTTAGGTGACACTAATTTTTTATTTACTTTTCTAAACCGACACTTTCCTTTAAATAAATAAACTAAAAAAAATTTGAATAAATTAAAAAAAAAAACAGAATAAGATGAAATGGGAACCACATCCATGATGATGGAAAGCTTGATCCAGTGACCGGTTCTTATCCACAGTAAATGGTGGGCCCACTAAAATCCTCCAATATTAATTCCGACCAATGAGAAACCAGCGAACTGGATGATATTATTTTAACAGCCAATTAAACAATAGATAAGGCCTCCAAAAAGGATGCCAAAAGTGCATTAAGTGTGGTCATCTCAAACCAATAAATATAAAACTTGAAAAGTGCAGACAGTGGGTCACATACCTTATACAAATAATTACCAAAGATATTTCTTGCTAGATACCCTTTTAGTGCAACAAAATTGCAATTCCAGTTGGTCTTTTTGCAGAAATATTTATTAAAATCCATTGCAAGAATTGAGTTTTCTATATATATATAAAAAGGAAACTTTGGATCGATCTTTTGATGGTGGTTTCTGACATCAATTTAGCCAACACAATGGGTGGCAAGACAGCTAGAGCTTGTGACAATTGTATAAGCAAAAGAGCTCGTTGGTACTGCCCCGCCGACGATGCTTTCCTTTGCCAAGGATGCGATTCATCGGTCCATTCAGCGAACCCTTTAGCGCTTAGACATGAAAGGGTTCGTCTGAAGACCGCCGCATCCATGAAGCATCCAAGAAAGCTGTCGGTGCCATCATGGCACCACGGTTTTACCAAGAAGGCACGAACCCGAAGATACAAGAAGCATGCAAAGCCTATGGCTATGTATAAAGAGGCAGCGGCGGCAGCATCTTCCGGTGTAAACGTAAATCCTCTTGATCTTGTTCCCGAAATTTGCAGCGATGATAATAATTCTAATGAAGAGAATGATGATGAGCAAGTTCTCTATAGAGTTCCGATATTGGATCCTTTATGCATTAATGATACGAATTCGAACGAATTAATGGGAAGGCAGAATTATTCATGTATAACCGATTCGAATCAGTTACATGGATCTCTTCCATCTGAAATGGAATTGGAAGAGTTTGCTGCTGATGTGGAAAACCTACTGGGTAAAGGGCTTGATGATGAATCCTTTGATATTGAAGGGCTAGGATTTTCCAATTGTACAGATCATACAGGTAATAATCATGATGATCATCAAATTGAATATTCTAGTGGGAGTGGTCAAATGAAGGTTGAAGAGGGAAAACAAATGCCGGATCATCATGCCGTTAGAGACCCCTTTTTGCTGAGCTTTGATTTCGATTCTTCAATAGCTTTTGAAGATGATCATAAGAACGTACAATTAGGTGGAGAAAATTGCAAAACAGAAGAAGGCGGTTTGAAAACGATGTTTAGTGAGAAGAAAATATTGTTGAGGCTTGATTATGAGGGAGTCTTGACTGCTTGGTCTGATCAAAGATCACCGTGGGCCACCGGTGAACGGCCGGAACTGGATCCCAACGACTGCTGGCCGGTTTGCATGGTATGTAATTAATTAGTTGTTAATTATCATACGTTTAGATAGATGTCAGGATTTTAGTTAATTATCAATTAAGACACATTTAGAAAGATGTCATTATTTTAGGACTATTAAAAAAAATGTTAAAAATGACATTTTATAAGTGAAAATTACAGTGAAAGTGAATTTGATAGTGGATTACGTTGGTTTATCAGCACAAAACCAACGTAATTCAATTTCAAATTCACTTTCACTGATTAAATGTCTTTTTTTGACAAATATATTTTCTTATAATTCTTTTTTGCCGGTCATATTCCATATTGTATCTTTTACGCCTATTTTTATTTTTTATTTTTAAAGGAAGTGTTATAAAAAAATTTATAATTACATGTTAATTAATTAAGAATTAATTGGTAGGGCTCATGCGGAAGGGTTCATTCGTATGGACATCCAGGTGGAAACACAAACGACGGAGGTAGAGAAGCTAGAGTATCAAGGTACAGAGAAAAGCGTCGGACAAGATTGTTTACAAAGAAAATAAGGTACGAGGTTCGCAAATTGAATGCTGAGAAGAGGCCTCGGATGAAAGGGAGGTTCGTTAAAAGGGCAAATTTCTCAGCTTTTCATTCCCACGACAACTAGAGTTTTCAAAGGATCGATACTCCACACTCCACGCTCCAGTCCACAATATCATTTCATTCATTTGTATGAAACTTATAAAAAAACACAAATACAAAAGCATAAAACAGATTGTTACTATAATTATCTAAGGCCCTTGCCTTAATTACTTTTCTTGCTCGGTACCTATAATTTGGAGTTGCTGGAATTTATCAATGCTCTAAGAATATATTATGCTTTGACTACATATATAAACAAATAAATTAGTAGATGATATTTAATGAATGACTGCTTTAATATAAAATGATTTTGCCTACATAAAACGAAGAAATTATTAAATGTTAGTCGAAAGTATTTTTATTTCTTGTCAAACAGAGTTTAAGTCAGTTGATCAAATAAGCTTTCTCAGGATATATGATAAACTTAACTTAGCTAAGCTAAGTGTATGTGTTAAATACTACCCATCCATTGCATTTTGAATCATCTATTTATTAGATATGCCCCCTTAAATCACATTAATTAGTAATAAATTGAGATGCGAATTGGTCTTAAGATTCGTGAACTATTGTCCGTCTAATATGTAGTGTCAATAGAACCGTCAATTGATCTCATGTATAATTAATGACAATAATACGACCCGTAGTTTACGGAGTAAAATAAATTCGCGATGAGAGTTACGATAAACCCAGATGAAATATCATACTTCAAGCACCTGAGAATTTTTTAGCAGCTTTTAAATGTGGATCTCGGGGATATATTGCATATAATTTCTCACCTAATGTACAACAAAGGAACGCCTAGTAGTTTGAAGTGGAGTTTTTGGAGACAGTGGACCAAACAACGGTAGAGGAAGTATCACAGAATGGTTGTCCGGCCATCAAGCTTGGAAAACAACTGTTTGTTGCAATTAATGTTTCGTAAGGTTTAGCCTTCTCAAAACAAGGATGCCGAGAAGGGTATTCCTTTGATACTTTATATCCCCGAGGTCGTATAATTAACGTTCGTAAAGAGAAAAAACCTTTCTTTGACAGCGTGGCGAATCCTTAAAGTCTTCGATGAAGTTTACGTAAATTATTAGGATTATCAAAATGAACTAACCCGGGTGGTTGCTTCATATATATGTATACACCAGTTCTTGGAAAAAACAAGAGAGAGCAGGTAACGAATTGTGTACTACCAATTCAATGCATTTTGAATCATCTCTTGGATATTCCCTTTCACTCACATTAGTATGAAATGGATATACGGATTGGTCTTAAGATTTGTCCACTATTGTTCGGCAATACGTTTTGCCAGTACATTCGCCAATTGATCTTATGATGACAATAACACGACTAGAAGCTTTCGGCATAGAACAAGTTCGCAAACATGGTAAAATTGTTAGTAATATTTATGTTTTGATAATGAGTGGCAGACAACTGTTATAAATGTGAGCAAAAAGATGTCTATAACTGAATGTATAAGTCTTACTAGAGTCTGATATTGTATAGGTTGATAAGACAAGCACTGTAATAGTTAGCTGATAGGATCTTAATAGACTAGGACTAGTTTTAGAAAATCAACAGAGTCTAGGATCCTAAGCGGAGCTGAGTTTAAGGTTGAGGGGACAAATTCAGTTAAGAAGACCTGAAGGCTGAGGGTAAAATCTCAGTATTGAAGAATGGAGATGAAGGCTGAAGGTACAAACTCAGTAATGAAGACTAAGCCAAGACTATAATGTTACACTCAAGTAAGTTTGTGATGGTTTGAATTTACTTTATAGATATTGTGTAGAAGGCTTGAAGGTCAAGTTAATGTGACGAGAACCTTCAAGTAAGGAAAATATGGTGTGAGGAAAATATTTAAGATCATATGAAAATACAATAATCTAGATTCTAAGGAGCTTAATCAAGAATTGTCAGCTGAGCTCAGCTGAACTAGAGACATTCAGCAGAACAAACAAGTCAGCCAAGCAAAAGACAACGATGCAGAGAAGGATCATATGATGAGTTGAAATAGTACAAGTATTAGTAATTTGTTATCCGGGATATTTTTGAAGATTAATTCAAGACAAGGATAAATTTGTGACATCTAATCCAGCAATCAATCAATCGCAAAATTTCAATGACTATTACATGGATTTTAGTACCAGAATATTTCAAGAAATCTTATTGGTTGACAACTTGTCAATGTCAGGAGGACACTAGAACTAACACTGATCAGATAGTAGGAATTTTAGAGTGAATATTTGTGCATATCCAATAAGCAGCTAAATGGATTCAAATTTGAATGTTAGACATGTGCCTATAAATACCATAATTGAAGACCAATAGAAGAGAGAACTGATACCCTGAAATTTGAGAGAGCAAGCAATTTAGTTAAGTTCTTAAGTTCTTTGAAAATTCCTTAGGCATTCAAAGCAATATCAAGAAACTTCAAGTGCCGAGTTTTATCTGGATCATATTTACCATTCTACACTTGAAGGTGAGCTATTAAACATACAAGGTACATCAATAATCAAGCTCTTCATAGTATCCTTGTGATTCAACAACTTAAACTTTGTTTCGCAAAGTTCTTGGATTGGTGTAGCACTGCAAATGTGAAGGACTGAGGTCAGTTGAATCAGTGAATCTGAGAAGGAGTTGTGTAATGTGTGGTGGATATGTTGAAGAGGCAATAATACTCTAGAAGAAACAACAAAGAACAACTTTAGTGAAGCAGCATAGACAACTGTGAAGGACTTATTGTCTAGATTATGAAGCTGAGAGGAGAACACCCAAGGACAATCGTATTTGTATCTATTGTATCTGTGTGAAAAAGAACTATAGTGAATTCCTGCAACATCACAGGAGAAGAGTGGACTATCGGATTACACCACCCTAAACCACTATAAATATTTTTCGATTTACTTTATGCACTTTACTTTCTGTATTTTATTATTCAACAAGTAGCTTATTGAAATACCTTACTCCGACCCTTAGTTCCACTGGCGCTAGGAGAGGAGTTCTTAATCTCTCACTGGGATTTCAATAACAATACTCTAAATCCCAAAATAATTAAATATTTCCACAATTAAATCTACATTTGTCATCAACTAATTCCTTCAATTATTTTACAATAAAAGGTTTCAACAATTCAAACTAATTCAACATGCACAGCACGATCTGAATCTCAGTCTAGCCCATCCCCCTTCAATTTTCTCAAACAATTACCTGGGTTTTATTTATTAAACGGAAAAAAACAAAAACTATTAAACAAACGAAAACAAGGCGTCAGCAAAAATGCTGGTATGAGCCGTGTGTGACGTGTAGAAATAGTGTGCTAAACCCAATCGGGTTGGACTGGATCCGACCGGCTCGGATCATTTATACTATTTCTTTATGATTATACATATATAATAAATGTCGTTTCTATTGCCATATATTTGTTCTTTTAAAGAACCAATTATGAATTGTTATATGATAACGTCCTTAGTATTAAACTGTGATAGAGAAACCATGATAGACGATTATGGTTGATAAGATCTCTAATCACTTTAATAAGTTTGATATTTAAATGTCTCTAGGCTGATATAGTATTTAACAGGGCATTGATAGTACGAACATGCTAGCACATATTAGATGTCTTCAGTCTTTAAGGGCAGGGATAGATCTCGTCTATCGAAGTGTAGAGACACTAGGACTGTACGTGGACGTGTATTAGAGAATACGTACGTTAGACTGACCCACTTACACTGTTAAATGTCACACTGTGTGACGGTTGTGTAATTATCCTTAGGACCGGAGTCTTCATGGCATCACGGTGTGGATTGTCATACTTTGACAATATTGAGATTTCCCCTATCCACGGGGCGATCATGCAGTAGTGATTGTGTGTGATACTGAAGCATGCGGAGTATACATGTTAGTTCGTCCGGGAATCGCGTATCCTATGATTGGGATTGAATATCTGAAATGGCCTTCTTATAGGAGTGTCTAGCTCTCGTGAATCTTTACAAAGTGGACGTAAATGAGTTACTTTGAGAGAGCATGATATCTGATGTATAACATTTATATGATAAAAATTACGAGGTTTTATATACGTTATCGACTCTTTTTATATAAAATATAAGAAATTATAACGATAATCTTATAAAATATTAATAGTTATGAATAAATCTAAATACTATAAAAATCTAGTAAAAGTAATAAAAAGTTATAAATTTTGTACCGGGATAATAACCGGAGTGTCGTGTCAGATTTACGGGGGTATTTTTGGTATTTTATTTGCAGATCTTAGGTAAACCAAGACCCCGAGTGACGACACTTTTTGAAGTAAAATCGTATCTTTTGAAGGAAGTAAGGAAGTGTCATGAGATTTAAAGTTCAAGTGGATCAATGGTTCGTGACACCATTATCGAATTATATTTTCGACGAACAAATGGCCCATCAAAAAGGCATTATCTGAAGAAGAGTCCTTCATGGAAGTTATAGATCTTTTCAAGAGCTTTCCAACGCTTCTTGAATTATGTCATTTGGAGATCCTGAGCTCAAGTTATGATTTTATCAAGTTTTGAGATCAAGTTATGGAATAAAAGATACCCGGATCAATCCGATTTACCTCGGATCGATCCGAGGAAACATAATGATTATCCAAAGATGTGGTCCTGCAGAGAATAATCCTGGATAAGATTTTTATTCCCGGATCGATCCGCCCTTTCTCGGATCGATCCGCCCTGGGAATTATGCCTATAAAAGGAACAGCTTTGCAGACACATAGGGGTACCAATATATATTTTCTTAACCTCTTTTTCTTAGTAGTAGTATGTATATAGGCCTTATGCCATAAATAAAGTAGTATCGTTATAATGCTCGAGAAATTATCAGAAGATCAGTGTTGTTGAAGTCGTTGTAACATCCGGAAGAATACAGCTTCTGATTCAACAGTTGTAATCGGGTAAAACTTCTTAAGTATTTATGTTTGTTATGTTTGTTTTTATATTTTTATAATGTTATTAGGCTAGATCTAATAACTAGCCAAAGTTATGTAATCGTTTTATTTCGATCTTTTCGGTAAAGGAATGCTGTCTAAGTAAAAATTGACTAAAATTGAGTTAATTGAATCTTTTTCTATTCTGTAACGTATTGATAATATTCAGATTGACGTAATTAACCAAGATGAATCGCACCATATAACCTAACGATGAACTGATCAGAGAAGTTAGGATATGAGATAAAAGATAGAAAAACCGGAGGGTAAAATTGGCCGTCTAAAAGTGTGACTACGGAATCCTATTTCCTACCCGGGGCGATTTGTCTTGGGAAAGATGAATTTTATTAAAATTGTGCTCGAGATCATAATAATGTTAAAATCAACAGCTTAAGTGAAACTAACACCGGAAAGTTAAATCGATCCGCCGACAACCGGAGCCTTTTGAATAACATCGCCATCCGACAAATGGAATAACCTCTTTTATCCGGGGTAGATTTGTACTCGGTACTGCTCGACTAACCGAGATTAGCATGGGGCGGTTGTGGAGATTGAACTGATGACAATGACATATGACAATTTCATACGCCGCGTGTGAGGAGGAATTGTTAACCTCGTGAGTGCACCGCTTTCATTTACTCAATTGGACTTAATATATAAGGAAAGATCGAGCACATTCCGTTCACTTTGAAAAGATCGTATAAATCAATTATATAGACATTGGCTAGTTCCATAATAAATTATATTGGTATCTATATATTTATATATATATATATATTTTGCAATATATGTACATCTGTATATATTTATATATCTATATATATTATATTAGAATAACTTTTAAATTACGCATTTATTTTATGTTGAGTAGAATAGTAGTGATCTGTGTTATAAAATTGCGGTTTAGATCGAGTTAATAACAGCTCTTTGGTGTTTCCCTGAGGATTCGACACTCTGACTCACCATACTAGCACTACAGTTTGACCCGATACACTGTCGGTTAAGGACTGGTATTAGCACTAGAAAAGACCACGTCAATATCCAGATTATAAGATACGGTCGTCAATGCTTGACACTCGATGTATGACGGTATGGATATTATTACAACGATATGATTCTATTTACACGCTAACCGAGCACATGAAAGGTAGTAGTCATTGCGTATTGACTCTTCCGATGATTGGGTGTCATGGACGTGTTGCTAGACGCTATCAATGATCATTAGAGGTGAATGGCATTTTCGTAATTGCGCCTTATGTCTACGGCCAACATATTCGGAAGTCTATTGGGTCACACACATATGAACATCTGGATTAAAATGTGGTTATAGTTGATAACCAAATAAGGAAAGAATTTATCTCGTACAATAAATGTTATAGTGGTAAATTAATATGGTGGTATTTATTTATTATGAATAAATATAATACAAGATATTAATTATGTTGATTAATTAAATATGTATATTGATACATATATATTTCAAAAATATGTATATATATATATGATATACATGTATTTGCAAATTAATTAATCATAGCATTATATTAATTAAAGAATATTCCGGTGCCAATCATGGCATGTATGGGGCGCAAGTTGTAAAGTGTCTATGATACATTTGAATTGTGTAATATAATTAATAAGATTACCATAATATTAGTATTGGATATTGATTGATTTTTGGAAAATAGATTTATGGTAATAAGATAAAGATAGTCAATATTAGATATTGACAATATCTCGGAAATATTTAACATAGGATATTAAATTAAATGGGATAAATCAATCTAAGGGATTTTCCTTATTTTATTAGGAAAATGTTTTCTCTCTCATCAATCTACTAGAAGCTAATCCCAATCAGATTGAAAATTATAGAGGGGCGCCCCAATGCCTTATAAATATGAGGGCTTGACTAGCTCTTTTGTACACCATAATTCCAAGAGCTAATTGTTCTTGGAAAAATAAGATAGCTTCTTAGAGAGAGATATAGAGAGAGAAAATGCCGACCTAGCAGTCGAGTTTTTCTAGTGGCAATCCTTGGTGGGATTCTGGCGAGATGCTCGTGTGCATTACTGGTAGAGGCCGGACGCTTGGATGGCTCGTGCACATCTACTCCTACCGGACGGTCAAAGCGTCGATCTTTTAGATCAACCAATGTGATATTACCGTCCCCTCTCTTATATGTTTATTGTTTAAATGAAGACAATCCTGGATCAGGAAATCAATATTTTTAAATTCCGCTGTGCTACTCGATTGATTTCCTAACATGACGGTGTTATTTTTTAAAGGCTATGAACAAGTTTAAATGGAAAGGTGAAAAAACTTGTTACTTAAAAACTTTTTTCTCTCTTAAGTAAACTGGTATTTAAAAGATTTTGGAGTTTGAGATAACTGGGTTTAGAAAAGTGTCAACTGACTTCTTCTAAAGCCGAGTTAAATGCAGCGGAATAATAAAAACTAGCCTTAAGTTATGTTGTTCTTTGTTGAAATATGTTGAACTGAGTTTTTGTGAAACTTAGCTTTGTGCTTAGTGTGAGTTCAATCAGTTTTGCATGCAAGAGATAGATTGCTTGAATAAAGTAAATGACTAGATAAAGTAATTAAATGCATAAAGTAAATGCAAAAATAAAATGCAGTTTTATAGTGGTTCTAGGTACTGTAATGGGGAGGAACATTTCCACTAGTCTTCTTAAGGTTACAACATTACAAAAATCCCTAGTTGATTTTCCTTCACTAAACCCTAGCTTAACAATCTAAGCAAATGAAAAACAGGTCGGATTGCTGCTCTCCAAAAGCTTCACTATCCTTGAAGGGTTGAATTGACTCTTCACCAGCTCCACCACAAACACAGTCATCCAGCCAGACTGCCCTCAACTGTCCTAGGTAATTCCTCGACCGGAATGCTTCACAATCTCAACCTTTGATAAATCAAAGTTGGGTCTTTGAATCAAGAAAGTGAGTCAAGCTTGTGGGTCTTCAAGTGTTGGATCTAGATGTATCTTGTATGCTTGAACACTTTAAAGATTTCTTGATGTAACTTCGTAAGCTCGAATTGGTAGTAATTAACTTCACTAAATGTTTGCAGAACGTAGGCTTAAAACTTGTAAATTCGGTGTGCATGGGTGTTTGATCCTTGATGCTAAGTCCTCTATTTATAGGATGAAATCCAACATTCAAATTTTGAATTATTCTAACGTTCAAATTGGGTTCTTGAATATGCTATCAAAGTGTCTGCTTGTCAGTGACCGTTCTGACCTGTCAGATTATCATCCAATCACATAACTTGATTTTCAAAGTTCTGATTTCCTTATAAAACTGATTGGCTGACTTGCTAAGTTGAAACCGAGTGTTCTTAGTTTTTCAGGTTCTAACTGTTAAGGAGTATTAACTCAGTTTTTACTCTCCTTCATAAACTGAGTACTTCTAGTTCTCCATTTGATCATTATTTGTGAGATCAGAGTACACTATACAATCTTATTAACTAAGTTACATTATCCTTATGTAACATAGATTTTCTTTTATAAGATCTATAAGATTAGTTCAGGCCATCACAGACTTACCTGAATTCTAACCTTACAGTCTCGGTTTTCATCTTCATAAACTGAGTTTGATCCCTCACCCTTTAGTCTTCAATAACTGAGTCTGATCCCTCGGCCTTTATAACTGAGTCTGTCCCCTCAGCCTTCAGCTTCTAGATAAATCAACTGAGTCTGATCCCTCAGCGAACTTATCTTCTTCAGTTTTGTTTTCTTACAATTTCAGTTTGAATCCTATCTATTACAGTGCTTGTCAGATATAACCTATAGAATAATCAGACACTAATAAATCTTATACATATAGTTTCTAGAAATCTTTTAGCTTTTCACTTTAACAGCTAGTTCAACACTACATCAATAGGGTTAAAACAAATAAGTAAATGAACATAGATGAATCATCATCAAAACTTCATATTTATTTTTAACAATTTCCCCATTTTGATGATGCCAAAACCCTCATGAAAAGAAAATCTTAAAGATAAAACAAAACAAAAACAAAAACAAGATTTTTCATGATATGATTCAAAAACTGTCTTTAGCTCAGTTGATTACATGTTGTAAGAACAATAAATTGACTAGTCTAGCTAGCATTTTGTTTAGCTAATTGTATTCCAAACTACAACTTGTTATTCTCATCAAATTGATTGAATTCTTTGATCTCTCTTGAGTCTTCTTGTGATAAATGTCTGTTGTAATCAACTTGGCTAGTCTTCTTCCATCTTGTCCAATGAACTAGTTTAGGTAGTTCACTATTTTCTATTTAGTATATCTCAAATTCTTCAATATCAGCTTCCATTTGTTTCTTTAGGTCTTTGATGGCAAGCTATTTTTCTTGAATTCTCCCGGATTTCTTGTATTCCTTCGTCTTAAGATCATGAAATTTGTTTGACAAGAAATAATTAACTAACTCTTCATATCTTTTATCCTTGTATCTTGACTTGATATGATTGTAGTCAGCTATGAATTCATCCCATAGCTCATCTGTAAGAGATAATCTTCCTTTTTCTGGCTTAATGAACTTATCAAAATTTTCATCTAAGGTAAGTTTTTTCCTTTTAGTGAGTATAGTTTCACTTGGTTTATGCTTCAGCTTATCGATTTGAGTTTTCAGCTTATCGATTTCAGTTTTCAGCTTTTCCTTGTCCTTATCTTCTTAACCAGTTTACTAACTTGTGTGTGAGTTTATGTTGATATGAAATGCCAATTTGAAAAGTATAAAGCTCCTTAAGCTGAGTTTCAAATCCAAAAATCCGCTGATTGAGATGCCAGTTAGCTTGATCTTGAATATCTCTATCTTCTTTAGTAGCAATCTCCGGTTTGTGTTTTAAATCCAAAATCTATGAAGCGGAGTCTGTTGATACTTGAGAAATCTTGACCAAGTGTTTCTTTACACCTTCATCAGTTTTCTGTCTATAGTCCAAGTAAGTTGTCATAGTGTTGAAGAGTTTACCATAATCTTCCTTGTGACTAAGTAGAACTTCAATTGATCTTTGAATCTTCTTTATGTCTTGTTCGGTCATGAGCTCAATAGGGTCATCTGCTACCTTGTATATAGTCTGAGTTTTAGGATCTAAGATCATTAAGGCTCTGGTGTTATCAGTCTTTAAATGAATATCAGATGTCTGTGACCCAGCTGGCAATTCATTAGTTTGCTGAACTGACTTTTCGTTGTCAGTTTTCTTCTCAGGTTGACTAACTAAGCCTACTTGATTTCCAGTTTTCTTAGTTATAGATCCTGACAACTTAACTATTTCTTTCAATTTCAAGTTGTCATCATCATCATCCTTATCTTCCTTCGTCTTCGGTGTCTGTTTAGGTTCTGATGATGCTGATTTCTTCTTCTTAGCTGCCTTGTCTTGTAGAATTTTGTAACACATGGTTAAGAAGTCATCCATGGGAAACAATTCATACAAGCTTTTAACTTCAAACCCATCAATAATCCATTTTTCTTCTGTGATTAACTTTTCCTTGACTGGTTCTTGACTCCCAATTGTATTTAGTTTCATCTTCATGAAGCGTAAGATTCTTTCAGTTGTAATGGAAAGCTCATCTTCGGGTTATTGAGATGCTTCTTCAGTTTCCATTGGTACAATCTTAGTTTGAGTTTCGCTTGTACACACGCTTCGCACTGATCTTTCGCCCCACTCGATTTCGCTTCTTGTTCCCTCAATTGATTCTATCTTTAGGGATACTGAGAACAACTTCCTTTCTACCCTTTTTTTTCTGTCTTCTGAATCATCTTTCCTTTTGGTTCCTTCCTAAGCTATCTGTTCAGAAACCGTCTTCTTTTCTGTCTTGGACAATACTTTAGGGGCCTTTGGGCATGTGTCGGCTGCAATTTTCTCAGTTTTGACCAGTTCAACTTGCTTTCCTCTCTTAAATACATCCATGTAGTGTTGAATGCGCAAGATAAATGACTTCTTCAAATGAAGTATGCCTTCTTTCTTACCACCTTCTTTGTTGGCTTTGCTGATTCGGATAACTTCCTCCTGATATAGCCTCCTTCTCTGGTTGAAAACAAAACCAGCCCAGTTGAATTCGAGCTGCTCCCAGATAATATTCATCATGTATATCTTTTCATTTGACAAACTGTCTAAGCCTGTGTGTTGTCCAGTAATGCTTTTTGTTACCCACTTGCTTAATAGAGCAAGCTCAGGCCTTAGGTTCTACATCTCTGTATAAACATAAGCAGGGGCCTCACTTGCAAAAATCATAAATAGAAATGCTTCATGTTTCAAGGGTAATTTGGGCAAGTCTATTTACTTCTCAATTGGCTTCTTGAAATTGAACATTCGTCTGATTATCTCTGTACTGATGCTAACTTCATCACCATAAATTGTTGTCTTGAGGCAGTATTTTTCCATCTTCATGTTTTTCCAAAATTGAAGTATAGCCTCTAAGTCCAATCCCTCCTCCAATTTTATGTCCAATAGGCCTTCCAAACCTTGAATATTTCGTATCTTCACACTAACATGACTTGAGAGTAGTGTTCCTTTGGAATATTTTTCAAATTCTTCAAGTGTAAAGAAAAAACCCTAGTCAATCAATCGTGTTTCTTTGGATGATAATTTCTGTGTCGCCATTTCTCTTTTTGTTAGTTGAGAAAAATGATCTTTTGAGATGATAAAATGGTAGAGTATATAGACGGTTTTCTAACACTTGAGTACACCCACGATCTTTACACAGATTTTGTGAAAATGGTTTAGCTTCTTCTATGATCATTTGTGTATCCAATGCATGTACTATTTGTCTTTTTGCGAGTACACACGTAACAACTTTTCTGACAATTATCGTGAAGGTAATGGTTCTAAGCTATTTATGAAATTAACAATTAATGATAAAAGATACTAACCAAGGCAACTTCAATGAACAACAATCTCTTCTAGTCTCATGAAGTGATTTGGTCGGCCCATTGGGGTGTCCAAGTGTGTGGAATGGTGTACTCCTAAACTGACAAATCTCCCTCTTACGAGTGTACTATGTCTCCTCCTTGGTTTAAGAGTCCTAAACCTAATGATTCGACACGATAAAGATTGCGAGTACAAAACTAGTTCATTCCCCGGATAAGAAATTGAACTCCAATAACAGTCAACTTTACCTTCTGATTTTCCTACCTCTTTCTCACACCTAATATCTCCATTCGATATCCATTAAGTGTGTGTGCGCAAACATTGGTCAATAACTACAATACTAACAAGTCAAACATTGCAAATAGGAAAAAGCTCAACACAAATGAAACTATAAATATACACAATTGTCATCCAATCAACCAAAAGAGATCAAATTAGTTCAACAACAATGCCTTGGCTAGTTAAAAATTTAGCTACTCATTGCTACAAGCACTAACATATTAAGATTAGCATTTATAACAAAAAGAACAAGGAAAACAAGATAAAACTAGAATTGTTACCAATCACAAAGGTTGAATTTGCAATTGGAGACCTTCATCCACTCTCAAATGGTTTTAATGGAGCTTGGCACCCAAAAATTGTCGACCTTACTCCAAATTAACTTTCCAAAAGTTGAGCCAAACATTCTAGGAATTACACTTATGATGATTATGCTAAAATGGGGGGGGATTTTCGGCTATAAGAGCCACAAGATGATAATGTCTTCAAGAGAAAGAAGATGAACTTGGCTCCTTTGATACTCCTCTGCAACTGAGAGTGAAATGCTAATATGATGCTGAATTCGTCCTATTCCGGCGTGCGCCGGGTCACGGTTCGTAGTTGGGCCTGTCTTATATAATAAATGCCCGATCTGATAAATCCTTTTGCATACGGCATGCACCGGACATCATGGCCTATATCAGGAATCTTCCGGTGTAAACCGGACAAGGCAGAATCCTGAGAGCTTCCCAAAAAAATGCGTTTCTTATCTGTTATTCTAACATCATCACTACTTAAGGTCCCAAAATGTGGTATCCGCATCAAAACAAAAACTAAAAGATACCACGGGTAAATCCGATAACAAAACTAGGCTGATAAGCCTCAAAATATACCAAAACAATGAGTTTTTTTTGAAATCTACTATAGCCAAAAGCTAACATATATCATCATAATATTTACTAAAATTGATACGAAAACACCACTAAAAGCTCAAGAAATGGGATTAAAACTCCGTAAATTGCATCATCCTGCTGACATACATCATTGACCATGTGTCGCCTCCACATCAGCACAGTAAAAAATATTGATAAAAAATATAACATCTTAAGGGCCAAGAGCCCCACACAAGAATCCGAGCTGATCCCAATAGTGTCAACTCTGGCACCTCAGCTTGAGTCCGCCTTGGACCCAATCTCCTACGTACGTACTACGATCAGATAAATACGGAAAGAATCCTTAATCATAATGACTCTGATCCAGGAATTCAAACATGCCCATAATTATCTCCAACAATTAAGGAGATTAAATCGTAATTATCTATTCCTTAGGGAACACGAAATCCAAGCCCAACAGTACGAAGGCCCACGACAGCTTAGATCATAACGCCTCTCTATATAAACCATCCCTAAGGAGCTACGGAGATTCCAGTACACGCATTGGATGCGTAGGCATCTTGAGATACAGTTTCTCAAGTGCAGTCTAAACCACCACCAAAACACACCCCTCGGTCCATCATTTGTGATATAGTCCACTAGACAGTCTTTGCTTTTGGTCATATGCCTTGAGCATCCACTGTCTATGTACCACACTCCCTACAAAACAAATTAATAGTTTTTAGGTACCCAAGTCAGTTTGGGTCCATAATGGTCAGTGGTAAGTACAACTCTTAGGACATTGCCATATGTTCTTCTCTTAAATGAGTTGCACTTGTTTTCATATATGTATGCCACAGATGGTAGATTCTGCCATCATTCATATATGAAATCTGGCCTTTGGGTGTAAACTGATTCGCACTATGCTTTCTTTTGTTAAATCTAGCACGGTAACCATTGCCCTGCTGATTTTGGAATTCAGCTCTAAACTAATATCTTTGTTGACCTCTGAACTGAGCATTTTACTGAAATCTTGGATAAGATTTATGCTGATAGATTTGCTATGGTCTAGCCTTAGAAAATTGGTTTTTCTTTGCTGATTTAACTTCATATACAAGGAAATCCTAATTCTCATCAGAAGAAATAACCTGCCTTTCCCCCTGAGATAGTTATCTCAAGAATGATTAGCATTCTTAGATTTCAAATTGATGTATCCAGAATTTTTCTGGTTCCTGGCTTTCGGTTTGGCCTTTTGTGGTCCTGCATATTTTGCAGTAAATATGCTATCAGTTTGTCATTGAGGTATAGCTGACCTAGCTTTGGATTTACCATTGTTAGGTGGTACTGGCTTCATAGTAAACCGACTTTGCTTATTTGAGACATTGTCAGTTCTAACTGGTCCACTAGATTTCTTAGTTTGAGGTGTTTGTTCAGCTACAAATCTTATGCTTGTTTTGACACTTGATTCAATAGCTTTTCTAGGACCTTCCCTTGAAATCTGTCGTGTATCAAATCCAAGACCAGTCCTATCATCATAGAGCTTGCCTGATTTGAATCGATTGCGAGAACTTGATTGTGTTGTTGACTCACCACTCATCGCTAGTGATGTAGTCTTATACGGAGTCTTGGCCTGATCAGTTTCCTAGTTTTGAGAATGTTCAATTCAGCGTTCAACCTTTGGATTTCTAAGATGAGATATTCTTTTTCAGCTTTTACAGCTTCATATCCTGACTGTATCATAGTCATTTGTTTCATTAGAAAATCTAAAGTTTCTTCCATCTCTAAATTCTTCGGTTCTGAACCAACAGTTGAAGATCAAGCACTTTTTGTAGAAGTATATTTAGTGTTAGATTGAAATACCTCAGTTGAGTCTTCCATGTGAGCCACAAGTGTTGTGTCATCTTATTCAACTGATGATTAAGCTTTCTCAGGTTCTGCTTCATCATCGGTTTCATCTCAAGCTACCATTGCTTTTTTGGCTGGTCTTTTCTGCTGGTTTCTCTTGGGTTGTAAGTCTGGACAATCAGCTTTGAAGTGTCCAGGCTGCTTGCTGATGAAGCACAAAAACTCATCATCATTCGTTTTGTCTGGGGTCTTCTTGATGTATATCTTGGTGTAGGATTGACCAGATTTAATATTTCTAATCCTCTTCATCATCAAGGCCATTTGTTGCTCCATTTCGTCCAATTCATCAAAATTGTTGGATGGTTCTTCTTGTTGAGGAGCCACAGAAAGAGCTGTAGTTTTGGGAACATCTAGTGCTGATAGTTCTGCAAAATCTTCACTGAACTCATATGCTTTCATGTCTGAAAATATCTTGAAAGTGTCTCCAGTTTTTAGATCTCTAGATTCTTTCATGCCTGTCACCTTCATTTTCCAATATTAGGGTAAAGCTCTCAGAACTCTTGAGTTGATTTCTGTCTTCGTGTAGACAATGTTGAGCAGTCCCAATTTATCTTGAATTGCATTGAATCTTCCTTCCATTTTCTCAATGGTTTCACCAGGTTTTCTCTTAAATTCTTGAAATTTCTGTTTGGCTACTATGACCTTGTTCTATTTAATGGCGCCTGATCCTTCACAGATCACTCAGTTTGTTCCACAACTCTTTACCAGTCTTGAAATATTTCACTTTCATGTACATATTGCAATCCATAGTTCTGTAGAAGATATCCACGGCAATGTTATCCAAATTTTGCTTTTTTTTCTGTCTTCATCATTCCACAGTTCCTTGGGCTTAGGAACTCTAACTTGTGCACCTCCTTCAACTATCAGTGCATGATCTGAATTGGTCTATAGGTGAGTACATCCATCATTTCATCATGTGTTGCTGCCAAGTGTGCTTGCAAACGTCTCTTATACTCATCAAACCAATCTATGCTACACATCATCAATCTAGCATACTGATTGTTGTCCATGATGCAAGATTTCAAAAACAGTGAACTCAAAAAAAGTTTTCAAGTCTTTAAGAAGAACAACAAGAGAATCTACTCAAAAGAGAAGAACACTGCTCCGATACCAATTGTTGGTCCCTTGTAAAGGCTATGAACAAGTTTAGAAAGGGGTGAATAAACTTGTTACTTAAAACTTTTTCTCTCTTAAGTAAACTGGTACTTAAAAGATTTCGGAGTTTGAGATAACTAAGTTTAGAAAAGTGTCAAATGACTTTTCCTAAAGATGAGTTAAATGCAGCCGAATAATAAAAACTAGCATTAAGTTATGTTGTTTTTTTTTGTTGAAATATGCTGAACTGAGTTTTGGTGAAACTCGGTTTTGTGCTTGGAGTGAGTTCAATCAGTTTTGCATGCAAGAGATAGATTGGTTGAATATTGTAAATGACAAGATATAGTAAGTAAATGTGTAAAGTTAATGCAAAAATTAAAACACAGTTTTATAGTGTTTCCAGTGTTTCCAGGTGGTGTAATCCTGTCAGTCCACTATTCCCCTGTGATGTAGGAGGAAAATTTCCACTAGTCTTCTTGAGGTTACTGTTAGGTCCTATATGGATCCTTAGCTAGGTGTAAAGGCACGAAGGGGGGGTTGAATGTGCTTTAAAACTTTTAAAATCGCTTTGAAACAACCTATGTCCCAGCTTTCACTGCTTTTCATACACACCTAGTTGTATCACCTTATTCAAGTGACTACAAAGCTTTAAACACTAATTTTTCGATTCAGCTCTCTTCCTCTCATGTCAAGCTACCACTTTCATGTTTTAAGTTTGTTCATCAAACGAGTTTAACTTATTCAAATCATGCAATCAAAGTTAACATCCAAAATCTGCAATCTGTGTGTGTGTGTAAATTAAAAGCAAGGAACACCACAATGATTACCTGGTTCGGCCAAACTAATTGCCAATGCAATTAGCCCTACGTCTGGGGGTTTTCTTATTAAGTGTATGCTACCAAAGACCCTACACACAACAAGCAATAACTCCACACACAACCTTAACAAATTTCTACCTAAGAAATCATATATCCCAACTGCTTTAACCCTTTAAAACAGTCCTAATCCACTTGATCCTACCCCTACACAAGTAAGTAAGATACACCACACTACTGAGAGTAGCTACACAAGACTCACCTCTCAAAAACACTCACCAACCTGTCCACAAACAAAGCCACAACACAAGCACAAAGAAACATGCATAGGGATTCTGCTTTTACATTCAATTCAACAATTATAAGCACATGGAAGCTATATAAACGTGTTAAAACATATAACAACTATAAATTAACTTCCCAACAGAGTTGATTGATGATCTTCAATGAAAAGCATTCAGCATAATAAATCGATCATGCATCAACAAATTTTGATAAGAGCAAAGCAGCGAAAGAACCTCGATCAAGTTCAGCTTTGTTGATCAGGTTTCACTTTTATTCAGCCTTTGATCCCTCTTGTAAATTTGTTGCTCACACTCTCTAACATGTATATGAACACTTTGGAGTCGATTTGTGAGAGGATCAATCGAGTTTTTCTGCTACACTCCAAGTTTAACACCAAACAGCCCCATATATAGCTATTTTTAGGTTGCAGCCTCTTTTCTTGTAAAATACCTCTTGTGCCCCTATCAATCTTGAGTAGAACGTGTAATATATAGATAATAGCATTATTTCCAATCAATTCAAATTGATACAACCGGATTTATCTCAATTAATTAACCCAATCAAATCAATTATCTATTTTTGGAAACAGTTTAAATAAATACAAGTTTATCTTCAAATTTTCTATATGATCACGTGTCCAAATCAAGATGATAAAAGAATGAAATATTCTCATAATATTTTCAACTATAATCCCTCAAATTTTCAGCTAATTTGGAGTTGAACCTGTCACTCAAAAAGACACTACAAGTCAACTATCTCACAGACAGACAGTTTTACTGAAGCATTTTGTAGTCAACTTTTAGCTATGATAAAGACCTTAAATCACAAAAGTTTCTTGAGACAAAATGTACCCCTATATGCAATATATAACATATAAATAATTCAACGCATTCCAAGTAGTATAGGGTACTCAAAAGTGTGACACATCAGCACATCAGAAAGCTGTAACACAGACTTTCACAATCTGATGCGTTTTTGTTCAGCATGGTGTGTGCTCTGTGTTGCATGAAAATGCGATATTATATATGAGTTTTGTAGCTTGAATTCTGATATTTCCAACCATATAAAGATCATGCAATTTGGTTCAATATTGAGCAAGTTATGGGGGTGTGAACATGGGTGAAAAACAGTCCAACACTTAGAAAAATTCAGCAGATTTTTATCACATGAACCCTAATTTTGACCTAATTCAATTTTGATCAAATTGAACAACTTAAAGCATGATTAGGGTCAATTCTAAGTGTATTAATATAATTAAACATGTTTCACATCATTCGTGTGAGTTTGGACCATTTCCCCAAAATTCCCAATTTGCCCTTTTTGACCTACTTTCACCTGATTTGACCCTATGATGATTCTCATACCAACCTAATGTGTTTTGGATCAATTTTAGGTTGTTACAATGTGTTGAGGTCAAATGTCCATTTACCCTTAAGGTCAACTCTTTGGTCACCTTTCCCATTTTGCCCCTATCACATTCTCAATTTAAGCTCATGATTTGTGATCATGCATTTCAAGTGAGGCTTACCATTTCTAGCCTTATGTGATGTTTGAGTTGAAATCATACCTTTTCACACATACACACAATTGATCCAATGTGATCATGTGTTGTTATCATCAAAACCAATATACTCACAATCTCCTCTTTGATGATGACAACAACCAAGCATGTATATCTCTAAATGTATAGCGAGATGTGTGTGTGTTTGAGCATATATCGAGGATGCAAGGCAATGGTATCAAATAATGTCATGCAAAACAATTTAAAGCACACAGGGGCTTCCTAGGTTTCTCTAAAGGTATCATTGACCTCTACCTACCCTTTAGCTCCTCTAACTCTATGCTCTCCCACATCTCTCACTTAGCTTACTAAGCTTCCCAAGTTGAGATCCAACTTCCTGTGTCGTGATCTCAACACCTTATACTAAGTAGAGACAGCAATGGTACTAGTCAAACTCATGTCAGCTTGTACCATACCCTTTGCATCATATAAGCATATAACATATCACATAAGCACATAAGGATGCAAATTTCTCATTCATAGATGGCTCTCCTCTATCATGATTCTCCTCTATCATTCACATCATCTTTCTTCTACATGCTCCTCTATCTCACAATCTCCCAAACAGCATTTAAGCACATATCACATGCAATATCTCTCCTCTTTCACAAATAACTAACCATGCAATAACTCTCCTCTTGTAAGCACACATACATATACATGCAACAACAATCTCTCCTCTTTTGTCATGCATCAAAAAGTGTCCGAATAGCACTATGTGTGTGTAATGTATAACCATGTCATCCTGGATAGCAATATAGCATGGCATAAGTCAAAATGTGGCATAATGAGAGAAAGTATGGATCAATACCAAAGCAAGATCAATGCTTAGATTATCTTTGTAGCACAAAGGTTCAACACACTATAGACATCTCAAAGAGTATACAATGTACTTAATAAGTAAGATGTTCATCTCGTGTGTGTGTGTGCGAACCATATTAAATTTCCACTAGATCCAAACTTGACATTTCAAGCAAACTAGCCAATACTCATGCAAACTATAAACATATAATGATCCTCGAATTATGTGCCCAATAAAATGTAGCATGTCATGAAAAGGATGATAGAACATGATTAAAGCTTTTCTCGACATACTCGAGGATTACTCCTACAACATGCCTTTCCGCTTATACTGGGATAAGGTGGCAATGATTAAGTCTTTCACCGATTTATTCCATTTATACCATTTGTTACCACTTATTAGTTGATTCACATATGTTTTACACATATAAGCACATCGTAAGTGAGCTTTTGCCCATCATAGCATAATAGGACATACGTGGTATACCCTACCTACCCAAATCATAAGGCAAATTTCTATTCCGATTGTCATGAGCTTTTGGTCCTCATAGTGGTATAGACATTCGGGATATGCCCTACCTCACTCAAATCATCAACCAACTTCCGACAAATACATTTATTATGTGAATCATTTTTACTTTTATAGTTCAATTCCCCAAGTAAATATTTATGCTTAGCTTATCACATTCAAACATTAGGCATTCACAAGATGTCTTACTCGACTCTAAAATGAGCTATCAAAATTTCCATGACACTTTACATTTAAGAAAGCACAAGATTCTTAAGACAACATTAAGTGTCACAAGTTTAGATAAGTACAACTTTATATATTAGCTCATCATTAACATGGTCGCGTGAAAGCGTGTCGATGAGACATCCGCCTACTAAACATACAATATACAAACATCAATGACTATATGCATGAATTGTCTAAACATTTTCTCACATGGCATGTATTGAGGATGAATAAGAGCACAAAACATGTCAAGATGATTGAATATAAGAAACAAGAGTTCAAATCATCTTCTTCATTTTAGTTTATGCATTAAAATGTATTTTTCATCTCAAAATCAAGTTTCACCATTATTTAGCAAATTTCACCAACATCTAGCATGCATGTAATCATTGATCATGAATCATCAAAACATATACTCACTAACATAGAAACACATAGCATGGCAACCATATCACCTTATACCAACAGTCTATCTTTCCTGCTTCCTTAGTACTAGTCTCAAATAACTTAGGTCCTATGACCTGAGACAGACTTAGGGTCGTCGACTACAAACCATACCGACCTTTCTTCCTTTCTTTTTCCAAGCAAACTTTGCTCACTTTTCTTGGAACTCCCACTTAGAGCAATTTGAATTAGTGGAGTCCAACAAAGATCCTCATTCTTCAACCTTTCTTCCAAGTCCCGAAGATGATCCTTTTCATAGATTGTACCGCAATCATAAACTGTGGTGGTATCCTTTTACGGATCCTGAACCTTAGCTTTTTTATTTTCAACATTAAACATGTGGCTATTAGATGCATGGTGAACAATATTACTAACAAATTTCTAGCAGATGATTTTGGCACATAAACATATTTAGCATGCATTTTGTTCACATAAGCGTGTTTAGCAATAAAACAGATTTTCTCCGGTTTATGTTCCTCAAAGGATTAACATGCATGGTCGGGTTTAGCATTTACCACAGATATAGCAGTTTTAGCATGCAACAAAGATTTACCTTTGTTTAAGTCCCTAACAGTATCCAACGCTTATGCTTCATGGGACAAATACATGCATTATGTTGCGCCTTAAACAGATAGTGCATTGAACAACAGACTCAACATTCACAGATATAGCATTCAGAGCGTGTTTATCACATAATTCACCATAGCCTATTCCAGATTTATCATTAGGCATCCTATGGTGTCCAAATATCTTTTCCAAAATAAGTTGACTCTCGATAGATTTGACATGCATTTTATGTTTTTCCAGCTTCACAAGTGAGTTCATTAATCCTAGCATGCAATTTATCATTTACTTTGAGTGAGTCATCATACTTTAGCTCAAGTGCCCTATAATTTTCATGCATTTCATTTAACTCTTTTTCAAAGCAGCTTGATGGCACATTATCACATACAGAGTCATAATCGATTCATCAAATTTAATGGTTTCAGCTTATCTCTCGTGGAACTATCAACATATAGGTTATGACTTATTTCAACCACATCACATATAGGTGCATCAATTGTAGCACATGACAAAGATGGATGAATGAATCTCAACACATTTATCAAGTTGCTCACCAATTAACATTTCAAGAAATTCATTAATAATAGAGTTTTCATCAAGTACCTTATGAGCAACACATGCTACCTCAAATGTCTCGTGATCCGATCTACCAAAGACCAAAGTGTCCAACTCTTCAAATTTCTCCAACTTTTCCATCTCAGAAAATTTTGACTTTTCTCCACATATTTCCTCAAGCCAGGCATAGTATTGTGCCTCAAATGTGGAAGGTACATCTCAGTGAGGCTCTAGTGGGCCATTTTTGTCATTTCTAAAAATGCATATAAAAGCCCAAGGACCAAGTGTAAAGTGCAGATATGGCAACAATTACAAATATCACACCTATATTCCTTATAGAAGTTAAGCACCAGTCAATAGTCCAAAATACCACAAGATAGAAAAATCAACTCGAATGGTCAACTATGGCAAATTTGTACAAATGTGGACTAATTGAGCTATCAGTGATGGAATATGTGCAACATACTTATATATGTTTAATAAGGTTGATAAAATAGGTAAGCACACAAGGAATCAAAAATACACAATTCAGGTCAAGCAAATGCAGTAAGCATAATACTGTTCACAGGATAGGGCAGCTTACTTGTGTTGACTGAATCTCTCAACACACTTATCCAATTAAGCTGAAAATTTATGGTTAGAGTCCTTATAACACAAAAACCTAAATGCTCAGGAGAGAATTCAAAAGGCACGGTGAAATTTTCAGTTCATCAAGTGAGACAATACACGCATGCATAGCTTACCAAGTAGCAGAGCATGTTCAAGATGCAACTTATGGTTTCAAATTCAAGATCTCGTGGCTATAACACAAGCTACTATATGCTTATATAAGTTCAATAATGCTGATCAATAAGATAAATACTCAAGGAAACATGTATAACCAGCTTTAGCCAAAAGAAATGCAAGAGCTATTTTCCTGCTTCACGCTTTGATTGCAATGGCTTTCAACCCTAGATGCTTAGTGTTCAAGCCAACCACTCTCTCGATACCAATTGTTAGGTCCTATATGGATCCTTAGCTAGGTGTAAAGGCACAGAAGGGGGTTGAATGTGCTTTAAAACTTTTAAAATCGCTTTGAAACAACCTATGTCCCGCTTCCACTGCTTTTCATACACACCTAGTTGTATCACCTTATTCAAGTGACTACAAAGCTTTAAACACTAATTTTTCGATTCAGCTCTCTTCCTCTCATGTCAAGCTACCACTTTCATGTTTTAAGTTTGTTCATCAAACGAGTTTAACTTATTCAAATCATGCAATCAAAGTTAACATCCAAAACTGCAATCAGTGTGTGTAAGTGTAAATTAAAAGCAAGGAACACCACAATGATTACCTGTTCGGCCAAACTAATTGCCAATGCAATTAGCCCTACGTCTGGGGTTTTCTTATTAAGTGTATGCTACCAAAGACCCTACACACAACAAGCAATAACTCACACACAACCTTAATAAATTTCTACCTAAGAAATCAAGTATCCCAATGCTTTTAACCCTTTAAAACAGTCCTAATCCACTTGATCCTACCCCTACACAAGTAAGTAAGATACACCACACTACTGAGAGTAGCTACACAAGACTCACCTCTCAAAAACACTCACCAACCTGTCCACAAACAGGCCACAACACAAGCACAAAGAAGACAGATGGGATTCTGCCTTTTTCAGATTCGATTCAACAATTATAAGCACATGGAAGCTATATAAACGTGTTAAAACATATAAAAACTATAAATTAACTTCCCAACAGAGTTGATTGATGATCTTCAATGAAAAGCATTCAGCATAACAGTCGATCATGCATCAACAAATTTGACAAGAGCAAAGCAAGAAGAACTCTCGATCAAGTTCAGCTTTGTTGATCAGGTTTCACTTTTATTCAGCCTTTGATCCTCTTGTAAATTTGTTGCTCACACTCTCTAACATGTATATGAACACTTTGGAGTCGATTTGTGAGAGGATCAATCGAGTTTTTCTGCTACACTCCAAGTTTAACACCAAACAGCCCCATATATAGCTATTTTTAGGGTTGCAGCCTCTTTTCTTGTAAAATACCTCTTGTGCCCCTATCAATCTTGAGTAGAACGTGTAATATATAGATAATAGCATTATTTCCAATCAATTCAAATTGATACAACCGGATTTATCTCAATTAATTAACCCAATCAAATCAATTATCTATTTTTGGAAACAGTTTAAATAAATACAAGTTTATCTTCAAATTTTCTATATGATCACGTGTCCAAATCAAGATGATAAAAGAATGAAATATTCTCATAATATTTTCAACTATAATCCCTCAAATTTTCAGCTAATTTGGAGTTGAACCCGTCACTCAAAAAGACACTACAAGTCAACTATCTCACAGACAGACAGTTTTACTGAAGCATTTTGTAGTCAACTTTTAGCTATGATAAAGACCTTAAATCACAAAAGTTTCTTGAGACAAAATGTACCCCTATATGCAATATATAACATATAAATAATTCAACGCATTCCAAGTAGTATAGGGTACTCAAAAGTGTGACACATCAGCACATCAGAAAGCTGTAACACAGACTTTCACAATCTGATGCGTTTTTGTTCAGCATGGTGTGTGCTCTGTGTTGCATGAAAATGAGATATTATATATGAGTTTTGTAGCTTGAATTCTGATATTTCCAACCATATAAAGATCATGCAATTTGGTTCAATATTGAGCAAGTTATGGGGTGTGAACATTGGTGAAAAACAGTCCAACACTTAGAAAAATTCAGCAGATTTTTATCACATGAACCCTAATTTTGACCTAATTCAATTTTGATCAAATTGAACAACTTAAAGCATGATTAGGGTCAATTCTAAGTGTATTAATATAATTAAACATGTTTCACATCATTCGTGAGTTTGGACCATTTCCCCAAAATTCCCAATTTGCCCTTTTTGACCTACTTTCACCGATTTGACCCTATGATGATTCTCATACCAACCTAATGTGTTTTGGATCAATTTTAGGTTGTTACAATGTAAGTTGAGGTCAAATGTCCATTTACCCTTAAGGTCAACTCTTTGGTCACCTTTCCCATTTTGCCCCTATCACATTCTCAATTTAAGCTCATGATTTGTGATCATGCATTTCAAGTGAGGCTTACCATTTCTAGCCTTATGTGATGTTTGAGTTGAAATCATACCTTTTCACACATACACACAATTGATCCAATGTGATCATGTGTTGTTATCATCAAAACCAATATACTCACAGTTACAACGATTACAAAAAGCCCTAGTTGATTGTCCTTCACTAACTCTAGCTTCACAATCAAAGAAAATGAAAAACAGGTTGGAATCCTGCTCTCCAAAAGCTTCACTGGTCCTTTAAAGGTTGGATTGCCTCTTCACCAGCTCCACCACAAACACAGTCATGCAGCCAGACTGCCCTCAACTGTCCTTGGCAATTCCTTGACCGGAATGCTTCACAGTCTCAACCTTTGATAAATCAAAGTTGGGTCTTCGAATCAAGAAAGCGATTCAGGCTTGTGGGTCTTCAAGTGTTGGATCTAGATGTATTTTGTATGCTTGAACACTTTGAAGATTTCTTGATGTAACTTTGTAAGATCGAATTTATAGCAATTTACTTCACTGAACGTGTGTAAAACTTAGGCTTAAAAATTGTAAATTTGGTGTGCAAGGGTGTTTGATCTTTGATGCTAAGTCCTCTATTTATAGGGTGAAATCCAACGTTCAATTTTTGAATTTTCTAACGTTCAAATTTGATTCCTGAAATATGCTATCAAAGTGTCAGTCTTGTCAGTGACCATTCTGACTTGTCAGGTTATCAACCAATCATATAACTTGATTTTCAACGTTTGGATTCCCTTATAAAACTGATTGGCTGACTTGCTAAGTTGAAACTGAGTGTTCTTTGTTTTTTAGTTTCTAACTGTTAATGAGTATTAACTCAGTTTTTACTCTTCTTCGTAAACTGTGTACTCCTTGTTCTTAATCTAATCCTTATTTGGGAGATTAGATTACACCATACAATCTCTTTAACTAAGTTACATTGCCCTTATGTAACATAGATCTTCTTTTATAAGATATATAAGATTAGTTCAGTACATCACAGACTTACCTAAATTCTAACCTTACAATCTTGGCTTTAATCTTCATAAACTGAGTTTGATCCCTCAGCCATCACTCTTCAATAACTGTGTTTGATCCCTCAGCCTTCATAACTGAGTTTGTCCCCTCCGCTTTCAGCTTCTAGATAAATCAACCGAGTCTGATCCCTAAGCGAACTTATCTTCTTCAGTTTTGATTTACTTTCAGTTTGAGTTTTGAATCCTGTGTATTACAGTACTTGTCTGATATAACATATACAATAATCAGACTCTATTAAATCCTATACATTCAATTTCTAGACGTCATTTATCTTTTCACTATAACAGTAAGTTCCTGCACCACATCAATGGGGTTAAAACAAATAAGTAAATAAACATAGATGAATCATCATCAAAACTTCAATTTTATTACTAACATTTATATATGTGTATAAAGAATCATATAATATATTAATGCAATAAAAAAACTTATTTAACATTGTGAACCAAGTCAAAGTCAAACATGTGCCTGCGAGATCCGTCAATTCATCAAGTTCCTTTACTGGACAACGATACAGGTGATTCGATAGTCTTTTCCTTATGAATCCCGTTAATTCACACCTTATATCGACAAGTAATTTTTATAGTGGAGTCCGTCCTTCCGTCACCCAATCTCATGGGGCTTGCGGAGAGTCCATTTTCCTCAGACCGCACAATAGTGGTCAAAGGCCAAACAATCAGCTAAACCAGCTGTGAAAGCCTCAGTTGGCCCATCAAGCAAGAACGAGAAAACCAAACCGCCGAAGCGGTAACAAGCCATGCCGCCGAAGCGGGAAAGGTACAAGTACAATATACCATGCCGCGCGAAGCGGGAAGTACAGTACCATGCTACCAAGGTGGGAGATGGAATATGCATGTATGTATATATATATATATATATAATCCGGAGATACTAACGAGTTTTATTTTTAATTAGATCATTGACCAAACAATATTTTTATATATTACTCCGTCCATCCCATTATATCAAATATTACTCACACAGATTAAGAAAATTATAGTTAAAGAAAAGACTCTTGGCTTATACTCAAAGTGCCACTTCCCATTTATGGCCACATAACCACATGTAACATGGCATGCACTAGCTTAGGAAAAGTGTAAATCACATATGGCACAAAGAGAAATGCCTTTGATGACAAGTGGAACTAGCAAGATGACTCATCAATTTTATACCAATATAAATTTACAATTTCTCTTCATTTATAGTGACAACCTTCACATGTATTTTCCTTTGATGAAAAGGCATGTGTGTACTTTAAAATATAATGAGAAAACTTCATCTCTTTTATATGTTTTGTTCTTATTTCATTTCTATTTTATATCAATTTTATAACATGTTATCAGCACGAGTCTCTACCAATCGAGTATTTTAACTCCAAAATAATTATGGATAGGTTTGATGAGGGTCGGATCATCACCTCGCCACGTGTCGCATCCACATCAGCACATTAATAAACATAGATAGAAAAAATCCAACATCTTAAGGGCCAAGAGCCCCACACAAGAATCCGAGCTCATCCCAGCTTGGCTATCTTCCCCGACCTCGGCAGATCGGCCAAAGCATAAACGAACTCTGGCACCTCAGCTTGAGTCCGCCTTGGACCCTATCTCTCACGTGCGTACTACGATTAGATAAATACGGAAGTAATCCTTAATCATAATGACTCTGATCCTGGCATTCAAACATGCCCATAATTATCTCCAACAATTAAGGAGATTAAATCGTAATTATCTATTCCTTAAGGAACACGAAATCCAAGCCCAACAAGTACAAAGGCCCACGACGGTTTAGGGCATAACGCCTCTCTATATAAACCATCCCTAAGGAACTATGAAGATTTGATTCTAATACACACATTGGATGCGTAGGCAGCTTGAGATACAGTTTCTCAAGTGCTGTCTAAACCTCCACCAAAACACACCCATCGGTCCATCAATTGTGATATAGTCCACTAGACAACCTTTTCTTTTGTCATATGCCTTGAGCATCCACTATCTATGTACCACACTCCCTAAAAAACAAATTAATGGTTTTCCAGTACCCAAGTCAGTTTGGGTCAGTAATGGTCAGTGGTAAGTACAACTCTCAGGACATTTCCAGATGGTCTTCTCTTGAATGAGTTGCACTTGTTTTCATATATGTATGCCACAGATGGTAGATTCTTCCATCATTCATATATGCTCTCTGGCCTTTGGGTGTAAACTGATTCACACTGTGCTTTCTGTTGTTAAATCTAGCACGGTGACCATTGCCCGGTTGATTTTGGAATTCAGTTTGAACAGAGATCTTTGTTGACCTCTGAACTGAGCATTTTGGTAAAATATTGGATAAGATTTTTGCTGATAGATTTGCTAATGTGTAGCCTTGGAAAATTGGTTTTTCTTTGCTGATTTAGCTTCAGATACAAGGAAATCCTAGTCCTCATCAAAAGAAATAACCTGCCTTTCCCCCTGAGATAGTTATCTCGAGAATGATTAGAATTCTTAGATTTCACATTGATGTATCCAGGATTTTTCTGGTTCTTGGCTTTTGGTTTGGCCTTTTGTGGTCTTGAAGATTTTGCAGTAAATATGCTATCAGTTTGTCTTTGAGGTACATCTTACCTAGCTTTGGATTTACCATTGTTAGGTGGTACTGACTTCATAGTAAACCGACTTTGCTTATTTGAGACATTGTCTGTTCTAACTGGTCCATTAGATTTCTTAGTTTGAGGTGTTTGTTTAGCTTCAAATCTTATGCTTGTTTTGACACTTGATTCAGCAGCTTTTCTAGTACCTTCCCTTGAAATCTGTTGTGTATCAAATCCAAGACCAGTCCTATTATCATAGAGCTTGCCTGATTTGAATCCAGTTGCAGAACTTGATTGTGTTGTTGACTCAGCTGCTACTGCTAGTGATGTAGTCTTGCGCGGAGTCTTGGCCTGATCAATTTCTTAGTTCTTAGAATGTTCAATTCAGCGTTCAACCTTTGGATTTCTAAGATGAGATATTCTTTTTCAGCTTCATATCCTGACTATATCATAGTCATTTGTTTCATTAGAAAATCTAAAGTTTCTTCCATCTCAGAATTCTTATGTTCTGAACCAGCTGTTGAAGAACAAGCACTTTGTGCAGATGTATATTTAGTGTTAGATTGAAATACCTCAGTTGAGTCATCCATGTGAGCCACAAGTGTTATGTCATCTGATTCATCATCGGTTTCATCTCAAGCTACCATGGCTTTTCTGGATGGTCTTTTCTGCTGGTATCTCTTGGGTTGTAAGTCTGGACAATCAGCTTTGAAGTGTCCAGGCTTCATGCATGTGAAGCATAAAAACTCATCATCGTTCTTTTTGTCTCGTGTCTATTTGATGTAATCCTTGGAGTAGGATTGACCAGATTTCATCTTTCTAATCCTCTTCATCATTAAGGCCGTTTGATGCTCCGTTTCGTCCAATTCATCAAAATTATTGGATGGTTCTTCTTGTTGAGGAGCCACATAAAGAGCTGTAGTTTTGGGAACCTCTAGTGCTGATAGTTCTGCAAAATCTTCACTGAACTCATATGCTTTCAAGTCTGAAAATATCTTGAAAGTGTCGTCAGTTTTTAGATCTCTAGATTCTTCCATGGCTGTCACCTTCAGTTTCCAACATGAGGGTAAGGCTCTCAGAACTCTTGAGTTGATTTATTTCTTCGTGTAGACAATGTTGAGCAGTCCCAATTTATCTTGAATTGCATTGAATCTTCCTTCTATTTTCTCAATGGTTTCACCAGGTTTCATCTTAAATTCTTGAAATTTCTGTTTGGCTACTGTGACCTTGTTCTCTTTAATGGAGTCAGATCTTTCACAGATCACTTTCAGTTTGTTCCACAACTCTTTACAAGTCTTGAAATCTTTCACTTTCATGTACATATTGCAATCCATAGTTCTGTAGATGATATCCACGGGAATGTTATCCAAATTTTTCTCTTTTGGTATCTTCATCATTCCACAGTTCCTTGGGCTTAGGAACTCTAACTTGTGCACCACCTTCAACTGTCTGCATGTGCATGATCTGAATTGGTCAATAAGTGAGTACATCCATCATTTCATCATGTGTTGATGTCAAGTATTCTTGCAAACGTCTCTTATACTCATCAAACCTATCCATGCTACACATCATCAATCTAGCATTCAGATTGTTGTCCATGATGCAAGATTTCAAAAACTGTGAACTCAGAAAAAGTTTTCATGACTTTAAGAAGAACAACAAGAGAATCTACTCAAAACAGAAGAACACTGCTCTGATACCAATTATTGGTCCCTTGTAAAGGCTATGAACAAGTTTAGAAATGGGTGAAAAAACTTGTTACTTAAAATTTTTTCTCTCTCAAGTAAACTGGTACTTAAAAGATTTCGGAGTTTGAGATAACTAAGTTTAGAAAAGTGTCAACTGACTTTTTCTAAAGATGAGTTAAATGCAGCAGAATATTAAAAGCTAGCCTTAAGTTATGTTGTTTTTTTTGTTGAAATATGCTTAACTGGGTTTTGGGGAAAATTGGTTTTGTGCTTGGAGTTAGTTCAATCAGTTTTGCGTGCAAAAGATAGATTGCTTGAATATCGTAAATGACAAGATAAAGTAAGTAAATGCGTAAAGTTAATGCAAAAATAAAAACATAGTTTTATAGTCTTCATCTGTGATGTAGCTGGAAAATTTCCACTAGTCTTCTTGAGTTTAAAACGATTACAAAAAGCCCTAGTTGATTGTCCTTCACTAACTCTAGCTTCACAATCTAAGAAAATGAAAAATAGGTTGGAATATTGCCTTCCAAAAGCTTCACTGGTCCTTGAAGGGTTGGATTGCCTGTTCACCAGCTCCACCACAAACACAGTCATCCAGCCAGACTGCCCTCAACTGTCCTTGGCAATTCCTTGACTGGAATGCTTCACACTCTCAACCTTTGATAAATCAAAGTTGGGTCTTCGAATCAAGAAAGCGATTCAGGCTTGTGAGTCTTCAAGTGTTGGATCTAGATGTATCTTGTATGCTAGAACACTTTGAAGATTTCTTGATGTAACTTTGTAAGCTCGAATTGATAGCAATTTACTTCACTGAATGTGTGCAGAACTTAGGCTTAAAACTTGGAAATTTGGTGTGCAAGGGTGTTTGACCCTTGATGCTAAATCCTCTATTTATAGGGTGAAATCCAACGTTCAAAATTTGAATTTTCTAATGTTCAAAATTTGAATTTTCTAAAATATGCTATCAATGTGTCAGTCTTGTCAGTGACCATTCTGACTTGTCAGATTATCAACCAATCATATAACTTGATTTTCAACGTTCTGATTTCCTTATAAAACTGATTGGTTGACTTGCTAAGTTGAAACTGAGTGTTCTTTGTTTTTCAGTTTCTACCTGTTAAGGAGTATTAACTCAGTTTTTCCTCTTCTTTGTAAACTGAGTACTCTTAGTTCTCCATCTGATCCTTATTTGTGAGATTAGAGTACACCATACAATCTCATTAACAAAGTTACATTGTCCTTATGTAACATATATCTTCTTTTATAAGATCTATTAGATTAGTTCAGGACATCACAGACTTACCTGAATTCTAGCTTTACAGTCTCGGCTTTAATCTTCATAAACTATGTTTGATCCCTCAGCCTTCAGTCTTCAATAACTGAGTTTGATCCCTCAGCCTTCATAACTGAGTCTGTCCCTTCCGCCTAGATAAATCAACCGAGTCTGATCCCTAAGCGAACTTATCTTCTTCGATTTTGATTTACTTTCAGTTTGAGTTTGGATTCCTGTATATTATAGTGTTTGTCTGATATAACCTATACAATAATCAGACTCTATTAAATCCTATACATTCAGTTTCTAGACATCATTTAGCTTTTCACTATAATAGCTAGTTCCAGCACTACATCAATGGGGTTAAAACAAATAAGTAAATAAACATAGATGAATCATCATCAAAACTTCAATTCTATTACTAACATTTATATATGTATAAAGAATCATATAATATATTAATGCAATAAAAAAACTTATTTAACATTGTGAACCAATTCAAAGTCAAACATGTGCCTGCGAGATCCATCAATTCATCAAGTTCCCTTACTGGACACCGATACAGCTGATTCGATTGTCTCTTTTCCTTATGAATCCCGTTAATTCACACCTTATATCGACAAGTAATTTTTATAGTGGAGTCCGTCCTTCCGACACCCAATCTCATGGGGCTTGCGGAGAGTTCATTTGCCTAAGACCCCACAATAGCGGTCAAAGGCCAAACACTCAGCTAAACTAGCTGTAAAATCCTCAGCGGGCCCATCAAGCAAGAACGAGAAAACCACCGAAGCAGGAACAAGCCATGCCGCCAAAGCGGGAAAGGTACAAGTACAATATACCATGCCGCGCGAAGCGGGAAGTATATTACCATGCTACCAAGGTGGGAGATGCAAGATGCATGTATGTATATATATCTATAATTTTATATATAATCCGGAGATACTAACGAGTTTTATTTTTAATTAGATCATTGACCAAACATTTTTTTTTATATATTACTCCCTCCATCCCATTATATCAAATATTACTCACACAAATTAAGAAAATTATAGTTACAGAAAAGACACTTGGCTTATACTCAAAGTGCCACTTCCCATTTATGGCAACATAACCACATGTAACATGGCATGTACTAGCTTAGGACAAGTGTAAATTACATTTGGCATGAAGAGAAATGCCATTGATGACAAGTAGAATTAGCAAGATGACTCATCAATTTGATACCAATATAAATTTACAATTTCTCTTCATTTATAGTGACAACCTTGACATGTATTTTTCTTTGATGAAAAGGCATGTTTGTACATTAAAATATAATGAAAAAACTTCATCTCTTTTATATGATTTGTCCTTATTTCATTTCTATTTTATATCAATTTTATAACACGTTTTCAGCACGAGTCTCTACCAATCGAGTATTTTAACTCCAAAATGATTATGGATGGTTTTGATGAGGGTCGGATCATCACCTTGCCACGTGTCGCTTCCACATCAGTACAGTAATAAATATAGAAAGAAAAATCCAACATCTTAAGGGCCAAGAGCCCCACACAAGAATCCGAGCTCATCCCAGCTCGGCTATTCTTCCCGACCTCGGCAGGCCGGCCTAAGCATAAAAGAACTCTGGCACCTCAGATTGAGTCCGACTTGTACCCAATCTCCCACATGTGTACTACGATCAGATAAATACGGAAGGAAACCTTAATCATAATGACTCTGATCCTGGCATTCAAACATGCCCATAATTATCTCCAACAATTAAGGAGATTAAATCATAATTATCTATTCCTTAAGGAACATGAAATCCAAGCCCAACAAGTACAAAGGCCCACGACGGCTTAGGGCATAACGCCTCTCTATATAAACCATCCCTAAAGAACTATGAAGATTTGATTCCAATACACACATTGGATACGTAGGTAGCTTGAGATACAGTTTCTCAAGTGCAGTCTAAACCACCACCAAAACACACCCCTCGGTCCATCATTTGTGATATAGTCCACTAGACAGTCTTTTCTTTTGTCATATGCCTTGATCATCCACTGTCTATGTACCACACTCCCTAAAAAACAAATTAATGGTTTTCCAGTACCCAAGTCAGTTTGGGTCCATAATGGTCGATGGTAAGTATAACTCTTAGGACATTTCCAGATGGTCTTCTATTGAATTAGTTGCACTTGTTTTCATATATATATATATATATATATATATATATATATATATATATATATATATATATATATATATATATATATATATATATATATATATATATGCCACAGATGGTAGATTCGGCCATCATTCATGTATGCTCTCTGCCATTGGGTGTAAACTGATTCAAGACTTGTGACCATTGCCCGGTGACCATTGCCCGGCTGATTTTTGAATTCAATTTGAACTAAGATCTTTGTTGACCTCTGAATTGAGCATTTTGCTGAAATATTGGATAAGATTTCTGCTGATAGATTTCTCGAGATAAGATTTCTGCTGATAGATTTGCTGAGGTGTAGCCTTAAAAGATTTCGGAGTTCGAGATAACTAAGTTTAGAAAAGTATCAACTGACTTTTTCTAAAGATGAGTTAAATGCAGCCGAATATTAAAAACTAGCCTTAAGTTATGTTGTTTTTTGTTGAAATATGCTGAACTGAGTTTAGGTAAAACTTGGTTTTGTGCTTGGAGTGAGTTCAATCAGTTTTGCATGCAAGAGATAGATTGCTTGAATACAGTAAATGACAAGATAAAGTAAGTAAATGAGTAAAGTTAATGCAAAAATAAAACACTGTTTTATAGTGTTTCTAGTTGGTGTAATTCTGTCAGTCCACTGTTCCCCTGTGATGTAGGAGGAAAATTTCCACTAGTCTTCTTGAGGTTACAACGATTACAAAAAGCCATAGTTGATTGTCCTTCACTAACTCTAGCTTCACAATCTAAGAAAATGAAAAACAGGTTGGAATGCTGCTCTCCAAGAGCTTCACTGGTCCTTGAAGGGTTGGATTGCCTCTTCACCAGCTCCACCACAAACACAGTCATACAGCCAGACTACCCTCAACTGTCCTTGGCAATTCCTTGACCGGAATGCTTCACACTCTCAACCTTTGATATATCAAAGTTGGGTCTTCGAATCAAGAAAGTGATTCAGGCTTGTGGGTCTTCAAGTGTTGGATCTAGATGTATCTTGTATGATTGAACACTTTGAAGATTTCTTGATGTAACTTTGTAAGCTCGAATTCATAGCAATTTACTTCAGTGAATGTGTGCAGAACTTTGGATTAAAACTTGTAAATTTGGTGTGCAAGGGTGTTTGATCCTTGATGCTAAGTCCTCTATTTTATAGGGTGAAATCCAACATTCAAATTTTGAATTTTCTAACGTTCAAATTGGATTCCTGAAATATGCTATCAAAGTGTGAGTCTTGTCAGTGACCATTCTGACTTGTCAGATTATCAATCAATCACAACTTGATTTTCAACATTTCCTTATAAAACTGATTGGCTGACTTGCTAAGTTGAAACAGAGTGTTCTTTGTTTTTCAGTTTCTAACTGTTAAGGAGTATTAACTCAGTTTTTACTCTTCTGCGTAAACTGAGTACTCCTAGTTCTCCATCTGATACCTATTTGTGAGATTAGAGTACACCATACAATCTCATTAACTAAGTTACATTGTCCTTATGTAACATAGATATTCTTTTATAAGATCTATAAGATTAGTTCAGGACATCACAGACTTACCTGAATTTTAACCTTATAGTCTCGGCTTTAATCTTCATAAACTGAGTTTGATCCCTCAGCCTTCAGTCTTCAATAACTGAGTTCGATCCCTCATCCTTCATAACTTAGTCTGTCCACTCCGCCTTCAGCTTCTAGATAAATCAACCGAGTTTGATCCCTAAGCGAACTTATATTCTTCAATTTTGATTTACTTTCAGTTTGAGTTTGGAATCCTGTATATTACAGTGCTTGTCTGATATTACCTATACAATAATCAGACTCTATTAAATCCTATATATTCAGTTTCTAGACATCATTTAGCTTTCCACTATGCCAGCTAGTTCCAGCACTACATCAATGGGGTTAAAACAAATAAGTAAATAATCTTAGATGAATCATCATCAAAACTTCAATTTTATTACTAACATTTATATGTGTATAAAGAATCATATAATATATTAATGCAATATAAAATCTTATTTAACATTGTGAACCAATTCAAAGTCAAACATGTGCCTGTGAGATCCATCAATTCATCAAGTTTCCTTACTAGACACCGATACAGCTGATTCGATAGTCTATTCCTTATGAATCCCATTAATTCACACCTTATATCGACAAATAATTATTATAGTGGAGTCCGTCCTTCCGACACCCAATCTCATGGGGCTTGCGGAGAGTCCATTTGCCTCAGACCCCACAATAGCGGTCAAAGGCCAAAAACTCAGCTAAACTAGCTGTGAAATCCTCAGTGGGCCCATCAAGCAAGAACGAGAAATCCAAACCGCCGAAGAAGGAACAAGCCATGCCACCGAAGCGGAAAAGGTACAAGTACAATATACCATGCCGCGCGAAGCGGGAAGTACAGTACCATGCTACCAAGGTGGGAGATGCAAGATGCATGTATGTGTGTGTGTGTCTATATATATATATATATTATTTTATATATAATCCGGAGATACTAACGTGTTTTATTTTTAATTAGATCATTGACCAAACAATTATTTTATATATTACACCCTCCATTCCATTATATCAAATATTTCTCACATAGATTAAGAATATTATAATTAAAGAAAAGACACTTGGCTTATACTCAAAGTGCCACTTCCCATATATGGACACATAACCACATGTAACATGACATGTACTAGCTTAGGAAAAGTGTAAATCACATATGGCATGAAGAGAAATGCCTTTGATGACAAGTGGTACTAGCAAGATGACTCATCAATTTGATACCAATATAAATTTACAATTTCTCTTCATTTACAGTGACAACCTTCACATGAATTTTCCTTTGATGAAAAGTAGGCCTGTAAACGAGCCGAACCCTACCGAACCATGGCAGGGTTTGGCTCGGCTCGGTATGTTCGAACCTTAGGCTCGGCTCGGCTCGAAATGGCCGAGCCTTATATTTTCATTATTCGGCTCGGGTTCGGTCTGGTATTTGGGGAAAAAAGCTCGGCTCGGTTCGGCTCGAACATGTCGAACCGTTCGAACATGTTCGGCTCGAATCGGGTTTTGAAAAAAATCGAAACATGTTCGCCTCGGTTTTAAAAAACATGTTCGCTCGAATCAGATATGAATTTATGATATCCGATCCGAACATGTTCGAACATGTTCGGCTCGACCACCGAATATCTAATTTGTAAGGTTCGCTCAAGTTCGAACCCACGAAACGAGCCCGAATCGAGCTTTTCGAGCCGAATACTCGGATCGAATCGAATACTTAGGTTCATTTACAGCCCTAATGAAAAGTCATGTTTGTACATTGAAAATATAATGAGAAAACTTCATCTCCTTTATATGTTTTGTTCTTATTTCATTGCTATTTTATATCATTTTTATAAAATGTTATCATCATGAGTCTCTACCAATCGAGTATTTTAACTCCAAAATGATTATGGATGGGTTTGATGAGGGTCGGACCATCACCTCTCCACGTGTCGCCTCCATATCAGCACAGTAATATATATAGATAGAAAAATCCAACATCTTAAGGGCCAAGAGTCCCACACAAGTATCCGAGCTGATCCTAGCTCGGCTATCCTCCCCGACCTCGGCAGGTCGGCCTAAGCATAAACGAACCCTGGCACCTCATCTTGAGTCCACCTTGGACCCAATCTCCCACGTGCATACTACGATCAGATAAATACGGAAGGAATCCTTAATCATAATGACTCTGATCCTGGCATTCAAACATGCCCATAATTATCTCCAATAGTTAAGTAGATTGAATCGTAATTATCTATTCTAGGGAACATGAAATCCAAACCCAACAAGGAAAAAGGCCCATGACAGCTTAGGGCATAACACCTCTCTATATAAACCATCCCTAAGAAACTACGAAGATTTGATTCCAATACACGCATTGGATACGTAGGCATCTTGAGATACAGTTTCTCAAGTGCATTCTAAACCACCAACAAAATGCCCCCATCTTTCATCATTTTCATCATGTTCTTAAAGATTTTTCCATGTTGTCATTAGGAGAACAGCCCCGGAGTTTTCATCGACGATTTCCAGTATCGTCAAATGGCGCTAGAAAGAGCGCCTCCTACCGACAACTTTTTTTATGATTCAATACCAAGAAAAGCAGTCAGGTCAATGGTTAGTTGCCTGAGATTGAGATGTTGAAAAAATATTTCCACCATTCATATTGAAGAAGAAGGAGGGATGAACAAGCCCTCCAAATTTCATTTCGATCGGAGTCCGTTTAGCTGCCCAATCGTTGCCGGAAATTTGCTACTGTATCACCAAAACACAATAGTCACATCGACGGCTAATTTCTAGAGATTGAGCTATTGAAATAAAATTTCCACCCTTCAGATCGAAGAAGAAGGAGGGACGAAATAGCCCTCCGAATTTCGTGCCGATCGGAGTCCGTTTTGATGCACGATCGTCGCCGGAAAGTTGCTGATATATCACCAAAAACACAACTCTTCAAGATCCGAGCCGAGCTCCCCAGATCTCCATATTCGAGCTGTCAAGGTTCAAGCTCTCATAGGGTTTTATTTCTACAATGTAAATGATCACACCTCTTATTTTTGGAACTCTCCCGACCTAAAGAGCCGGGACGAACTTTCTTATTTTTGGAACTCTCCTGAACTAAAGAGTCGGGACGAGCTTTATTATATTTTTAACTCGCCTTAGAGCGAACCTTTTATAAGTCCGAATTCAGTTCGGCATCATATTTGGAACTCACCCTCGAGCGAGCCTTCTATAAGACTGAATTTAGTTGGGCATCATATTTGGAACTTGCCTTCGAGCGAGCCTTCTATAAGTCCGAATTCAGTTCGGCATCATATTTGGAACGAGCCTTTGAGCGACCCTTCTATAAGTCCGAATTCAGTTCGGCACCATACTTGGAACTCGCCTCTGGGCGAGCCTTCTATAAATCCGACTATAGTTCCGCACTACATTAGGAACTCGCATTCGAGCGAGCCTTCTATAAGACTGAATTTAGTTCGGCATCATATTTAGAACTCACCTTCGAGTGAGCCTTCTATAAGTCCGAATTCAGTTTAGCATCATATTTGGAACTCGCCTTCAAGAGAGCCTTCTATAAGTCCGAATTCAGTTCTGCACCATATTTGGAACCCGTCTTTGGGCGAGCCTTCTATAAGTCCGACTTCATGTCGGCACCATATTTGGAACTCGCCTTCGGGCGAGCCTTCTATAAGTCCGACTTCATTTCGGCACCATATTTGGAACTCGCCTTCGGGCGAGCCTTCTATAAGTCTGACTTCAGTTCAGCATCATATTTGGAACTCGCCTTTGAGAAAGCCTTCTATAAGACCTAATTGAGTTCGGCAGCATATTTGGAGCTCACCTTCGAGCGAGCCTTCAATAAGTCCGAATTCAGTTCGGCATCATATTTGGAACTCGGTTTCAAGCGAGCCTTCTATAAGTCTGAATTCAGTTCGGCACCATATTTGGAACTCGCCTTCGGGTGAGCCTTTTATAAGTCTAACTTCAGTTCGGCACCATATTTGGAACTCGCCTTCGGGCGAGCCTTCTATAAGTCCGACTTCAGTTCGGCATCATATTTGGATCTCACCTTCGAGCGAGCCTTTTATAAAGCCGACTTCGGCTCGGCCTCATATCTAGAGCTCTCTCCTAAGCAAATATTATGGAAGTCCGCTCGCTATCTAAGCACGGCACCAACAGTCAACAGGTTTTGCCAAATACGAAAACTGTACGTTAATTCACTATTATTTTCTTACGAATGGTCTTTATTGAGATTATAGGACAAACACAAGATCAACAAAGCCCGGGTAGCCAGACAAGTCCGGCCCCGCTCGCCATCACTTAATGCGAGAAGTCAGCACTAGCCTGGCCCTGCTCTTCCTAAACTTTCACGTGAGAAGTCAGTCCGACCTGGCCCTGCTCTCCCAGACAAGTCCGGCTTTGCTCGCCATCACTTAATATGAGAAGTCAGCACTAGCTTGGCCCTGCTCGTCCTAAACTATCACGCGAGAAGTCAGTCCGACCTGGCCCTGCTTGCCGTGCTTTTAAATGAGAAGTCAGCACTAGCCTGGCCCTGCTCGTCCTAAATACTTTCACGCAAGAAGTCAGTCCGACCTGGCCCTACATGCCATGCATTATAATAAGAAGTCAGCACTAGCTTGGCCCAGCTCATCCTAAATACTTTCACATGAGAAGTCAGTCTAACCTGGCCCTTCTCACCGTGCTTTATATATGAGAAGTTAGCACTAGCCTGGCCCTGCTCATCCTGAATACTTTCACGTGAGAAGTCAGTCCGACCTGGCCCTACTCGTCGTGCTTTAAAAATAAGAAGTCAGCACTAGCCTGGTCCAGCTCGTCCTAAATACTTTCATGCGAGAAGTCGATCTAAATCGGCTAAGCCCAATCAATCGATGAAAGTCGATGCAAAGTAGCCCAACTCACCCAACAACATGTGAAGCAGTAGGCTACCGTGAATGCCACAACTCTAAATTCCATCTTCACATCGGTACGGTCAACAACACCTCTGCTGCATCAAGCGGTCAAACCCACGATAAGGACATCATCCTATCAGGTTCTCCTTAATGCTATTTTAATACAATATTGACTCATTCCATTATGTATTTTGTCATTAAGTTCTACAAACACGTATATATCGAGTTTGAAAAATCTCAAACTCATTGAAATAGTCAGAAATACTCCTGACTCCATTAAAATATGATATCTGAGCTCCAGCAAGTCGGGCTCAGCGAAATACATGCGAGGACTGATAAATCCGACCCAACTAGTAGAAATTTAATATGCAAATTCACCAAAACTTCTTACTCAGTTCACTAAAATATGACATCCGCGCTACCGCATCGGACCAAACAAACATGTCCGCTAAATTGTCTGTAGGCCAGACAAGCCATGCTCTGCGGGGCGGACTCCACTCAAATCGCTATGACTAACACTTGAGCTCTGCAGGTCGGACTGAACCAGATCGGCAAAGACAAAACTAATAAAGTCGGCATGACAGACTCAATTAATTAAGTCTGTAGGTCAGACTTGAGATTAGACAAGCAAACAACCAAGTATGTCATCCAAAAACTATAAGTTAGTGCATGGCATACTGAGGGGCAAGACGTCCCAGTTATAAGATGAAAAGCACTCAAAAGACAGAAAGTTCGGATTAAGAAAACTCATCAAGAGTAAAATTCCAAGTGAGCAGGACTGACATCCGAGTTTCGTTGTGCAGAACCAACTTAAAATTAAATCTGAAAGACAAATTCTACCTAGTAGGTCTAACTCAGCAAGGTTTGCAAAGGATAAATTCTAAGTCTGCAGGACAGACTCGAATGGAGCTTCGTAGGATGAGCCCAGCGAAGTTTGTCGGGCAAGCTCATTAGGACTACAAGTCGAACTCGAACCAAAGTCCACAGGTCGGACTCAATTGAGCTCCACAAATATGACTCAAGAAGTTCATAAACCAATCTCTTTAAGTTTACAAGTCGGACTTAGCTACATTTTTTTTCTGTAAGACAAACCTGAGCAAAAAATGACAAAACCTTTAGTATGCCATCCAAAACTACAAGTTAATGTATGGCATACTGGAGGGCAAGATACCTCACCATTAACGAAGCACTTAAAAAAGTGCGGATTAAATCAAGTACTTAAAGAAGTGCTCGGAATAAAGTTAAGGCTGAGAACTTAACGAAATACTCCTTCTATTATCAAATTGTATAGATTACAATTTCATTTGAAATAAAATTTCATTTTGCTAGGAACATTTTATTATGTTTTGATGAAGGCCATACTAGCTGTTATAGCAAGCCTAAAATAAGTTAGAATTCTCTGTATAAGTCTTTACTTAGAGTCTTACATGTTGTATAAGTTGAGTCAGACAAGTATTGTACTAGTTGGTAGGACGGCTAAGTAAGAACATATATTCGGCAGAGTGAAGCCGACCAAGTACCAAAGAGAGAAGCAATGAAGACATTATGGTCTGACTTATAACCAAGGAAGTCTGTGATGACCTTGGATAAGTCTAAGTAATGAAATATATTATCAAATATGGTGTACACTGATCTCACCCAAATCAAGGATCAGTGAAGTACAAAAAGTACTTTAAAGAATGAGAGAAAACAAAGATGCAATAAACCGGAAAAGTAAACTGACTTTCGGCTGCGTAAAGACAGAGCAGTGAAGGAAGAACCAAATAGCCAAGTCAGAAGGAATCACTTAACCGAACGATAAAGTAAACTTCACTTATTCATATTTCAAATGATGAAGATCAAGCATTAAATGCACAATCAGTTGATGATCAATCAAGGACGGATTTTCTGATAAACGTTTGAGGAAAAATCCGATCACTGAAATCAAGGAGAATATAATTAAGGGGGAATCAAGAATTAAATCAAGGATTATTCTCCACATTAAATAGCCAACAGACGGAAATTCAAATTAAGGATCATCAAGGCTATAAATAGAAGGCATTGACAGAAAAGAGAAAAATGATTAAGTCTGATAAAAATACAAGCAGAAACTCTGTCAAAGTGAAAAGTCTCCATTTGCTAAAAAGGAATATCTAGAGATCAACTCAGGAATCAGAACTTCAATTGCAAATCAAGCTCTGAGATTGATCAACAAACTTGTGAATCCAATTCACATCAACTGAGGCAATTGAATCAGAGAAATCTGAGAAGGAGTTGCAACCTTTTTGATAGCTGCTGAAAGATTTGTTCTCAAGGAGCAGTGATAGAGACTGAGTCACTAAAGCTTTTGAAGCCAGGGAGTGATAGTCTTGAAGATTGTGAAACTTGTGTAGTCAAGGACAATCGTACTATTGTATATGTGAAAACAATAGTGAATTCCTCCAATCATCATAGGAGAAGAGTGGATTAAGGGATTACACCACCCTGAACAACTATAACCTTTGTGTCTATTTACTTTCAGCAATTTACATTACATCATTCTATTTCATTGCATACTCTATATCTATGATTGCAAAATCTACTTTGAAACAACATTTTAAGAAGGGACTTATCCACTGCCCAAAGGCTTTTAAATACAAGAAAAGTTTTTGAAACTCCACCATAGTCATTCACCCCCCTCTGACTATAGTTTTACCTTCTCTCTGGGACCAACAATTGGTATCGGAGCGGTGTTCCTAGTATCGAACTTTGCTCGGATCTAATTTCTGGTAACAAGGAGATCACATATTTTCAAAGTAGTTTTCAAATCTATGCTTTATATATATATATATATATCTCTTATTTGTATTTATGGATTCCTCAAATTTTATGTCAAATGTACCTGTATTCAATGTTAATAATTTTGATGAATATAAAATAAGAATGTTGTCTCATCTTGCAGCAACTCATGAGGAGATGCTGGATGTAATCAATGATGGCCCAATCGAGATCACAACTATGGTATCCATAGGAGCAGATCAAGGAAAAGTAATAGACAAAGTCAAGAAAGATTGGACCAAGGATGACAGGAGAAGAGCAAACCTTGACTTCGTTACAAAAGACATGATCTTGAAAACTCTAGACAGTAATATGTTCATGATAATCAAAGATTGCAAAACAGCAAAGGAGATGTGGGATAAATTGGCACTGATCAATGAAGGATCAGAAGTAGTTAAGGAAAACAAATTGTCTGTTGCAAAACAGAAATTTGAGAACTTCAAAATGAAGGCTGGTGAAACCATTGATCAAATGGACAACAGATTCTCAAGCATCATCAGTGAACTGCAACAACTTGGACACACATATCCACAGAAAGAAGTGTGCCTGAAGATCTTGAGAGGCTTACCCTGAAAGATGGAAGATCATCACATCAGTAATTAGAGGAACAACAAATCTTGCAAACACTGATACCTTAACTCTAATGTCTCAACTAAAGGCTCATGAATTTGAGTTGAACGGCGAAGACAATGCACCAGCAGAGGCACATAAGGCCAGTGCACTAATTGCACCCCGGCAAAGTAACACAGCTGATGCAAACAGCAAAGAGACACAGGAGCTGAAGGAACATGTAGCTTTACTAGTAAAATGTTTTGACAGGTTTAGCAAGAAGAAGCAATTCAAAGAAGGATCATCATCATACAAGAAGTCTAGCACAAGCAAAGACATGAAGAAAAATGATGATGAATACAGATGATTCAACTGCAAGAAGAAAGGTCATTTCAAGGCTGATTGCCCTGAAGAAAAAGACAAAGATGAGGATAAAAAGAAATACAAGACAACTGATAAGAGGAAAAGCAATAAGACACTCAAAGCTAAAACTAGTAGTGAAAAGAATGAAGAATCATCTGAAAATGATTCTGGAGATGATGATGAAGCTGATAGCCCAGACAATGAAAAAGATTACCTATGCCTTATGGCTAAAGAATCTTATGAAACTGAGGTAACATCCAGCTCACACTCATCATCTAGTGCATCCACATCTGACATTGCACAATCTTCTATTCTTCCACTAGATTCTGCAAACCTAATCCCAAATCTCATGAGCAAATTTGAAGAAATTGATATGAATCATGAAATTCTGGAACAGAAATGTGAGAATCTAAGAAAGAAAAATAAAAGATTAAAGAAAGAACTGGATAAAGTAAAAGCTGAACAAACTAGTAAGAAGATTCACTCAACTGATCAACAAACAGCAGATGATCACTTATCCAATGTTGAAAGACCAGTTGAGAAAATCTCCCTACCAGTTAATATCACCACTGCACCACTCCAGCTTACAAACCCCCAAAAAGGATTGGATCCAGATCTGATCTTGCCTACAACAGTCATGATGACAATAGAAACAATGGTCAACGCAAATTTGAATATAGGACCAACAATGGACCAAAATTCTGAAAAGGACAAGTCATAGTTTCTACCACTTATCATGCACCGGTGAAGTCAAAACCTAGTGTAGTGAAACAACAGAGTAAATCATCAATCCAGCCAAGTAAAGGCAAAGGAGTTCAGAAAGGTAAGGGAAGGCTTTACCCTTCTGAGGATGATTGTAACATTACACCCCCAAAATATAAGAAGAAACCATTTCATAACATGCATCATGTGTTCAAGAAAATCCAGCCAAGGCATATTCCTAGATACAAGAAGCAGCATGGAAATAAGGTTCCTTCTACATATTAGAGAGTGAAAAAGGATGCAAATGCACCAAAAAATAGAGAAAAATATCAGAATATCTTTACTGAAAAGATTAGAAGATATTCTGCCATGCCTTATACATATGAAATTGATGACTTCAACTATCCAACGAGAAGATCATTTGGATATACACTTGGAGTAGGAGGCATGACTGCTAACAGGCATGTACCCAAACAATGTTGGGTACCTAAACAAAATTAATTTGTTTTGTAGGATGTCTGGTACATAGACAGTGGATGTTCCAGACACGTGACATGGAACAAAGGATGGCTCACTGACTATAAAGCTTTTGATGGACCCAAAGTTACTTTTGGAGGCAAAGAAAACCCAGGTAAAATTAAAAGGGAAGGCATAATGATCTAAAACAGCTTGAAGATTCAAAATGTGGCCTATGTTAAAGGACTGAATTGCAATCTACTAAGTATCAGTCAATTCTGTGACAAAGGCTACAATGTGCACTTCAACAAGGAAGGATGCAAAGTGATTCACAGCCAAACCAAAACAGTTGTACTTGCAGGAAGAAGAGAAGACAACATGTATGTGGTAGATTGGAAGACAGCAACAGCAGAAACATGCTTTCTTGTCAAAGTAAACAATCAACCAGCTGGATTTGGCATAGAAGATTGAATCATCTAAATTTCAAAACCATCAACACACTGTCAAATAACAAGTTGGTTGAAGGATTACCAGAGATCACATTCAAGAAAGAAAGTCTCTGTGATGCATGTCAAAAAGGGAAACAAATTAAAAGCTCTTTCAAGTCAAAACCCTATCAATCAACAACAAGGATCCTACATCTGTTACATATGGATCTATTTGGACCAGTCACACCAGTAAGTGTAAGTGGAAAGAAATACACTCTAGTGGTGGTAGATGACTTTTCAAAATTCACCTGGACCATATTCATGAAAAAGAAGAGAGAGACACTCAAGAGGCTGCCAGATTTGCTAAGAAGAATTCAAATTGAAAAAGAACTGAAGATCATAAAGATCAGATCAGATAGAGGCACAGAGTTCCTAAATGAAATAATCAAAACCTACTGTGAAGAGAATGGAGTACTGCATCAACTATCAGCAGCAGGGACTCCACAACAGAATGGTGTAGCAGAAAGAAGAAACATGACACTCAAAGAAGCAGTCAGAACAATGATTGCAGAAGCATGTTTGCCAAATAGATTTCGGGCTGAAGCAGCAAATACAACATGCTATACTCAAAATAGATCAATCATCAACAAACATCATGGAAAAACTCCATATGAAATATGGAATGGAAGAAAACCTAATATTTCACACTTACATATGTTTGGATCTAAATGCTTTGTTTTGAACATGAATCAGCTACATACTTTTGATGAAAAAGCTGATGAAGCAATCTTTATGGGATACTCAGACACCAGCATAGCATTCAGAGTACTCAACGAAAGAACCCTAGTGATTGAAGAATCAATTCATGTAGTCTTTGATGAACCAAACACAAACGGTGAAAGCCTTCAATAACAAGAAGAAGGAGCGGCACAAAGGCAAGTTTATATGAATACTACAGTACCAGCTATAATTCTGAATCACAATTTTGGAAATCAAGATGAGCCACCAGTACATACAACAGAAGAGGCACCAGAACAAGAACATGAAGCTGATGTACAAGCTGAAGTTATGGCAGCACCAAGTCAAGAACAACTTCAACCTGACCTTAACTGGTTAAAAGACCATCCCAAAGATCAAGTCATTGAAGACATTCATACATAAGTCAGAACTAGAAGACAACTGGAGAATATGCTAACATGTTTTCTATCATAAGTGGAACCCAAAACAATAGATGATGCAATCCAAGATGCTGACTGGATTATAGCCATGCAAAAAAAACTAAATGAATTTGAAAGAAATGAGGTCTGGGAACTTGTTGACAGACCAGACATAGCCAACATCATTGGAACAAAATCGGTATTCAGAAACAAGATGGATGAACAAGGGACAGTTGTCAGAAACAAAGCAAGGCTAGTAGCAAAAGGCTATTCTCAAGCAGAAGGCATAGATTATGATGAAACCATTGCTCCAGTAGCAAGACTGGAAGCAATCAGACTATTTCTAGCCTTTACAGCCCACAAAGACTTCAAAGTTTATCAAATGGATGTCAAGAGTGCATTCTTGAATGGAGTTTTGGAAGAAGAAGTGTATGTGGAACAACCTCCTGGTTTTCAACTGAAAGGAAAAGAAGATAAAGTGTACAAGCTCAAAAAGGCACTTTATGGACTCAAACAAGCACCCAGAGCCTGGTATGAAACACTATCACAATTCCTGACCAACAATGGTTTCAACAAAGGAACCATTGACAAGACTCTCTTCAAGCTAGAGGAAGGAACTAGCACTCTATTAGTCCAAATTTATGTTCATGACATTATTTTTGGATCAGAAGATGAAAAGCTATGTGAGAAATTTGCAAACTTAATGAAAAGCAAATTTCAGATGAACATGATGGGAGAACTGAATTATTTTCTTGGACTTCAAGTCAAGCAAATGAAAGATGGCGTCTTTATCAATCAAGCCAAGTACACAGAAGACTTGATACACAAGTATGGCATGGACACAAGTGGGACATCATATACACCAATGTGTGCAAGAGTTATCCTTGGAAAAGATGAAAATGGAAAGGATGTAGATCAGAAGCCTTATAGTGGAATCATTGGATCTCTACTTTATTTAACAGCAAGTAGAACTGATATAGAATTTGCAGTGGGAGTATGTGCAATATTTCAATCTCAACCAAAGGAATCACACCTTCTAGCAGCCAAAACAATAATCAAATACCTGAAAAACACCATCAATGTTGGTATTTGGTATCAATAAGATGGAGGATTTAAGTTGATATCATATTCAGACTCTGAGTATGCTGGATGCAAGATAGATAGATAATTACTTCTGCAGCCTGTCAAATGCTAGGCAGCAGACTAGTTTCATGGTTTAGCAAAAAGCAAAACTCCATATCTACATCAACAGCTGAAGCAGAATATATAGCAGCAAGCAGTTGCTGTGCACAAGTACTATGGATCAGACAATAGCTAAGGGATTATGGAATGGAGGAGAAGACAATTCCAATAATGTGTGACAACACAGGTGCAATATCCATTACTGAAAATCCAGTATTACACTCAAGAACAAAACACATTGATGTGAGACATCACTTCATCAGAGATCATTTTGAAAAATGAGATGTTATACTAAAGTACATACCCACTGAAGATCAATTGGCTGACATCTTCACAAAACCACTCAGTCATGAAAGATTCAGCAAATGAAAGCTGAGTTAGGAATGATAGAGATTGATTAAGTACTAAGGAGCAGCTAACTGGAGTAATCAACTAAGTAACTTCACCAACTGGGCAACCTTTGCCGTTTTGAGTGAGCTCATTTGGCAGGTAAGGCACTGGTACACAGCGAACTCAACTACACTGATTGTTAGGAACAGTTAAAAACAGCAACTCAGTCACTACAACGTCTTAGTAACCAGCCAAGGCTCACCACCGAAATGTATACTAAAGCAAAACAGCGAACTAAAGTGTGAACTAAATCAGTTTTATACACATGGAAAATCAGATAGTTATGGAGGATTATCGTGTGGAAGAATCACACACGTGGAGATCAATTTTTAAATCGTAGAGGTAACTATATTACTTTCGACTTACAAACGCCTCGATTCCCGGGATTTATCATTACTTACCTCAATCCACTCCCCCACTACACTCAAATACCGTGATTTATATACATAAAATTACGCCATTACGTCACACAATCCTTCCATATTCAACCACCTTCACACTACCAAAAATCATCATATATAAACCACACTTAGAGGTTTTTCAGAATTTTTAACACTCTCTTGCAAAACATAAACCCTATTTCCTTCTCTGAAAAAATCGAAGCTTTCTTACATACTAATCCCATTCATCATCGGTTTCATCCTCTATAGTCTCTGCCACAGAACATTATTACGAAAAATTGATTATCACTGGATCGTTTTTTAGGCCTGAAAATTATCTACCTTTTTGCGAAAATGATGCATAGGCCAGACGCTTAGTTGATGGCTGTGCCAATCTGGGGTTAATGACATTCCTAAACCCCCCAATCGAGGGGATATGCTATGAAAATATGATTGTGTTTTGGAAAAATGCAAAGTTTGTGCCCAGCACAAAGAAGAGTAACCCCGATTGCATTAAGAGCTCCATATTTGGCAAACAAGTAGTCATCACACCTGGTCTACTCAACTATTTTCTGAATCTCCCCAACACTGGTCTGGCTGATGTGAAAGATATACAGATTGACATCAACACATTCTGGATAGAAATAGCCAAGAATCCCAAAAAGAACAGCAAGACATACAACCTCCCAAAATCAACACTCAAACGTTCATTTGCTGAATTTGCACCAGTAATCACCAAAAACATTGAACGGAGAAAAGGATCCATGGAGAACCTGACTGAGCTACAGGTGAAGCTAATGGCAATTATCTGTCAAGGTATTCCCTTCAACTGGTCACAGTTTGTTTTCAATAGGTTGAAAGGTAAAATACAGAAGGAAATTGATCTGGCAATTACGGAACCAAGCAAGGGTTTGCAGAAGAAATGAGACTTCTGGGAAAGGAAATCTTATGGGTTCCCTCTTCAACACCTGTTTGACAAATTGAAGGTGAAACCTATCAACTTGCAGCCTCCACACAAAGCCAAGGTAATGTTTACCTATGTAAAGTCATCCCAGAAACCCAAACCCACTACCGGAAGCAAAAGGAAAGAGCCTGAAAGCAGCAGATCAGGAGTGGGAAGAAGAACTAGATCTCAAAAGGCAAAAGATGATACTCCTGCAATCAGTGCCAACAACCAGGATAACCCAGTGGTTATCGGTGATGATGTGGCAACTGAGGAAGAGAAACAAGAAGAAGTCACCTACCTGAAGGAAGGTGAAGAAGAATATCATCTTACTTCATCTGCTGAAGAAGACAGTGAAGATGAAGAAACTGCCACTGATAGTGAGGCAGAAAAGAATGCAGAAGAACCACATGAAGGGGATTAGTTTTGAAGATATCAAGAAAATATGGACATTTCTGATGATGATGTAACAATTCAAGAGGCACTCATTAGAAGCCTCAGCAAAGTGGCCAAACAGCCGAGTGAGCCAGCTGATCAATATCACTCTGTCGAATTTGTCCACACCCCCAACATTGATCAAGGGGGAAAATCAGCCGAAGACGTTAAGTCTCCGGCAGATGAAAAAGACAATCAGCCGTTCCAGGTCCAGGCAAGTGCAAGCACCTATCAGCAATCTCTCTCTAAACCTGAGAGTGCTGACGAAGAGATAAAAGGAATGAATGAAGAAGAGAAGGAAAAAGAAGAGAAATAAGAGGAAAATGAGGATGATGAGAACGATGAGGATGATGCATCAGCACCAGAAGAAGTTGATCCAGAGAGACTCTTCAATCTGGACATTCAACCATTAATTATGGACATGGAAAAGCAGTACCACAGCAGGCAAAATATGAAAGCTGCATTAACGAGTTATGCAACCTCCTTGAATCACAAAATTGAAGCCCTTATCAGTCATATTAAGATTCGAGATGAGGTGATGGAGAAATAGGGCAACCTACTTTGCAATCTATAGCATCTCATTCCCTACCATGTCCAGACAAATCTCGAATTTCATGCTGACAAGATTGATGAAAATATCAAACCATTGGTGGATACCTTGAATGATCACACACACCAACTCCACCATCTAGATGAGGTTATGAACTACTCTGGCCAACAACTCGACACCTTCATCAATATCACTGAAGCAAACAACAAAATTCTGGAGAAAAAATATGGTCCTCTCCCAGAATCTGAGGCAGCAAACAAAATTCTTGAGGCACGGTTTGGTGCTGCCAAAAAGGCGGAAGGAAGCTCAAAGCCTGAAAGCTCTAGTGGAAAGAAAGAAAGCCCCACAGATAAGGGAAAGGGCATCAAAGGCAAAGGGAAGGGCATCAGGTTTTAAGAAAAGATGAAATAGCCCTTTTCATAGGTTTTTAATTTACTCTATGCCTCTAATTTTAATAAAAAGATGCAATATCTTATTGCCCTTAAATGGATGAATAAATTATTGAGTTTTGTTCTGTTATTTATTATGAAAAATATGTTACACCTATGTTTAGGCTTATGAGGGTTTTGGCATCATAAAAAAGGGGGAAATTGTTTAGGAACGTTTTATTATGTTTTGATGATAGCCATACTAGCTGTTATAGCAAGCCTGAAATAATTTAGAATTCTCTGTATAAGTCTTTACTTAGAGTCTTACATATTGTATAAGTTGAGTCAGACAAGTATTGTACTAGTTGGTAGGACGGCTATGTAAGAACAGATATTTGGCAGAGTGAAGCCATTCAAGTACCAGTAGAGAAGCAATGAAGATATTATGGTCTGACTTATAACCAAGGAAGTCTGTGATGACCTTGGATAAGTCTAAGTAATGAAATTTATTATCAAATATGGTGTATACTGATCTCACCCAAATCAAGGATCAGTGAAGTACAAAAAGTACTTTAAAGAATGAGAGAAAACAACGATGCAGTAAACCGGAAAAGTAAACTGACTTTCGGCTGAGTAAAGACAGAGCAGTGAAAGAAGAACCAAACAGCCAAGTCAGAAGGAATCAGTTAACCGTTCAGGGAACGATAAAGTAAACTTCACTCATTTAGATTTCAAATGATGAAGATCAAGCATTAAATGCACAATCAATTGAGGATCAATCAAGGACGGATTTTCTGATAAACGTGTGAGGAAAAATCCGATCATTGAAATCAAGGAGAATATAATTTTCTGATAAACGGATTTTCTGATAAACGTTTCTGATAACCTGTTGGTCCCTTGAAAAGGCTTTGGTAAAGTTTAGAGGGGGGTGAATAAACTTAACACTTAAAACTTTTGGAGTTAACAAACTCAGCAACTTCAGCAGCCTGCTGATTGCTCAGTAGTCTGCTGACTGTTGATTTTACTGAATTTGGTGTAGCGGAATATATTCAAGTTAAGCCTTATCACTTGTTGTTAAAATATGATACCAAGTATTAGATACTCAGTAGTGTATGTGTGTGATTCAGTTGCTAGTTCAGTTGATTGATGTGCTAAATATACTAAATGCAGAATGTAAATGCAGAATGTAAGTAGGCAGATTTTATAGTGGTTCCAGGTGGTGTAATCCTCGCCACCCACTCTTCTCCTATGATGTTGGAGGTAATTCACTAGAGATCCTTGAGGTAGCAGTTACAAAAATCCCTAAGTTGTTTGTCCTTCACCAATAACTATGGCTTCACAAACTGAACACTTGGAATAGGTAGGATTGCTGCTCCAAAGTCTTCCACTGGTCCTTGAAGGGTAGAATTGCCTCTTCACCAGCTCCACCACAAACAACAGTCCTTGACACCCTAGGATGCTTCACTGTCTTCAGCAGGTTTCTTATAAAAGAAAGTTTGAATCAAGTAAGTGATTTAGCTTTCAGCAGCTTGATTAGGATGATACGATCAGCAGCTTGGATTCTTCAAGTGTGTAAACTTGATGTAGCTTGATGACATATTACACTTGAAGAAGTTTACTGGATCATTAGCTTTAAGTTCAGTAGGGTCAGCAATGTGACTTCTTGATGAGAATCTGAAGCTCAAGATTATTTGTTATTTTTCTCTCAAAAATCATCATATGTTTCTGTATTAGGGGTCTATTTATAGGTATGAACCCTTGTGACTTATGTTTGAAATTCAAAACATAGCCGTTTCAGATTTGTCCCATCTTGACTTGCTTTCATCCCTCAGACATAATCTTCGACATTGTCGATTTTTTTTTTTTTTTTTTTCAGATTTCATACTGTTCACCCTTTGACTTGTATCCATTGGATAAACCTATGTTTCTATCCAACGTCCCTTTAATCTTGACCATTGATTTGTTGACAAAACCAAGAGTTGTTATCTTTCCTTTTCCTTCTAAACTTCCAATGTAACCTTTGATAAAATCGAAATATTTGTTCAGCAGGTTCCTGTGTATGTAAGTCTGCTGAAATACATATCAGTCAGCTGATCCAAGGTTGCTGTGTTTATAATACACTGCAGATGACTTCTCTTATATCTAACTTTTCATTATTAAGTTAGATTACACCATTTTAATCATAACCAAGTTCCAATCACCATTTAACTTGTGGAACTTAGACCTTGTACACAAGGTATATGCAACCAGTTTAGGTCATCACAGACCTCCCTAAATTCTGATTCCATATCCTTGACTTTAACTACTAAGTTTGATCCCTTAGCCTTCAATAACTGAGTTTGAGCCCTCAGCCTTTAGTCTTCAGCAAGTTCCTAAACTAGTCTACTGACTCAGGTACTCTACTGATCTAGACAGGTTTGCTGATGAAAGTCAGCTGACCTTTTACAGTGCTTGTTTGATCAAACCTATACAAAGATCAAACACTAATAAGCCTATACATTTGATCTAGACATCTTTTTGCCTTTGCTCTATAATAGCTAGTCTGGCACTCATCACTAAAACATACAATAAGTCCAACAATTTACCCCTTTTTGGTGATGATGCCAATACCCTCCTTACAACAAAGCAAAAAGAGTAAAAACAAAAATAGAACAAACTCAATCATTTCTCATTATAATCAGTTTGTTCAAAAGTTATTACAATCTAGATTCAGCAAAAATAAAAGTCAAGTGTAAGTATGCTGATCAGTTCCTTCTTTCTCTTTCTTGTCTTTCCTTCTCTTGATGCTCATGATATTCCCTTATTTCTCAAACCATATCTCTCATCCATTAATTTTCAATAAGGTAAAAATGAATATGGGGATTCACTTCCTTCCACCATTTCCATGCCTCAGGTAGAGTAAGGTTGATTTGGTGTACTCTAAAACCTAAATGCATGTATAACTGTTTGAACTCATCCAATGAATCTCTTGCTGATGTAGTAGGTAGACTCCTTCCACCTCTACCACCTCTTCCACCTCTTCCACCTCTGTGTGAAGATCTTAAGGCTTTAACTCTTGCTTCCCAAAACTTAAGTCCCAAAAAGGAATTTAGTCCCTCATGAAAGCCCTTGTCATGGTAAGGTCTTCTCTTGTTATAGTAAAGCTTCTTGTATTCCTTGAAAATATCATCAGTCAGTTGAAGTCTGCCAGGTGCTGGTTCTCTGAAAGCATTGGTGTCAGCCTCCCATTTCTTCTGTGTAAAAATTCTGGCATCCTCTTTTGCAACAGCTGTCTGGTTCTCTTCCCCCTTATTGACATCACCAACAAAACGGGACATCAAACCATGAACACTCTCTTGTGTAATCACCATGTTGTTCAGTTGACCTTCCATGATTTCAGTTCTAGTGTCAACAGCAGTGATTCTTTCTTGTATTGTCTGCTCCGGTAGATTGATCCTCTCAATAATCTTAGGATCCAATACAGTAAGGTGAATTGTTCCAGCAGGTTCAGCCACAGCAGGCTTGGGTGCCTCATCAAGCTTGTCAAGTTTTTGGTGAATGGAGGCAAACTGCTCTTTCAAAAACATCTCCTTCAGTGTATTACCCTGTTTTATTCCTTTTACATCTAGAGCAAGGTCAGCAAGGGCATATTGAGTGGAGGTAATATTGGAAGCAACAGTTTCAGTAGTTCTTCCTCTATTTTCCACTAGATTCAACAAGTCTTCAAACCTTTGCTCTTGCCTGTCATGTTGAGTCTTAACCTTGTAATGTCACTTCTGACAGCCCTCAACTCATCCAACACTTGCACTGGTACCCCACCAGCCATTCCTCCAGCCATATGTCCAGCAGATTCATCAGTAGGCTCTTCCACATTGTATTGTGTCCTCTGTCTGCTGACAACCATGGCCCAGCTCATATCCCTTCCGGTAGGGTTAGGACCTTGGAACTCCTCCAGATTGGATCTAGGGCAGGTTCCTCAAGGATTGGTACAAATGCTGTTGTGGTTCAAAGAACAATAGGTTCTTCCTCGAGCATTTGAAACTCCTCATCGTCGAAGTCATAGTCCAAAGAAATTGCTCATCCTCATCAATAACAGAAGTCTGCTGACTATCCTTCCCTTCAGTGACCTTTCCTCCAGTAGGCTCTACTATAGCATCCTGTTCTTCAACCATAGCAGGGGTTTCCTCCAAACCCATTGTCAGTTCCAACCTTTTTCCAGGTGCTGTTTAGTCCTCAGCAGCCTGAACCTCCTCAAAATGTAATGGTGATTCCTCAAAACCCATCACCATATCCAATCTTTGTCCAATCACTGTATGTTCCTCAGTGAGTAGAACTTTTTCTTCTACACAAATGAGAGGAAAAGTAGACATGTTTTCCTCTAGAATTCCTCCAGCATCAGCAATCTTTTGTAGATTCTCAGCAGATTTAGATATAGTGCCCTGAGTATCAACCCACTCTTGATATTGGACTGAATCTTCAGAACTGATATCAGGCTCACTATGTTCAATAACATTCTCTTCATCCAAATCTTCAGTCTGATGATCCTCAGGATTCATATCAGCCTCCACAACCTTGAATGCATCAGATGTGCCAACCATCCTGTTAAATCCAAGGTTTATACCATCATTGATTAAAGCCTCCAAATCATCTATGGTGAGATCTTCCAGATCCTCATCTTTTTGACAAGTCTGCTGGCCCTCAGCAGACTTGCAAGCATCAGTGGACTTTTCTACACTTGGTTCATTTATCATAGCAGTTCCACTGGCTTCTCCTTGCTGTGGGGGATGATCATCATCAGAGTCAGATGATGATGAATCATCACTATTTGGTGCATCCCTAGGAGTTTTGAACATAATACCTCCATCTTTCTTTTGTTCACCAAGGAGTTCCATCAATCTCATTTCCAGTAGAGAGGTATCAACCAAGTCTAGAAAATTATCCACTCCTAACTTTTCAAAGGCCCACTCCTCAAAGTCTGACATAGGCTTAGCAGCTGATTTTTGTCTCTTGTAAAATCCAAACATCTATTGAAAGTAATCAGCAACCAGCAGGAGTTTAGGATCAACATACCCTTCCTTCTTTTTCTTTTCCTTTCTTTCAAATGGCATAGTTGGCTTTCTTGCTTCAGCTTGTTTAACTTGTTGTCCTCCAAAGGTCTCAACAAGTAGATTCAGAGTCTCTTCAACAGATCTTCCATGTCAGTAGGTTCTTCTGGTTGTACATTTGTACCTACCACCTCCATCTGCTCCATACTTGGTTCCCCATGACTTATATACTCATCAGCGAGGTCGACAATGTTGCTGCTCTTCCCCCCGAACTATTGCGAGAACTTGCGAGGTCTTGTATCGTTGTATCAATATCCACAGCAGGTGAAGACTCAGTAGTCTGTTGTGGTTCTTCAGAAAGCTTAGCAGGTTGCACAACAGCAACCTCTCCAGCAGGTTGCACAACAGCAACCTCTCCAGTAGGTTGCTCAACAACAACCTCTCCAGTTCCAGTAGGCTTAACAATGTTTAAAGGCTCAGCTTCAATAGCCTCTTCTTCTTCTTCTTCTTCTTCCATTTGAGCCTCCAGAATCCTCAAGTGTTTTCCTTTACCATGTTTATTCTTTGTAATAATCTCCTTCATTCTTTTGGAAAGTTGCTCAGATTCAACTTCAGCAGCATTCCTCTTTCTGATGTCTTCCTTCCGTTGTTCTCTCAAAATTTCAGCAGCAGACTGATTGACATGATCAGTCAAGTGAAATTAAAATACTTGATCACCCTAAACCAATACTAGCAAGAGGACTAGGTCCATCGTAGTATAGCTATAGAGAATCAAGGTCGATCCCACAGGGAACCAATTGTGGGACATTTTATAAATAATTAATTAAGCTTGTCAAGCACATAAAAACGGTCTATGACCAACAAAGGACAAGAAAAGATAAATTTACACGACTCGACACAACATAAATAAATACAACATAATTAACCACCCCAATTATTATGTTATCGTTTGGAACTAGAGCTTCTATATAATTAAACTAGACTCACTAACTATTAACCCGATTCGTATCTCTTTTATATTGGCTATAGAGTCATCCCCAAACTAGATCTAGCTCCGGTAGGCCATCTAGATCACTATGCTACATTACGTGACTTCGCTTTTTAGGCCTCCATCTCATATAACTTGCACGCTTACAAAACTAGGGATGCCGATACTAACCGTATTCCTCACCTAGGCAATATTCCTGTGGTTAGGCGTACTTCCTAGGCTATCGCAACAGTCTCCGTCCCATTAACACTAACTTTTTAGCTATCATGTCAATCTACGATTTACGTATAATTAGGTGCGCGCAATTCCCTAATATAACACAGATCTAGATCTCACTGAAAGTCCCGAAAGATCAATTCATGAGCCGACCTAGGAGCACTATATTGGTATTTCCTCACTACACATTTTAATTAAAGTAGACGAGCAACGTTGCTGTAGCCATACCTACTAAGATAAGAAATTCTAAATGGACAATCACACCATAAAGACGTGGCTAGACTGACTCGGCGAACAACTAAATCTTAGCGTTTCTCTATACATAACGGATAAAATAGAAATTCGTAAAGCAATTATATATAGCTACTAGAAACACGATTGTTGATCAAAATAAAGTCATACATAGATCACGAGACATCGGCGTGGGCGTGTGGATCCTTATAGACGAGGAATCCCTACTGCCTCACGTCTTAATCCTAGATCTACATCATTTAACTAAGAAATAACAATCTCAAACGATAAATAATAATTGGGGACTTAATTATAAATAACTAAGAAGAAATAAATACAAGAACTTACATTATTACAGAACTTGTATAAAAACCACTCTGAGAAAAACTGAGAACTTTATTATGAGTTGTGTAAGGTGTCTAAGGTGTGTTTTTGCTAATGAGCTAGTACAAATATATATAGGAGTAAAAATTCGCATGGGATAAGCCTGAACCGATCTGAAATAGGTTTCCTAAATCCAAATGAAGTCTGAAAATGCGTTAGGATAATTCCAAACTAATCCGGATGGACAGGGGGACTCGCCCCAAATGAGTCAAGCTCTGGTGCCAAATGAGTCCTCCAAAATTGGATGGGTTTGCTGGCTCTTGTATTCCGTACTCCTCTTTTCGTGCTGCTTCGATATTTATCCTCAATTTAATCCGATTCCACTTCGAATTGTCTTGATATTTATCTTCTTCTTTGGTAGAAAATCTCCAATTCATCTCTATCTACAAAATAAACATTTATGGCACAGTAAATTGTATTTAAATGATAAAAAACGGATAAATACCAATTTATATTCTATAAATCACGTAACATTAAATAATCAATATACACATGTGATTTAACATAAAATATATATTATTAGGCTCGACTTAAGGATAATGTTGATGACTTTTACGGGTATATTTTGACCGTCATCACAGACTTCTTCTTTGTGACTGTAGCAGGGTCAGTAACTTTAGATCTATCTGTGTTTTAACAAGCTTGAGATCTATCTGTGTTTTAATAAGCTTTAGATCTATCTGACTTTAGATCTATCTGTGTTTTAATAAGCTTTAGATCTATCTGTGTTTTAATGGCCAGAAGATAGAAATACATCAGTAGATAAATATCGATACTAAGTTCACATAACCAATCATCTACACAATGTACGCATAATTTCTTCAGTTATTATAATTCGTACGGTAAAAATCGATTCAAAGATTGAGTAATCGAATAATAAATAACTACTTGCAACAATCGGTATGAATATCCTTAAATTTACATTCACATAAGTATAAAATGATCACGCACTCATGCAAATTGGTTCCTTTCCTATTAATTCTTAGCTAGGGACTCACAATTCTAAGGGTACTAGATAAATAATATGACATTTATTCAATTTTTTTAATTTTTCTTAAATTTTCTACCATACCGTTTCTTTTAATTTTTAATCATAGCACATCATTGCTAAGTCTCCTACCCCCCACTTAAACATGTCATTGTCCCCAATGACAACGACAAAATGAGAATTTAAGAAAAAGACTTAGCTCTAGAAACGGCTCTCAAGTAAGAAGCAGAACATCGGAGTAGTCCAAGCACGTCGAGGAACTTCGAGGAATATAAGCAAACCGGTGATCGAACACGAAGTTCTATCGCTGCAAAATAAGTCTTCAACAAAGCTCGAAACTCGTTACAGTGTTAGCTCATAAAAAATAATAATCAAAAAAGGGACAGTAAAAGGAAAACATTAAACCTTAAACACTTTTAAGTCCTTAAAACGATTACATGTCTGAAAATATTGATCCTAACTTGCATTTTAGTACAACATTGTGATTTAGAAAATAGACAACAGACTTGATACAAAGGAAAATATACTAATCAAGAGAGACAAAGATATCCTCAATCATCTTCATCAAAAGATCGTCTAAATCTAGAAGGAACACGAGAAGGAGAGGGCTCATGCCCTTCAAAACCAGGTGGAGGTGTAGGCCGACGTGCACGGCGGGTCCTAGGAACATCATCTTCATCCATATTCTGCACAATTCTCCTGACCATGTGATGAGTCTCAGCCCCAGTCCGCTTCATTCCATTAATACGAGCAAAAAGATGCTCCATGTCGCGTCCTCGGTTGGTGGCATTGCCTGCACCGGCATTCCTTGCTCGGCGGGCTCGAGGTGGTGACCTCCCGTCTTCTCCTCGGATTGATGTCGTATCTTTTATTCCTCTTTTTCAGCATACTAACCTAGACACGCCTATGAGACTCTACTTCACGTTACAACGAATTGAGTAAAAAAAACTTTTGCACATCCTTAACCCAATGGTCATCGGAACACGGCAAAATAAAAAACCTCAACCGTTTTAACGTTACTTTTATTTGACTCAAAGAAAAGAAAAACTTAAAATACTAAAAAGAATTACAAAAACCTAAGAGATAGAAATAGTTCTGAATTTAAAGTCTTCAGCTCGACTCTCCAAATATCATCATTCCCTTGATTTATTGTCCTTTGCCTTCCAGATTTTCACCCGGTCGGCTTGCACTGAGATCTGCTTTCCTTCTTTGAGAATGCTCGCTTTTCCTTTGGTGGTGAGACCTAAGAAAATACAGTCATCCTTGCCATCTAAACAGGCACCAATCTCAGCTTCTGACCCAGAAACTAGTGATCTTCGAGATTGAACTCTACGAGTTCGCTTTTTAACACTTCTCCGTCAATCTTTTAACTTTGGGCTTTCTCGATCCTCAGTGATTCCTTCGGATAGGGCGGACCCATTTCCGTACACGGTTTATGCCTCGTCCGCCAGAAGCATTGAGGTATCTGCCGTTACTGTACGCTGGGATTGAGCGTCTATGTCCCTTCTTAAGATATACAGGAATTCTAACTCACTATTTCTTGGTGCAGCGTCAACCATATCTACATCTCCTTGGCTAGGAATCAAAGCAGTCTTATCCGCACCGTGAACCGTCATAACTGAGATACTAGGCGGAAGCAGAAATCGAGGTCTAAGGATTGTATGAACCTCTGAGCCTTTGGCATCAAACAATGTGAGCTCGAATTTTTCCATGTCTACTCTAGCCTTAGAGATTGCCATAAATGATCGGCCCAGTATAAGTGGGCAGTGAGGATCCTCCTCTACGTCCATCACGACTATATCGACTAGAAAGCGAAGCCTCCCAATTCATATGGTCATGTAGTTCAAGGCTCCAGTACACACGGTACGAAGACCATCCTCAAAGCGAATGTTCATCGTCGTGTTCATAACGGTATAGACTCCAATTCTCTCACAAACTCTATAGGGAACTATATTTAGGCTTGATCCGCAGTCAATCAGCGCTAGGTCAGCTCTCTTCCTATCCAAGACTACGTCAACAATAAATGCCCCAGGATCTCCTAACTTTGGAAATAGACGAGCGCAATCCTTTAGGTCTTCTACCTCAGGTTGGCAGGGTACTATGGGTCTAGTGTTGAACTCAGACTCAGGGTCAGAATCAGAGCTCGGGTATTCGGGAGTTGGGGAAAGAGAGGGTAGGTACTCGGTGTCAGACTCCGAACTAGATTCAGAATCAGAAATAATAATTGGAATGCGAGCAGTCATACCCTGCAAGAGATCGAGTTTTCTTGCTTTCCCTTCCTCGTGTCTCCGTCTTTTTCGTTCCTCTATTAACTTTTGCCTATCCGGCCTTACTGGTGTGATTTTTGAGCGTGTGACTTTTACTTCTTCATTCTTCGCTTCAGAAAATTGACTGGTCGACATTTTTGCTAGAACAATATCCAGTGGGATGGTTAAATTCTCTGGCTCGCTGTGGACATAAGAAAAAAACATACAAATGTCAGTAAACTAACAGTCAGTATGATTATTCATCTTTGCCCGCTAGAACTCTGAGACTACAAGCGGGGAATAACGAGACACAAAACGACCTGAATATAAAAAAGCGGGACTCATTTGGCGGCAAGCACAGGGCTCGCTGGGAGCGAGTCCAAATTTTTTTTATTATTTTTTTATTTAATTTTTTTTGAACTTACGAACAGATAGCCAGATGGACTCTAAAAAAAGTCTTTAAAACGTAAAACTTGACACGACTAATAATTATTTATATAACTGACCATTGGCTCCCCAGCAACGGCGCCAAAAACTTGATTGACGTGATCAGTCAAGTGAAATTAAAATACTTGATCACCATAAACCAATACTAGCAAGAGGACTAGGTCCATCGTTGTATAGCTATAGAGAATCAAGGTCGATCCCACACAGAACCAATTGTGGGTCATTTTATAAATAATTAATTAAGCATGTCAAGCACAGAAAAACGGTCTATGACCAACAAAGGACAAGAAAAGATAAATTGACACGACTCGACACAACATAAATAAATACAACATAATTAATCTCCCCAATTATTATGTTATCATTTGGAACTAGAGCTTCTATATAATTAAACTAGACTCACTAACTATTAACCCGATTCCTATCTCTTTTATATCGGCTACGGGAGTCATCCCCTAAACTAGATCTAGCTCCGGGTAGGCCATCTAGATCACTATGCTACATTACGTGACTTCGCTTTTTAGGCCTCCATCTCATATAACTTGCACGCTTACAAAACTAGGGATGCCGATATTAACCGTATTCCTCACCTAGGCAACATTCCTGTGGTTAGGCGTACTTCCTAGGCGATCGCATCAGTCTCCCTCCCATTAACACTATCTTTTTAGGTATCATGTCAATCTACGATTTACGTATAATCAGGTGCGTGCAATTCCCTAATATAACACAGATCTAGATCTCGCTGAAAGTCCCAAAAGATCAATTCATGAGCCGACCTAGGAGCACTATATTGGTATTTCCTCACTACACGTTTTAATTAAAGCAGACGAGCAACGTAGCCATAGCCATACCTACTAAGACAAGAAATTCTAAATGGACAATCACACCATAAAGACGTGGCTAGACTGACTCGGCGAACAACTAAATCTTAGCGTTTCTCTATACGTAACGGATAAAATAGAAATTCGTAAAGAAATTATATATAGCTACTAAAAACACGATTGTTGATCAAAATAAAGTCATACATAGATCACGAGACATCGGCGTGTGCGTGTGGATCCTTATAGACGAGGAATCCCCACTGCCTCACATCTTAATCCTAGATCTACAGCATTTAACTAAGAAATAACAATCTCAAATGATAAATTATAATTGGGGACTTAATTATAAAGAACTAAGAAGAAATAAATACAAGAACTTACATTATTGCAGAACTTGTATAAAAACCACTCTGAGAAGAACTGAGAACTTTATTATGAGTTGTGTAAGGTGTCTAAGGTGTGTTTTTGCTAATGAGCTAGTACAAATATATATAGGAGTAAAAATTCGCATGGGATAAGCCTGAACCGATCATAGGTTTCCTAAATCCAAATGTAGTCTGAAAACGCGTTAGGATAATTCCAAACTAATCCGGTGGGACATGGGGACTCGCCCCCAGCGAGCTGGCTCCTTGCTGCCAGCGAGTCCTCCAAAATTGGATGGGCTTGTTGGCTCTTGTATTCCGTACTCCTCTTTTCGTGCTGCTTCGATATTTATCCTCAATTTAATCCGATTCCACTTCGAATTGTCTTGATATTTATCTTCTTCTTTGGTAGAAAATCTCCAATTCATCTCTATCTACAAAATAAACATTTATGGCACAGTAAATTGTATTTAAATGATAAAAAACGGATAAATGCCAATTTATATTCTATAAATCACGTAACATTAAATAATCAATATACACATGTGATTTAACATAAAATATATATTATTAGGCTCGACTTAAGGATAATGTTGATGACTTTTACGGGTATATTTTGACCGTCATCACAGACTTCTTCTTTGTGATTTGCGGCAGGTCGATAACTTTAATTTCAAGCTGGACCCTCGATAGACTCGGCGATCTCTGCTTGCCTCTTTCCTTGTTATCCTTGGCTGTAACATTTCTGTGATTTTTCTGGTGTCAGCAGCCTTCCTTTTCTCAGCAACTTTCTTGGGTGCAGCAGATTTAACAACTTGCTTAACCTGCTCACCACCAGCATTATCATCTCCATCATTATCACTCTCAGTGGCTTCAGCATCCACATCTTCATCATCATCCAAACCAAGGATGAGATAGCTGATCTCCTTCTTATATCTGGACTTGTTTATTTTCTCAGGTGCAACATCGGCAATCCTCAAATGATTCAGCTGGGCTTGAACCCTCAAACCCAAAGGTAAAGTCTTGGATTTCCTTGTCCCTTCTCTTTCCTCAGTTATTACTTTCTTCATATATTGGACAAAGAATCCAGCCCAATCAAACTTCATGCTTTTACAGATGATGATTAATAGTTCAATCTTTGGTCCTGATAAAGTATCAAGGCTTCCACTGAGTCCCAAGATATTCTTTGCTATTATCTTACTCAGCAGGTTGTACTCCATTCCTATATACTTCACATTGATGCTCAGTGATGATTTAATAGCATCATTGGTCTTTATTTAGTCAACAAAATCCAATTTTGACAGTCCTATTTCTTCAGGATTAGTTGGAGCATTGTTTCCAGGTCCAAAACCAAAAGCTTCCCTCAGCAGGTTTGAGGAAATTTCAATCTCCTGGTCATTCACTGTTGTATTAAATGCCTCTCTACATTCTCTTATCACAATGTTTCTCTAGAAATTAACAACGTTCGTGTAAGATATTCTTTCCAGTCTCAGATTGAGAACATCTTCCAATCCTTCGTATCTTCTGATTCTTCTACCAATATTGATAGCTAACTCAGTTTTGTTAGAATGTGAATATCATCCTTGTCCGCCATTATAAATTTTGAGAAAGATGAAGAAGAAAACCTTCAAATATGTGTTCACACGGTATATTTGCAGAGAAAATCAATCTGAAGGTTGTAAGTATCCTCTGTGTATATGTCTGTATATATAACAGAGAGTAGTGGGTAGAAACTGTCAGATAATGCATTGTAGCATTAACCACGATTAAATTTAGAATGAATGAGATCTTGCCACATGTCCCATAACTTATCCATAAAGAGTTGTAACCGTCAGATCGTGTAACTGCGGTTATAAAGATAGAATAAATATCCTGGTCTTTTGCTTTTTGACTTTTTAAAGTTTGACTGTGTAACGTATGTCTCGGCTGACCTTTGCCATCGATGAGACTTGCTCAAGAAATTGCGACAATGATGTCCCTCGGTGATCTGGCGACAATGTAACTCTGATGATCTTCAAATCTTCTTGTTTTGTCCAACTGATAATACAAGATGAAGTTTTATACCAATGACTGATCTGTCAAGTGAGCTCACCCAACATGACAAAGACCAATCCCCTTGGAAACTTCATTTGCTCAATTGTCCAAACATAAATAAGTACATGGAATTGTTGATACCAATGACTAATCTGCTAAGTGAGCTCACCCAACATAGCAAAGACTAATCCCCTTGGTGAATTCCAGTACATTGATGATCATTGATGACGTGGTCAATCAGGTTATAATATACTTGACCACCATAAACCAATACTAGCAAGAGGACTAGGCCCATCGTAGTATAGCTATAGTGAATCAAGGTCGATCCCACAGGGAACCAATTGTGGATCATCTTATATACAAACAATTAATTAAACATGTCAATGACATAGAGGCGGTCTACGACCAACATAAGACAAGAAAAGTAAAGACACGACTCGACACAACGTAATTAACCTCCCCAATTATAGTCTTTATCGTTTGGACCTAGATAATTTATATAATAAACTGAACTTATTAACTGTCAATCCGTTTGTATCTATCTTAGATTGGCTACGGGAGTCATCCTCTTTAACTTGACTTAGCACCGGTTAGGTCACTAGATCACTGTGATGTTGTTACGTGACTTCGCCTTTTGGTGCCTCCATCTCATATAACTCACACGCTTTACGACTCTGGCGGATGCCGATATTAACCGTACACCTCGTCCAGGCAACATTCCTTTGGTTAGGCGTATTTCCTGAAACGATCACTCAAACTCTCGTCCAACTAACAATTACCAATTTATAGTCTCATGCTAGTTTACGATCTACGTATAAGAAGGTGCGCGCAATTCCCTAATATAACCCTACCTAGATAACGCTGAAAGTCCGAAGATCAATTCATGAGCCTACCTAAGAGTTTTATACCGGTATTTCCTTTTTACACGTTTTAATTAAATCAAGTGAGTGACGTAGCCATAGCCATACCTACCGAGATAATAAATTCTATTAAGTTAACCTAACCATAAAGACGTGGCTATTTAACGGATAAAACAGGCTCGGTCGACCGAGTGGACTCATTCGGTCACCCGAATCAATTTCATCCCCAGTTACATCCCCGAACGTATCTCTCGGCGTTTCATCATACGAGCAGTTAAACAAGAATCGTAAAGCATTCATATAAACTAACATAGATACGCATTAATTAAACCAAGCAGATTCATGAATAGACGTTAAACATATGACGTAGGTTATGGGATCCCCATAGACAAGGCTTCGCCACATCCCTAACGTCATAGCCTAGATCTACATCATCTAGCTATGAATTAACTAACTCAAACGATATAAAGCATAATTGGGGGAATTAATTACTTAAAAGAAAAGAAACAGAAAATAAAGGCTTACATAATCGCAGCCTTTAAATTGCTGGAAACCTTCAATAAACTACATTGTATCAAAGCTATAAAATTGAAGAAAGAATGAAGGGATATGTTGGTGTATTTTTGTGTGTATTACAATTCTCGTAGCTGCTTGCTTATATAGAGGTTTTTGCCGACTTAGGGTGGTTCTAGAAGATAAGCACGATTAAAGCGAAAACCGACCCAAACCGAGGCTCGGTCAACCGAGAGGTGACACTCGGTCGATCGAAGCATCGAGCTCGGTCGACCGAACCTAACTTTTCACGCGTCAATCGTTTTCTCGTCTATCTTGTTCCCCATTTGCACGCTTTAGTGTTGATCGATTAATCTCTCATTTATCTCTTGATTAATGCTCCGATTTTCTTCCTTCTTTATCTTGATATAATTGATTAAATGACATTAATCCTCTCGATTTGTTGTGATCTGCAAAATCAATAATTATCACACAATAAATCGGCTTTAAATAATAAAAACAGCTAAATACCAATTTACATAATATAAATCACATAACATTAAATATTAAATATAAACATGTGATTTAATATGAAATATATATTATTAATCTCGATTTAAGGTCAACGTTGATGACTTTTACGGGTATAATTTGACCGTCATCAACTACCCCCCACTTAGACTTTGATCGTCCCGAACAAAGCATCAATAAGTCATTTCCCAAGACAACATTTCCCATGGTCGTCATCATACTTACGTAAGAAGCTCAAGTCAACTCATACTAGTCATGCTCATAAGATATCCATTATTCACTACTCGCTATGAATCAAGTGATGTGTGCATGTGCATTTAGTTTTATATATTCGTAGCAAGATTAGAGTTTATGCAGACTTCGTAATCTCAACCCACCAACTTCAAGATTCATACTTCTTATGCCTTTAAATTTTTGAAGCACTAGAGCAATAAGCAAGAGCGTATCTATAGGGTTTTTGGACTTGGAGACCGAGTACTACTCAAAGCCTCTTAAAGAGTTGAATATTCTTTTCATATCTTCATATTTTTCAAATACTATTAATCTCAAGGAAGAAAACTTTTTAGAGTATCCCCCTATCTTAGATCATGTATAGCATCAAATATTACCACAAGCGCGGGGCTACTTTGGTAATGTTACTACAAGCCCAAGTGTCTAACATTTTGCTAAAACACAGTACGCCTCTCAAGCTTATTACTCCGCTTTTGTTGGCAAGAAGATAAGAATACATCAGCCAATAAGTATCGACACTAAGTCTACATAACCAATCATCTATGCAATGTACACATAATTTCTTCAGTTATTATGATTTGCGCGGTATACTCGATTCACAGATTTGAGTAATTGAATAATAAATAACTACTCGCAACAACCAGCATGAATATCCTTAAATTTACTTAGCATAAGTATAAAATGATCACGTACTCATGCAACTTGGTTCCTTTCCTATCAATTCTTAGCTAGGAACTCACAATTCTAAGGGTACGAGATACATAATATGGTATTTATTAAATTTTTTTCAATCATGTGCCGTTTCATTCAATTTTCAATTATAACATAACATGGCTAAGTCTCCTACCCCCACTTAAACGTGGCATTGTCCTCAATGACAAAAATAAGTGAGAAGTTAAGAAAAAGACTTAGCTCTGAAACGGCTCTCAAGTAAAGGAACAATATCGAGTAAATGTCAAATGATGTTGTGGAGAAGCAAGTGAAAACCTCGTATAAGCGCACAAACTCCACTTAAACCGTTAATAACACCATGTCTATGGAAGTTCTAAAATAATGTGGCAGTAATGAGGTATAAATACCTAAAAACAGTTTAAGCCACTTTATTTTATACAACCAATGACAAGGGAAACCAAAAAGAAAAATACTAAATAGAAAGAAAAATAAACAAGCAACTAAAGATGGTAGGCTTCATCTACAACCCCCACCGCCTAAATATTCTTAAAACCGGGTGGAGAAGACAAAGACCAAAAAGCATTACCCGACGTGGGAAAACACGAGGGTGACTCGATCGAAAAGGTATTCAATCCAGGAAAAGAGAAACTTAGTAAGGTATAACAGATTGGATGCGACCCATTGGCTAAAAATAAAATCAAATACTTAGCGCAGAAACTTCTCGCTTGCATTGGATATCAACAAATTAGGGAGATGTAGCTACTCCTCGAAATTACTAATAACCCAATGTATCACGTAAAAGTCATAACCGTCATCAACAAGGTCGGATCGGTGAGATAGTTCAGAACAAAACTTATCATCTAGAAATGCCGGAATAGACGGAAAAAATGTGAAATTTAAAACTTCCGGTAAAAAGATAAGTTGTACTTTGATCGAACCAAAAACCTTTAAAATCTAGCTAGGTTCAGAGCTACACTTCCCCCAACTAGGATCATGAAAATCAAAATGATAAAAGATAATCATTAAAGCTTAGCAATATTTCAAATTCCATACACATAGGTATTGTGTAAACAAAATGGAGGTTGAGAGTGTGATGGGTTTAGAAAAAGATACACATAAGGATGGGAAGAAAAGATAAATGGTGGGTAAGAAATTGTGTTTATGGGTGGGTTAAAAATGGTTAAGGCATTGAGATTGGGTGGGAGAGTGAAACGGATGGAAGAAAGAGAGGTGATGAAAGAATGGTTAGAAATGTGAATTGAGGCGATTGGTGAGAGGATCGAAAAGGTTGAAGGGTGAAAAGGTATAAATGAAAGGATAAGGGTAATTCTGAGAATGAATTACGCACCACTTTGAATTTTCACTTGGATCACCATTCTAAAAGATTTTTGGAAGTTGACCAAAATTGTTCTTGTTCACACCAATCTTTCTCTGTTACATTTTCAATAATTCTCAAGCTCTCTTAATGCTTCCATCTTAAGGTTGTTTGCTAAATTTCCTTTTCTTTAGCAATTTTTCACTCTCCTACGGAACTCTATTTCACGTGGCCTATATTGAGTAAAAAGTTTTGCACATCCTTAGCCCAATGGCCTTGAACACGGCAAAATAAAAACCTCAACATATTTCACGTTACTCTTATTGGACTCAAAGAAAGAAAAACCTAAAATCCTAAAAAAGAAATACTAAGGGTTTTAAAGAAGTAGTTCTGAGTTTAAAGTCCTCACTTCGACTTTCCAAAAGTATCCTTGTCGATTATCATTCTTGGATCGCCAGACTTTGACCCTTCGAGCATTATATGAGGTGGGCTTGTCGCTTTGCGGATTAATACCCTTCCCTTGGTTGTGAGACCTAGGAAACGACATTTAGCCATACCATTTATCCAAAGCTCTTACCTCGGCTCGTTTTAGGAATTAGTGAATTTGGTTAGAATTACGGTTTTGGCCTTGACAATAAGAAACAATGAATCAAAGTACTCCGAATAAGGTCGGTTATGTAGGCAAGCCTCGCCGTCTTATTCGTTGGAACATATGTGATGATTCAGGCCAATCCGTCAAGATAAGCCCGTTTAGCCCGAAGGCTTATCGGCTATGCTAAGTCTTGTCGAATCATAACGTACATCACACGTGGAGGGGAGTTGATTGTGCCGAAGCTCGGTTAAACTCGCCAAGCCATGGTTAAACCATTTCCGAACCTATGTACAAAGATTCTTCGAATTCTAAATTGTCACCCAAAGCGTAATCTCGTTTCTGTTTAAGGTGGGTTCACCGAGAAGCCATCACCATAAACATCAACGAAAGAAAAAGATGGTGTTCTCTCAAAACTCAACGTCTTCTTTAGATTGCGAATGCTTAAACTACACAATTTGTTGCTCCCATGGCCAGTAGAAGCAATCTCATGCATAGGACAATGAGATTTTAACAGAACTACGAGGAACTCTTTATTCACTGCTTCCTTCAACGACTACATGTTTCCTTACACCCTCTAGATGAGACAGATATGGGGCACAACCTTCGACACTAATAGAACTAATCTTTCAAACCAACTCCGGGCTAAGATTCATACTAACTTATGCTCAAAAAACCAAAAGGTAGTAAAACATAAGCAAAAAAAAAGGGTAGTACCTTGCCTTCAACATTGTACCACGAAGAATTTAAGCCTTAAAATATATATTCTTTTCGGAGCCATCTTGGTGCTTTAATGGTATTGCTTCCATCGCTTTTCCCATCGTAGAGTAGTAATTCCGCATGTTGTTGGGTTATTTTCTCAACGCCCTTGAAAAATTACTGACTCGGATTGTTGCTTCCCTGGTTTCGCAAAAAGTAAGAAAAAACAAAACGGACCGTAGATCGATTTTAACATGGTTTCCCATGCCGCTATCAGACCTACGGATTAAACATACGGGGATAAACAGACACGCGAAATTCCAGACTCGAAAAACACAAATCAGAAACCGTGTAGACAGAACAAAACAAAACAAAACAAAAATTTTATAAGTGCTCGGTCGACCGAATGAGGTCTCTCGGTCGACCGAATAATTTTTTTTTTTTTTTTTTTTTTTTGCCGGAATTTTCGGCATGAGCAGAGACAACTGAGGGACTCAAAACGTAAAACGACACTAAAACGAAAACTTCGACATGAATAAGAAAATTATTTATATATAAAATTGACCGTTGGTTCCCGGCAACGGCGCCAAAAACTTGATGACGTGGTCAATCAGTTATAATATACTTGACCACCATAAACCAATACTAGCAAGAGGACTAGGCCCATCGTAGTATAGCTATAGTGAATCAAGGTCGATCCCACAGGAACCAATTGTGGATCATCTTATATACAAACAATTAATTAAACATGTCAATGACATAGAGGCGGTCTACGACCAACATAAGACAAGAAAAGTAAAGACACGACTCGACACAACGTAATTAACCTCCCCAATTATAGTCTTTATCGTTTGGACCTAGATAATTTATATAATAAACTGAACTTATTAATCACAATCCGTTTGTATCTATCTTAGATTGGCTACGGGAGTCATCCTCTTTAACTTGACTTAGCACCGGTTAGGTCACTAGATCACTGTGATGTTGTTACGTGACTTCGCCTTTTGGTGCCTCCATCTCATATAACTCACACGCTTACGACTCTAAGGATGCCGATATTAACCGTACACCTCGTCCAGGCAACATTCCTTTGGTTAGGCGTACTTCCTAGACGATCACTCAAACTCTCGTCCAACTAACAATTACCAATTTATAGTCTCATGCTAGTTTACGATCTACGTATAAGAAGGTGCGCGCAATTCCCTAATATAACCCTACCTAATAGATAACGCCGAAAGTCCAAGATCAATTCATGAGCCTACCTAAGAGTTTTATACCGGTATTTCCTTTTTACGCTTTAATTAAATCAAGTGAGTGACGTAGCCATAGCCATACCTACCGAGATAATAAATTCTATTAAGTTAACCTAACCATAAAGACGTGGCTATTTAACGGATAAAGCAGGGCTCGGTCGATCGAGTGGACTCATTCGGTCACCCGAATCAATTTCATCCCCAGATTACATCCCCGAACGTATCTCTCAAATTTCATCATACGAGCAGATTAAACGAGAACTCGTAAAGCATTCATATAAACTAACATAGATACGCATTAATTAAACCAAGCGATTCATGAATAGACGTTAAACATATGGCGTAGGTTATGGGATCCCCATAGACAAGGCTTCGCCACATCCCTAACGTCATAGCCTAGATCTACATCATCTAGCTATGAATTAACTAACTCAAACGATAAAGCATAATTGGGGGGAATTAATTACTTAAAAGAAAAGAAATGAAAATAAAGGCTTACATAATCGCACCTTTAAATTGTTGAAACCTTCAATAAACTACATTGTATCAAAGCTATAAAATTGAAGAAAGAATGAAGGGATATGTTGGTGTATTTTTGTGTGTATTACAATTCTCGTAGCTGCTTGCTTATATAGAGGTTTTTGCCGACTTAGGGTGGTTCTAGAAGATAAGCACGATTAAAGCCGAAAACCGACCCAAACCCGAGGCTCGGTCAACCGAGAGGTGACACTCGGTCGACCGAAGCATCGGGCTCGGTCGACCGAACCTAACTTTTCACGCGTCAATCGTTTTCTCGTCTATCTTGTTCCCCATCGCACGCTGTTGATCCGATTAATCTCTCATTTATCTCTTGATTAATGCTCCGATTTTCTTCCTTCTTTATCTTGATATAATTGATTAAATGACATTAATCCTCTCGATTTGTTGTGATCTGCAAAATCAATAATTATCACACAATAAATCGGCTTTAAATAATAAAAACAGCTAAATACCAATTTACATAATATAAATCACATAACATTAAATATTAAATATAAACATGTGATTTAATATGAAATATATATTATTAATCTCGATTTAAGGTCAACGTTGATGACTTTTACGGGTATAATTTGACCGTCATCAATCATAGGTGTATCAGTCAACTTTTATTATTCCAAGTTCAGTCCTTAACTTAGCAAATATTTCACTATCCAATGGTTTTGTGAAAATATCAGCAAGTTGATCTTCAGTAGGGATGTAAAGAACCACCGCATCTTTCTTTTCAACATGATATCTTATAAAATGATGTCTCACATCATTGTGCTTGGTTCTTGAGTGCAAAACAGGGTTTTCTGTGATTGCAATTGCACTTTTGTCTTCACACATTATAGGAATTTCTCTTTCTTCAATTCCATAATCCCTTAATTGTTGTCTTAACCAAAGTATTTGTGCACAGCAACTTCCAGCAGCAATGTATTCAACCTCAGCAGTAGAAGTTGATATTGAATTCTGTTTATTGCTAAACCAGGAATCCAGTCTATTTCCTATCAACTGACAGGTTGTTGTGATGCTTTTTCTATCAATCTTGCATCCAGCATAATCAGAATCTGAGTATGATATAACTTTGAAGCTTTCATCTTTTGAATACCATATTCCTACATCCAAAGTCTCTTTTAGATACTTGAGAACTCTTTTGAATGCAGCTAAATGACTTTCCTTTGGTTTAGATTGAAATCTTGCACAAACACCCACAACAAAGGATATATCAGGTCTGCTGGCAGTAAGGTACAACAGACTGCCTATCATCCTTCTGTATAAAGTCTGATCAACATCTTTGCCTTCTTTATCTTCATCCAATCTTATGTTTGTACTCATAGGAGTTGATACTTTGGTGTTGTTTTCCATACCAAACTTCTTCAGCAGCTCCTTGGTATACATGGTTTGATGAATGAAGATTCCATATTTCATCTGTTTGACTTGTAATACCAAGAAATAGTTCATTTCTCCCATCATACTCATTTGGAATTTACTTTTAATCAGATTAGAAAACTTCTCACATAGTAATTCATTTTCAGAACCAAAAATTATGTCATCAACATAAATCGTACCAGCAGGGTGCTGTCTCTTTCATTGATTCTGAAAAGAGTCGTGTCAATGGTACCTTTAATAAAGCCATTGTCCACCAAGAATTGAGATAGGGTCTCATACCATGCTCTAGGTGCTTGTTTCAAACCATAAAGTGCTTTGTTAAGTCTGTACACTTTATCTTCTTGATCTTTAACTTCAAAACCAAGAGATTGTTGAACATAGACCTCCTCTTCCAGAATGCCATTCAAAAATGCACTTTTGACATCCATCTGATATACTTTGAAGTTTTTGTAAGAAGCATATGCCAAGAATAATCTTATAGCTTCCAATCTTGCAACAGGGGCATATGTTTCATCAAAATCTATTCCTTCTACTTGAGAATAGCCTTTTGCTACTAGTCTGGCCTTGTTCCTTACAATGGTACCAGATTCATCCAATTTGTTTCTATATACCCATTTTGTTCCAATTATATTTGCATGATTAGGCCATTCCACTAGTGTCCAAACTTGATTTCTTTCAAATTCAGTCAGTTCTTCTTTCATAGAAATTATCCAATCTGGATCTGATATAGCTTCTTCACCAACTTTAGGTTCTATTTGAGATAGAAAACAAGTGAACATTGATTCTAATTGTCTTCTAGTCCTTACACCTTGCTGTATATTGCCAATAACTTGCTCAGTTCGCTGGTTTTTGGAATTCGACATCAGGAAGTGTTTTCACACTATCGACCGACATCGACTCATGTCAATCTTTAAGGAAGAGATCGACGATCAGGGTGATCCCTTAACCATTGTGGATTTTGGTTAGAATGATTCTCAGGAACATCTTCTTCAGTAGGGTCTGCTATTGCTTCTTCAAGAGGTTCAGCAGATCCTTGAACTACCTCAGTTGTTGCATCAGTAGTGTTACCAGCAGGGTGTTCAGCAGGGGCAGAGTCAGAAACCTTTAACTCGTTTATCCTTTCCAAAACATGAACACATTCTGGATCAGTGACTTGTTGATTCTCAGCAGGTTCTGAAGCTTTATCTTCAATTCCAGTGAACTTAGGTTCATCAAATACAACATGTATTGTTTCTTCATGTTTCAGTGTCCTTTTGTTCAGTACCCTGAATGGCTTGATGATAGAAGAATATCCTAAGAAGATTCCTTCATCTGATTTTGGTTGGAATGTCTTCAATTGCTCCTTATGATTTAAAATAAAACATTTGCTTCCAAATGGAAGGAAATAAGATATATTAGGCTTCCTTCCATTCCAAATCTCATAAGGTGTCTTCAGCAGTTTTTTGTTCACTGAGGTCCTATTTTGTGTATAGCATGTTGTATTGACTGCTTCAGCCCAATATCTTTCAGTTAATAATGCTTCACAAATCATAGTTCTTCCTGCTTCTTTTAAAGTACTGTTTCTTCTCTCAGGAACCCTTTTTTGCTGAGGTGTACCAGCAGCAACCAGTTGGTGTAGCACACCATTTTGCTCACAATATTCTATTATAACTTTATTGACCCTTGTCTGACCTGATCTTCACTACTGTCAAACTTTTCTCATTTTGCAATCTTTTCAAAAGTTTAAGCATCTTTTGAAGTGTTTCACTTTTCTTGTTAATGAATACTACCCAAGTGTATCTTGAATAATCATCCACAACTACTAGAGTTTACTTCTTTCCTGTCACACTTGTTGGTGTTACTGGTCCAAATAGATCCATGTGCATCAGCTGTAAAACTCTTTTTGTTGACTGGTTAGTCTTTGATTTGAAGCATGATTTTGTCTGTTTACCTTGCTAACAAGCATCACATATAACATCCTTTTCGAATGTGATCTCAGGTAAACCAATCACCAGTTTCTTCTTCACCAATTGATTGATATCATCAAAATTCAGATGATTTAACTTCTTATGCCATAACCAATTGAGTTCTGACGTGGTATGCACAATTAGTCAAGTTTCTGGAATAGCAGTAGACCAATCAACAACATACATGTTTTGTTGTCTTCTTCCAGCCAACACAACTTGATCACCTTTTTCACTAATGACAATACATGTGCCCATGTCAAAAGTGACCTTGTAACCCATGTCACAAAACTGTCCAGTGCTCAGTAGGTTGTAGTCCAGTCCTTCCACAAATGCAACATTCCTGATTGTTAATCCATTTCTCACAAGTGTGCCATATTCTTTTGTGTATCCTGGTGTGTTCTTATTGCCAAAATTCACTCTTTGACCATTCTTTGCCACAAAGTTTGACAAACAGTGCTTATTCTTTGTCATATGTCTGGAACATCCACTGTCAAAGTACCAGACACCCTACAAAAAAAAGTTAATGTATTTTAGGTACCCAAAACTGTGTGGATCCATGATGGTCTGTGGTAAGCATGACCCTTGGCAAGTTTCCAAAAGGTCTTCTTTGAAAGGTATCATACTTTTGTTCATACATGTATTCTACACATCCATAAGGTCTAACATTTGGTTGTGTAGGACTCAAATATGCTTTCTGGCCTTTTGGTATGTAATGATGTTTAGAGTGATTTCTATTGTTAGAAGCACCAGCATAACCATTAGTTTGCTGTCTGTTAGGAACATCCCTGTAATATGAAGTCTACTGAGGTCTCTGCGAGGTCTTATATAAGTCCTCTGCTTGAGTCCTCTCACGATTCCATTGCTTTGAGGTTTTACCTGCAGCGGATGGTTATATCTGTTGCTTCTAGCAAGAGGAGCGAGAATATTCCAATCATCATCAGTAGGGAACAATCTACCTTTCCCCCTGAGATAAGTATCCCTTGAATGATTGACATTTTTAGATTTGGGATTCTTATCCTTGGAATATTTTTTATTTTTGCCTTTTTGTGGTCCAGCAGACTTGGTAGCAGTGTCATTATCGTAGTCTCTAGAAGGTTCAAAGAATCTATTTTTGGATTTATTCCTTTTGTTAGGTACTGTTGACCTTTTTGACTTCTGATTTTACTTTCTTGAAGTTTTCTCTGTAGGCTTCACTGCTTCAGCAACCTTTTTGGGAGTTGGATCTTGTGCAGGCACAAACTTATGACCAATTCTGGTACTAGGTTCAGGAACCTTACTGGATCCACTCTTATTAGATTGTTGAGTTCCAAATCCAAGGCCTATTCTATCACCATATGGCTTTCCAGATTTGAATGCAATGGAGGAACAAGATTGTTCAATGATTCAAGACCTCATCGAATGTACAATGAGCTTATCTTGATTCTTACCAATCTCTTTTTCCTTACCCTTGAGATTTCTTAATTCAGCTTTTAACCTTTCAACTTCTGTTTGAAGAGCTTCTTTTTCAGCCTTCACAATCTCATAACCAGATTGTATTATCCTCAGTTGATTGAGGATGGCATCCAAAGTTTTTTCATTGTCAGAATTTTTTGGATTTGAACCACAAGTTGATTCACAATCACTTTCAGCAATTGATTCATAATTGTATACCTCCTCTGTTTCATCCATATTTTCCATTAAAGCATAATCATCCATATCAGCAACGAGTGCAGTATCATCAGATTCATTTCCTTTTTTTGATTCTACTTCATATCCTGATTCATATTCAGCAACCATAGCTTTCTTGCCAGATCTTCTTTGTTGACTTTTGCTCTTCAGTAGGTCTGGACAATTAGGTCTGAAATGTCCAGGCTTCTTGCAATTGAAGCAAAGATAATCAGGTTATTTCTTCTGTTTTAGTTCAGGACAGTCAGGTTCGAAGTGTCCTGGTTTCTTGCATTGATAGCACAAGTAATCATTGTCTTTCTTGGATTCTTCCTTTTTCTTTTCAGTAAACTTCTTTGTGAAATTCCTTGGAGAACCCCTTCCAGTTTTCATCATTCTGATTTTCTTGCTCACTAGGGCAATTTTCTCTTGCATCTCATCTAGTAGATTATCTCGAGCTCCTGATGTTTCTTCTTGATGTGTAGCAGCCAATGCAGTGGTCTTTGGTTCTTCTTTTTCAGTCTCAGGTACAAGTTTCTTACTGAATTCATAGGCTTTGAGATCTGAAAACAATTTGAAGGAGTCCTCTTCATGTAGACTTCTCATCTCTTCTATGGAAGTCACCTTTATCTCCCAAACATCTTTTGCAGGTAAAGCTTCTAGAATTTTTGAGTTTATTTCTTCTTTTGAATACTTTACACTCAGTAGGGTGAGTTCATCCATGATTCCATTGAATCTTGACTCCATTTGTTCTATAGTTTCATTTGGTTTCATTTTGAACTCTTGGAACTTCTTCTTTGCCACACTGATTTTGTTCTTCTTGATTGCATCAGTGCCTTCACAGATTAATTGTAACTTATCCCAAAGTTCCTTTGCAGTCTTGCAATCTTTCACTTTCATTTACATATTGCTATCCAAAGTTCTATATCTGATATCAATAGCAATGTTGTTGAGATTTGGTCTTTTTCTATCTTCAGCATTCCATTCTCTTTTTGGCTTTGGAATGTACTGAGTTTGATTATCCACTGTTATAGCTCTTGTGATTTCCAGTGGTCCATCAGTCAGCACATTCATCATCTCATCATGTGTTGCAGCTAAAAAAGCCTGCATACGACGTTTATCCATGATGCAAAGCTTTGAAAATCAGAAATTTGAAAAAAAAATTCAAAGTATTTTCACAAGCGCAACAAGTAGGATTACTTCAGAACAGAAGCACTGCTCCGATACCAATTGTTTGTCCCTTGAAAAGGATTTGGTTATGTTTAGAGGGGGGTGAATAAACTTAACACTTAAAACTTTTAGAGTTAACAAACTCAGCAACTTCAGCAGCCTGATAATTGCTTAGTAGTCTGCTGACACTCAATAGTCTGTTGACTGTTGATTTTACTGAATTTGTTGCAGCGGAATATATTCAAGTTAAGCCTTATCACTTGTTGTTAAAATATGATACCAAGTATTAGATACTCAGTAGTGTATGTGTGTGATTCAGTTGCTAGTTCAGTTGATTGATGTGCTAAATATAGTAAATGCAGAATGTAAATGCAGAAAGTAAGTAGGAAGATTTTATAGTGGTTCCAGGTGGTGTAATCCTGTCAGTCCACTCTTCTCCTATGATGTTGGAGGTAATTCACTAGAGATCCTTGAGGTAGCAGTTACAAAAATCCCTAAGTTGTTTGTCTTTCACCAATAACTATGGCTTCACAAACTGAACACTTGGAACAGGTAGGATTGCTGCTCCAAAGTCTTCCACTTGTCCTTGAAGGGTAGGATTGCCTCTTCACAAGCTCCACCATAAACAACAGTCCTTGACACCCTAGGATGCTTCACTGTCTTCAACAGGTTTCTTAAAAAAGAAAGTTTGAATCAAGTAAGTGATTCAGCTTTCAGCAGCTTGATCAGGATGATATGATCAGCAGCTTGGATTCTTCAAGAGGGTAAACTTGATGTAGCTTGATGACAGATTACACTTGAAAAAGTTTACTAGATCAGTAGCTTTAAGTTCAGTAGGGTCAGCAGGGTGACTTCTTGATAAGAATCTGAAGCTCAAGATTATTTGTTATTTTTCTCTAAAAAATCATCATCTGTTTCGGTATTAGGGGTCTTCTATTTAAAGGTGAGAACTCTTGTGACTTATGTTTGAAATTCAAAACATAGCCGTTTCAGATTTGTCCCATCTTTGACTTGCTTTATGTCCCTGTACATAGTACTGACACTGTCAGTTTACTTTTTGTCAGATTTCAGACTGTTCACCCTTTGACTTGTATCCATTGGATAAACTTCTGTTTCTTTCCAACATCCCTTTAATCTTGACCATTGATTTGTTGACAAAAGCAAGAGTTGTTATCTGTCCTTTTCCTTGTAAACTTCCAATGTAACCTTTGATTAAAGCGAAATATATGTTCAACAGGTTCATGTGTATGTAAGTCTGCTGAAATACATATCAGTCAGCTGATTCAAGGTTGCAGTGTTTATAATACAATGCAGCTGACTTCTCTTATATCTAACTTTTCATTATTAAGTTAGATTACACCATTTTAATCATAACCAAGTTCCAATCACCATTTAACTTGTGGAACTTAAACCTTGTACACAAGGTATATGCAACCAGTTTAGGTCATCATAGACTTCCCTAAATTCTGATTCCATAGCCTTGACTTTAAGAACTAAGTTTGATCCCTTAGCCTTCAATAACTGAGTTTGAGCCCTCAGCCTTTAGTCTTCAGCAGGTTCCTAAAGTAGTCTACTGACTCAGGTACCCTACTTGATCTAGACAGTCTCTCGATGAAAAGTCACCGGCCTTTTACAAAGGCTTGTCTGATCAAACCTATACAAAGATCAAACTCTAATAATCCTATACATTTGATCTATACATCTTTTTGCCTTTGCTCTATAACAGCTAGTCTAGTACTCATCACTAAAACATAGAATAAGTCCAACATAACCTTAGGACTGGAGTTAACATGGCATCACGGTGTGGATTGTCATGCTTTGACACTATTGAGGTTTCCCCTAGCCACGGGGAGATCATGTGGTAGTGATTGGGTGTGTCTGAGGCATGCGGAGTATACATGTTTGGTCGTCTGGAAATCGTGTACCCTATCAGTAGGGTTGAATATCCGAAAGGGCCTTCTTATAAGGAATGTCTTACTCTCGTGAATCTTTGCAAAGTGGAAGTAAATGAGTTACTTCGAGTGAGCTTGATATCCAGATTATAAGATACGGTCGTTGATGTTTTGACACTCGACTAACGACTGTATGGATATTATTACAGCGATATGATTGTAATTACACGGTAACTGTGTCACATGAAAGGTAGTGGTCATTGCATTTGACTCTTCCGATGATTGGGGGTCACGGTGTGTTGCTAGATGCTATCCCGTGATCGTTAGGTATGAAGGGCATTTTCGTAATTTGCACTTTGTGTCTACGGCCAACATATTCGGAAGTCAATCGGGTCACACACATATGAACATCTAGCCTGATTAAAATATGGTTATAGTTGATGACCAAATAAGGAAAGTTTATCTCGAGACTATAAGGGTTATAGTGTTAAATTAATATGGTAGTATTTATTAATTATGAATAAATATAATACAAGATATTAATTATGGTGATTAATTAAATATATGTATTTAGATACATATTTCGAAATTTGGATATATATATATATATATGATATATATGTATTTTGAAAATTAATTAATCATAGCAATATATTAATTAAAGAAAATCTCAATTCCCAATTTTGTGGGATTTGGGGCGCCACTTGCAAAGTATATTGGATACATTTGGTTTGTGCAATTTAATTAATAAGATTACCATAATATTAATATTAGATATTAATTGATTTTGAAAAAATAGATTTATGGTAATAAGATAAATATAATCAATATAAGATATTGGCAATATTTAGATTTTATTTAATATGAGATATTATAATAAATGAGATAAATCAAGCAATTATATTTTCCTTATTTTATTGGGAAAATGTTTTCTTCTCCTCCACACCAAGTAGGGGCGCCACTTCTACTATAAATAAGAGGTGTATGTCAAGCTTTTTTGTACATCATAATTCCAAGAGCTAATAGTTCTTGAGAAAAATAGAGAGCTTCTTAGAGAGAGTTTTGAGAAAGAGAAAAGGCCGGTCTAGCAATAGGATTTTTCTAGTAGCAATCCAATGGTGGATTCGGGCGGGTTGTTCGTGTGGACTAGCGGTAGAGGCCGAACACTTGGGCGGCTCTATGTAGAAGTACTCTCCTTAGACGGTCAAAGCGTCGATCTTTTAGATCAAGCAAGGTAACCACCGTCTTTAGCTTATTTGTTTATTGCTCAAACGAAATCGATCTTGCGTCGATAGGAAATAAATTTTTGAATTCCGCTGCGTTCCCGCATAGATTTCCTAACAATGGTATTAGAGCGAGCTTCGAGCTTAAGCAATAAGCATGTTAATTTGTGTAGTTAATTTTATCGTTTAAATCACGTAATTAAAATATGAAATATTTTTGGTTCGCAAAACGATAAACGAAAAGAATAAAAGAAAAGAAAGGAGATTGGGTGGTGCTCGGCCGACTGACGGCGGCACCACCACCGTCCGGCGGCCGGCTGTCGGCTGGCGGCTACTTGGCGGGTTCTTTCCTTTTGTTTTGTGTATTTTGTGATTCAATATGGTTCATAGTTGTGATTGATAATTCCTCTTTTGTTTAGTTGTGTCCTGTTGCTAACCAATGGTTCAAATAGTTTGGGCCATCGGGATGCCACATTGCATTAAAATAATAATGGTCTTTCCAAACTTTATTTGGAATAGGCTTAGACCCATTCCAAATATTTAATTTGGTAACAGATCCACTGGAGACGAGGTGGGGCCTGTAGCGGATTAGAGCACGTGGCTACGAACCACGGTTCCGGGGGTTACGGTTACGAAGGAAGCTTCTAGCTCATATTGGTCATGGGTTGAGAACAGGAATTAAAATCTATAATTAGAATTGAACTCTATGAGATCGAATCTCCCGTTGTTCCTCAGTAGCTCAGTGGTAGAGCGGTCGGCTGTTAACCGATTGGTCGTAGGTTCGAATCCTACTTGGGGAGATTTGATTCATTCTGAATTATTTAATTCAGAGGGAAAAGGCCTAGGCCTAGGTCACTTTCAAAATTTTGATTTTGGAAAGTGGCCATGCATATTAACCAAAATATTGGTCTTTCCAAATTTTGTTTGGTATAGGCCTAGGCCCTTTTTCAAAATATTTGATTTTCAAAATTTTGATTTTGGAAAGGGCCAAGGGGGATGCCTTTTGGTTTAGGAAACCAAATGCATCCCTTTTGATTTTGAATCAAAAGGAAAGAAACAAAAGAGACCTAATTTTAATTTTGATTTATTTTTAGAATAGTTCTAACTAATTCAAATTTAAATTTAAATCGGTTTAAAATTAATCGTTAATTTTAATTCGATTAAAATCATTTAATTAATTAAATGTTAATTAGTTAATTGATTGGATAAAATTATTTAATAGATTAAATGTTAATTGATTAATTAAGACGCAAGTAGTTAAATTTTAATTTTATCTTTTTCATAAGATGTTATTGTATGGATTAGATATAATATGATTATATGGACCCCGATTGATCATGGACTCGACCGATAGGATATATGTGAATGATTTAATTTTTCTGTCGGTTTAAAAATTGTCCTAGGCCGTTATGAAGAATGTGACCTAGTTTATTTTCTGCATTTATCACATTCCCATTAGCTCCCCCCATATGCGGCGGGTGTATTTATTTTATTAGATATAATTAAATGTAACAAGAATGGAGCAGAAGATGGAGACCAAAGAAAGAAGAGTAAAGATCTCATTCGAGATGGCGCATTAAAGATCCTATTGGCGGTTGCAGCTACCCTTAGATTGTGACCTGTGGTTTCGTCAGTTTGTATTCGAAAACGCACCTAGGAAAAGTCCATGATCATCCCGGTTACTTTACGCATTTATTTATTTTGTGCTTGTATTTATTTTATATGATACGATACATGCATAACTAGGCAAGATCTAGATGAATGTGTAGGATGTATGCCTATAGAGATAGATATACATGATGAGACCATAATTAAATTAATTAAGAGAATTAATTTGAAATTAATTAAGTGAATTAATTTACATAAATAATTTCACTTCAAAAGAATCAATTTGAAATTGCCTCCCCATATTATAATGATGGTGAAGAGCCTTTGTTCGGATCCAACTCATCAGCCAAAGTAGGGGGTTGACCTACCTCGGGTATATCGTCATCATCGAGATATGATCGTATGATATCTCAATAATGTTGGGGTTATGACTTGACAAAGTGTTGGAAATAATATCTGGTTTTGATGATGATTTGTCACGTATTTAGTAAGATCACTTACAACCCATGATGATGAAGTCATAGCTAACTGTTATAGTACATAATGAAAGAAGAAGCAAGAAATAGTCTAGAGAAAAATGTATAAGTTCTATCTAGAGTCTGAACTTTGTATAGGTTGTTTCAGACAAGCATTGTAATAGATAGGAACTAGGCGAACAGCTAAGTCACAACAAGCAAACTGAGTATACATATGAAGAACTGAGGGATCAGACTCAGTTATGAAAGAACTGAAGAAGATAACTTCGTTGAGGGACACAATCTCGGTTGGCTTATCTAGAAGACTGAAGAACTGAGGGACACAGACTCAGTTATTGAAGACTGAAGAACTGAGGTGGCAAACTCAGTTAGAAGCTGATTAAGTCGTGACTATAAGTCAGGATTCAGGCAAGTCTGTGGTAACCTGAACCTGAACTATAAATCATGTAAAGCTGAATAATCTTAAGGACAAAGATTATCAGTTACCAAGAAAAGAAGAAACTGAATGGTGTACCCTGACTTAGTCAATTAAAGTCAGATGTCAAGTATACGAGGTACTCTATTTTGAAGAAGAGTAGAAAACTGAGTTAAGGCCTTGTTGAATTTGAAATAACAAAACGACAAAAGGTCGTACATATGAACGTTGGCTAAACAACAAATGTAATGGCTATAAAATTTATCTGACCGTTACATTGCCCCTATAAATACACAGAGGGAAGCACTTGAAAAAGAGAGATCTGAAAAAGTTTTACAAAGCATATATCTAAAGATCCAGATCCAGAAAATCAGATTTCATATCTAGAAAAGGGGAAGACAACGGAATTGCCTTGAAGATTACAAAGAAAGATCCAATAACCCATTAAGGGGGAAGAAGGCATCTCGGAGCTGCAACGTCATATCCAGAAGAATCAGACAGCTCACTGAATTAATCTTATGATTAATTCGAAACCTAACCTTTGTGAAAAAAGGGTTGGCTGTGCATAGTTTGAGGAGAGCAACTCCACCTTTCCTCATACGGTTGCAACTTGGTTGCCACAGCTATTGGTGCAGTCTGCGGACTGTATTTGTGTTAGTGGTGAGCTGGTGAAGGAGTCATTCCACCTCCGAAGGATCAATGTGCAGAGTGAAGGGAGCAATCACACCATTCTTCATTATGTGTAGATAGTGAAACTAGGGTGTCGTGAAGGACTGTCATTAGACTAGGATTTTGTAACAGTTATCTCAAGATTCTAGTGATACCTCCTACACCATAGGAGAAGGGGAGACATACGTGATTACACCACCCGGAACTTCCATAAACAAACTCTGTGTTGATTTACTTTACGCATTTACATTTGTGATGTGATTACTTTATTTATTGCATAATCATTTCATCTCTTCACTCAGCAAACTTCAGACACTGAGTCAGCACAAAACTGATACATAGAAGACTTAGATCTTTATTGACACATCTATTGCACAAAAGGCTTGATCTTATCCGCTGCAAGTTAATATAGTTCCAGCATTAGCTAAGCTAAATTAACTAACTCCTACACAGGATTAAAGGGTTGGAACAAAACTAAACTGAGCCACATTGTACATCAGTTTGATAGTTCAGTTTGAGTTACGGAGAAACTCAATTCCTGGGGTACTTTCAGTTTTGGGAAATTTTTTGGTGACAAGTTTATTCACCCTCCCCCCAGTAAACTTGTTTTAGCCTTTCCAAGGGACCAACACTTAGAATTCTCTCGGCCACCAGCCAAAGCGGGGTTGTTTGAATTTTAGAGACAAGGGTTTTACTACTTCATAAGATGAAAATTGTCAAAGAGTTGACTAGTCAAACAACAAGAATCGTATAAGATACGATTGACAAAAAGTTGTCTACCTATTAGACTATTTTCGGCCCACCAGCCAAAGCGGAGGTCGCGGTAGTTTAGTGTGATCTTGTCCACAAAAGAAATTAATAATTCTTGAAAGTCAATTAGGAGTAGTTGACTAGTGGGAGCAAAATCATAAACCATAAGACCATTTTTTATTTTGCGTGTATAAACAACAACACTCTTTAATCTTTATTTTTATGTTGTAGTTTTTAGCAAACTTTATATTTATGTTTTATTCTCGATTAGTAAAACCAAATTATGACTGTTACCTTTTGAGAAATGTTCTTAAGTATGGTTAAGTAATTTTAATCATTTTAAATAAGGAATGACACGAGCAACCCCATTGTAGTAGTTAGAGACAATGAGACTACATATTCAATGCAGTGCTCCAAGACTTTAATTATTAAAGAAAAGCGGAAGCTCATGATATTGGATACGATCCAATAAGATCATTTTCAGTCATACGATGACAATTAATTCAAATGTTGAATAAGAATGACCATACCGGATTTTGGGAATGTTGTTTTCAAAATTATAAGATTTAAGTATCGACATAATTCTACCATTTCTTAAAGGTTAATTAAATAGTTAATGTTTTAAATACGATTTAAAAGGTTAAATAAACTATTTAATAAACTTTAGATTTTCTTTATGAAAGGAAATTAAAGACATAGCTCTTGTGATCTTACTTAAGTCTTATGAAGACTACATTAAGAAATATTTACAAATGCTTAAAGGATTGAAAGGAAAGTTAGGGCATGTGCTTAAATAAAGATCTTATCGAAGTCTCTATTCTAGGCAAGTGTGTTGAGATAAATCTATCTAAGTTCAAAGTCGACTCTAAGATATATGATATCTTATGAGTGTGATTAAATTAGAAAGATTAAATGCAGATATGGAAGGTGAAGCAAACGTTTTGACATTTATCATATTCTGGATCTAGTAAACTGATAAGGGAACTAAATAAATGTTATTATGTTCCGGTTCTTATGAAGAACATACTTTCAGTTATTTGTTAGGATTTAGTAGACATATTCAATTGTAAAGAATTAAATGTTATTCCGATAAAGTTGGAAGGTCACTGAATCTAACATACTAGATTGATGTCACTATATAGTTGATATATGTGATGAGATCTCAACTAAATAATAATATGGCTGTTATCCTTAATATTTGGTGGTCGTTCTAGACATAGTCTCTATGGAAGGGAATCGTGTGATCAGATGTCATTTTGATGACGTCTGAACCATATGGTTATGAATCATGTGGGTAATACGTACCTTATCTAAAGATGACTAAAATACCCGTTTATGAATAGGTTATAAAATCTAGAAAGTTGTCCAAAGCCTAAACATACTGATGTTTGTTGGCTTGTGACAATTAATGCCACAAATAATTGTTTGTTAAATCTCTATGACTATTTTTAGAAATAGTTGAATGTACTCAGTGAAGTGCATAATTCGGAAAGCCCGAAAAGTTTGAGCTAGTACGAATATCAGATTGATGAACTACTTAGGAATTAATCTTCAATTGGATTGAAGCAATTAATACCTGAAGGGTGTTTCAGAAGTTGTCTGAAATAGAATCAGATTCTCCCTTGAAGGATACCATCTTTGGGATACGCAATTAGATTGTGTTCCCAAAATGGAAACAACACCTTATATGATAAAGGTGTGGCACAAGCCATGCGAAGTATCCCTTACCCGTTTTGGGATAATGCCCTTATACTTAACCGAGTTCCAAAGAATAAAGGTTGAATAAATTCCATATTAGATATGGAAGAGGATAATTTCGAATCTATCTTAACCGATGATTTGAAGTTGTCATAGGCAGAGTCAGAAAGGCTTGGAGCCTAGTACGACATATGCAACTTTGTGGAATGTCTTAGCTAGCACGCTGGATATTATTTACTTATCCGCGGAGCAAAATGCTTGTCCCCAAACATGCTATCTTCTCAAGGAAGTGTTCTTCCAAGAGAAATAGTGGGAGTGAATTAGATCTCAAAGGAGTTTGAGAACCACAAATATATATTCAACCATTTGAACATGAGCAGACGCCACAAAGCGACGAGGTGTAGAACACTGCTCAGTGCACACAAAAGTTCTGTAAGTCTGTGGATAACCTCAACCCTGAAAAGGCTGCTGGTATGTTCATCTTGAAGAATGAATATCTCACGATTTATGAAGGAATGTTTGAAAGGCAGGTTTGAGAGATATGTCCAGGAGCCATAATATCTGAATTAGATTCCATCAGTGACAACCAGGTTGTGAACCTAGTCTGTCTTACCTAAGGGGAATGTCCCTGAAAGTCTGTATTACCATAAGGATATAGTGACGACTGAAGGGTACGGGGTGTAATCCTTGTAATTATCTTTATGCTGCCAGCTGATCCCAGTTCTACTCAGATGATGCTTGTTACAACTTCGTATCATGGCTATATGATAGTGTTGAAAACATTGGGCAGATAGCTCGATGCTCATAGACGATAACATGATATATGAGCCATGAGATCCATTTATGGACTCAAACAAGTTTCTTTAGATGATTTCTTTGCTTGATAATCAAAGGAGTTTTATTTAGTCAAAAGAAGGGATATGCCCCCTGTGCAATATGGATAGTGGGAGTGTGTTACGATATTTGAGTAAGGTATTGGATATCTCTCTCAGGAATTGCCACCCCATGTCACAGTCAATTAATGTTTGGTAGTTCAAGGTCTTTACGAAAGCACTTGGATTAGTAGTTTTTATTTTAGAAATAGGAATCTATAGTGATAGATTTAACTGCTGTTATATTATAGTTTACCTGTATAGATGTGATGCTAAAAGAGTTTAGCATAGATCGTGACATGGGATACTGCTAGCCGGTGTTCTCAAGATCTATCTATGTTAGGACGTTGGTCCTAAAGATAAGGTGAAAGATGATGCTTATGGAAGGTTTCTTTTGCTACTGTGATAGGAACCATCATAAAAGTAATGCCAGATGTTCATAGTCCATGAATAGTCATGAGCAAGTATGAAAGAAAATCTGGTGAATGTCGAGATTATCCTTAAACAAGTTAAGGATGGTTTTCTAGTTTATCGAAACTTGGAAGTGAATAAACGTAGTTATACAGACGTATATCCTGAGTCTTATGAAGGTGAGTGGGAGCTACAGTCTTGGTTTGCAATCACTTTGATTAACTGATACAGTGAGCTAGAAATGTTCATAGCTATGGGTCACTGTAAATTCTACATCTTGGCCGAATCACAGCAGTGCCTTGAAGGCGCGGCGGGAGCTGACATGGATCTAGAAGGTTCATTCCTGAACCTTGTACCGTTCTCCCACTTTTTCTATATAGCTGATATAGTAAGTGGATTCATTGCTTGAAGCAAGGACCGGGGTCTCGTCAGAGATTCGTGTGTTTTAAGGCGGTTCCTTTGACTTGGTCATTTAGAACATCATATGAAGATAGTCTGAGTCCCCATGGATAGCGATCCATTTATGGCTAGGGCTGGTTGCGAGTATTGCATGAGATTCTTATGTTTCAATTTGGTCTTGTGTGTGCGAGTGATTGGTTTTAGGCCAAGTGGGAGATTGTTGGAATAGTGTCCTAAACCCAATCGGTTTGGACCGGATCCAACCGGGTCGGATCATTTCTACTATTTCTTTATGTTTATACATATATTAAATGGATTTTATGTTGTCATATATATGTTCTTTTAAAGATCTAATTATGAATTGTTATATGAAAACGTCCTTAGTATTAAACTTTAATAGAGAAACCATGATAGGCGATTATGGTTGATGAGATCTCTAATCATTTTAATAAGTTTGATACTTAAATGTCTCTAGGCTGATGTACTATTAAACAAGGCATTGATAGTATGAACAGGCTATCACGTATTAGATGTCTTTTGTCTTTAAGGGCATGGATAGATCTTGTCTATCGAAGTGTAAAGACACTTGGACTGTACGTTGATGTGTATTAGAGAATACGTACGTTAGACTGACCCACTTACACGGATAAGTGACACACTATGTGACGGTTGTGTAATTATCCTTAGGACCAGAGTCTCTATGGAATCACGGTGTGGATTGTCATGCTTTGACACTATTGAGGTTTCCCCTAGCCACGGGGCGATCATGCCGTAGTGATTGGGTGTGATATTGTGGCATGTGGAGTATACATGTTTGGTCATCTGGAAATCGCGTACCCGATCAGTAGGGGTGAATATCCGAAAGGGCCTTCTTATAAGGAATGTCTTAATCTCGTGAATCTTTGCAAATTGGAAGTAAATGAGTTACTTCAAGAGAGTTTGATATCCAGATTATAAGATACAGTCGTTGATGTTTTGACACTCGGCTAACGACTGTATGGATATTATTACAGCGATAGGATTGTAATTTACATGGTAACTGTTTTACATGAAAGGTAGTAGTCATTGCATTTGACTCTTCCAATGATTGGGAGTCACGGTGTGTTGCTAGATGTTATCCCATGATCCTTAGGTATGAAGGACATTTTTGTAATTTGCACTTTGTGTCTATGGCCAACATATTCGGAAGCCTATCGGGTCACACACATATGAACATCTAGCCGGATTAAAATGTGGTTATAGTTGATGACCAAATAAGGAAAGTTTATCTCGAGACTATAAGGGTTATAGTGTTAAATTAATATGGTAGTATTTATTTATTATGAATAAATATAATACAAGATATTAATTATGGTGATTAATTAAATATATGTATTTAGATACATATTTCGAAATTTGGATATATATATATATGATATATATGTATTTTACAAATTAATTAATCATAGCATTATATTAATTAAAGAAAATTTCAATTCCCAATTTTGTGGGATTTGGGGCGCCACTTGCAAAGTATATTGGATACATTTGGTTTGTGCTATTTAATTAATAAGATTATCATAATATTAATATTAGATATTAATTGATTTTGGAAAAATAGATTTATGGTAATAAGATAAATATAATCAATATAAGATATTGGCAATATTTAGATTTTATTTAATATGAGATATTATAATAAATGAGATAAATCAATCAATTATATTTTCCTTATTTTATTGAGAAAATGTTTTCTTCTCTTCCACACCAAGTAGGGGCGCCACTTCTACTATAAATAAGAGGTGGGTGTCAAACTCTTTTGTACATCATAATTCCAAGAGCTAATAATTCTTGTGAAAAATAGAGAGCTTCTTAGAGAGAGTTTTGAGAGAGTGAAAAGGACGGTTTAGCAACCGGATTTTTCTAGTAGCAATCCAATGGTGGATTCCGGTGGGTTGTTCGTGTGGACTAGCGGTAGAGGCCGAACACTTGGGCGGCTCTATGCAGAACTACTCTCCTTAGACGGTCAAAGCGTCGATCTTTTAGATCAAGCAAGGTAACCACCGTCTTTAGCTTATTTGTTTATTGCTTAAAAAAAGTCAATCTTGGGTCGATAGGAAATAAAATTTTGAATTCTGCTGCGTTTCCGCATAGATTTCCTAACAGATTGTCCCTGACAAAGTCAGCAATCTGACTCTTTGCCCTATCCACGCCCAAAGTGTAGCCATGATTAGGCCGACCTAGCCTCGGGTCGAAAATCTTCTTCAAATCTCTAGTAAACTTGCCCATCCAGGGGAAAACGTCCTGGCCAATCCAGGTTCCATGCATGTAAGAAACACTATCAAAGTACAACACTCGAGTAAGAAAAGCAAGTCTGGATAATCCTTTACCTTGAAGACAGCGTCAGCTAGCTCCACATCAGTCAACCCAAAAGATCGGCTCCTATTCCATAGGTCGGACTCAATAAAGTCCACAGGACAGACCATTTGATCTCTGCATGTTTGACTCAGCAAGCATATTTCAACTAAAAAGTACATTGAGTCCGCTTAATAGTGTGGCATCGTAAGCCCATGACAACATGAGAAGTCAGTCTAATCTGGCCCTGCTCGCCGAGAAACTCAACGCGAGAAGTCAGTCTAACCTGGCCCTACTCGCTGAGAATCTTAATGCTAGAAGCCAGTCTGATAAGCCCTTGAGCGAATCGTTTATACACCCGACTCCAACTCGGCACCGTATTTAATGCTCTCCCCTGAGTGAATCTTTTCAAAATTGTGGCCTTACTCTCTCAAGCATGACGCACTTATAACCGGTCGCTACCTCAGCACGGCACCGGCAGCTACCTCAGCATGGCACCGGCAGCCTATGCTAAAGGTGCCTTATGTTATCTCAGCAGATCGTTGTGCAACAGTCACCTCAGCAAACGGTGTATCAAGTCGTTACAACTTTACACCATGGCTTTCATTTACATATTTGAAAGCTCAAAGAACAATAGGGCATTGATGTGTCGAATCAGTCCAAGTCCCCCAGTTCCGGAAGGAGCCCATGGATCCGAACCTGGCTCATACCTAAGCCCAGAAATGGATAGGCCCCTCGGCGCAGCCAGTCCGCCCCTTAATAGGCCAAACCAAGCCGAGCACAATCAAGCCCGCCTCGCACCATCACGATTCCCGTCGTGAGCCAAGGCAACAGGAATGAAGCAACAAGTAGCTAGCTTGATGCAAAGCACTAAGAGGCGACCCACTCAATTAGGCAATTAGGCAACAAAGTTCATAAACGACGCTCTCAAGCCTCAAAGCTCTCGGCTCGCCAAAGGCTCTCAGCTCACCAGCTCTTCAGCTCGGCACTCTAAGGCCAACCTCAGCTCGGCAGCATCCCAGTTTGCCAGCTCGTCAAACAGCCAAGGGACAGCCAACTCATAGCCCTATAAATATTAGCATCACACCCTTCACAAAATGGGGGCTATTATTTTCAAAGAACTACGTAAATTGGGCTTGATCCCTTACAAGCTAAGAGTACATAGGTAGCCTAATACGGCTCAGCTCATAATCACAAACACAACATTTTCTTCATCCTTGCTTGAGTGCCATCGCTCAACCACCATGATGGGCTAAAACGCCTCGCATTCTGCAAAGTCATAGCAGAATTACAATGGATCTCTGCCAGTTGGCAGAATAGGCTACATATCAACTCTGCAAGTCTGGACAACCGTGGCTGAGCTACGACCTTAAACATATCCGAGCTGGCCTCAAGAGCTCAGCTGGATCCAGGGGGCTTATGATGAGGTTCGGATCATCACCTTGCCACGTGTCGCCTCCACATCAGCACAGTAATATAGATAGAAAAATCCTACATCTTAAGGGCCAAGAGCCCCACACAAGAATCCGAGCTGATCCCAGCTCGGCTATCCTCCCCGACCTCGGCAGGTCGGCCTAAGCATAAACGAACTCTGGCACCTCAGCTTGAGTCCGCCTTGGACCCAATCTCCCACGTGCGTACTACGATCAGATAAATACAGAAGGAATCCTTAATCATAATGACTCTGATCCTGGCATTCAAACATGCCCATAATTATCTCAAACAATTAAGGAGATTAAATCGTAATTATCTATTCCTTAGGGAACACGAATTCCAAGCCCAACAAGGACAAAGGCCCACGACGGCTTAGGGCATAACTCCTCTCTATATAAACCATCCTTAAGGAACTATGAAGATTTTATTCCAATACACGCATTGGATGCGTAGGCAGCTTGAGATACAGTTTCTCAAATGCAGTCTAAACCACCAACAAAACACCCCCCCTCTTTCATCGTTTTCATCGAGTTCTGAAAGCTTTTTGCAGGTTGTCATTAGGAGAACAACCCCGGATTTATCATCGACGATTTCCAGCATCGTCAGGGTTCATCTTGAACTATGAGTCGAAGGCAATAATGCATATATATTTTTATAGCTGAGTTGGTATTTCCACCATGGAGCACAAATCTAAGGAAACTACAAAATCGGAAATTCCTTTCCAATACAAATTTTCAGAGCAGACAATTTGAAGGACTCCAAAGTCTTTCATGGACGATGATGGTGGATTGGATCGTTGAACTCTGTCGTCTTCCACAAAAGCAGGGAATTTTCTTTCGACTTTTCTCCCTCGTTTATACTTTTATTTTGATGAGTAATTAATTATTCTATAATCTTTATGTCGACTTGAAATGGGAAGTAATTGTACCATTGGTTTAGTAGAGGAAGTTGGTTAATTTGCTTTAATCCATATTTTCCTCGTTCTCGCAAAACCAGGCATTATGGTTTTCGATAATATGGTATTCTTGTATTTTAAAATTTCACATTATGATATTTTGATTATTGTATGGCATTATGGATTTGATCTTTGGTACTATGGTACTCTTATTGTTATATACTATTATGCTATTTTTATTACGCATATACTATTATGCTATTTGATCTCCGGCCTTCTGGAGCTATATGTTATTCACGAGCTGTCTGGTATTCTGGCATTCGATATATGATATTTTGGTACTCATGAGGTATCCGGTAGCATTGTGTTCTGGTATTCTGGTGATATATTATGGTATTCAACTAATGGAATCCACCGATCATATTGGTATTATGACATTCTATTTATGGAATTACATATCCATCATTGTTACATCTGATCGGTGATAATTATTATCACGTTGATAAATTATTCGGGATGTCTATATCGACACCAAGTGGATTTTCCATGGATCTATTTTACGACATACGAATATATCTTATCGGAGTCACAACTAATGGCTTATGGTGATCTGGGAAATCTACGTAGTATATATGGATACATCTTCTACGATATACGGATATTTCATTATTTGAGGATTCTATCGTGGTATTTTTTTTCTTATATTGAACATCTCATTTCCAAAAGGATAATCTTATATACTTATATCATCGGAAGATTACATATCAGACACTACATGAACGGTAAACTATTGAAGTAAAACATCATTTATTTTAATGTGGTTAATATTATCGTAAAATGATTGGAAAAAAATATACATAACGCATTCTAGATAAAGATATGTGGGAAGTAAAATGTTATGTATTTTCTCGTAAAATAAAAGTAAAAATGATAAAAGAGAGGAAAGAATGTTATGCATTAAGAAAAATAAATATAATCTTGGAATTGTGTGATTGTTTCCACTTGCTTTATATTACGAGATACTACCTCCGTCCTAAATTGTAAATCCGTTTGGGGTTTTTCACACTGATTAAGAAAGTTGGTTAAATTGATTATATGTCATTAATTTTGATTAACAAGATTAAAATCACATTTGACCGTTTTTAATGCAAAGTAATGAAAAGTGGATGAGTATTTAATAAATGAGGGGTAAAAGGAGAAAATTGTAATAAATGTTTAATTGGTTATCTAAATAAACTTACATTTTAGGATAAATTCAAAATGCTAAACGGACTTATATTTTGAGACGGACGTAGTACATATGGAATCATCGAATTAGATACTAGTACTTATTGTATATCATCATGTGTAGGCACAACATATGCACCTTAATTTGATAGCACACATAATGGATAATGAACTGCTAACTAATACACGTACATAGAAACAATACATGATGATTTAAATTTATTTTGATATCATCTCAATCAAATGTTAGTGAAAAATAAATTAAAGAATGACACATTCTTATGTAATTATAATACATTAATTGAGTTATAATTTAACACTTGAAGTGCAAGATATAAAAGAAAATAAACTTGAATTTGTTTTTACTGTATTATTATACATGTTTCGTGACCGATAACTGACGAGACTAGTACGTTCCCAGAAGTTAACATGAAAAAATGAAATACTTGATATCATACGAGTATGTTTCTAGAAGTGAACATGACTGGATCTAATTATATTAGTTTCCGTGGTTAAAATTTGTGATATTAAGGTAAACATGATAAATCCCACCGGAATCGGGTTGATGACATGAGAATGAAAGAATATTAATGCAACCCGGTATACTGTAAAATCATATTATGTGTGTGGCCCGATAGGCTTCCGAATATGTTGGCCGTAGGCATAAAGTGCATTTTACTAAATACCCTTCATACCTAACGATAACGAAATAACGTCTAGCAACACATCGTGACCCCCAATCATCAGAACAGTCAAATGCAATGGCTACTAGCTTTCATGTGAAACAGTTACTGTGTAAATAGAATCTTATCGTTGTTACAATAGCCATACGGTCGTATCTCGAGTGTCAATACATTAACGACCGTATCTTAAAATTAATCTGGATATCATGCTCTCTCGAAATAACTCATTTACTCCCACTTTGCAAAGAATCACGAGAGCTAGACATTCTTTATAAGAAGGCCCTTTCGGATATTTACTCATATTCATAGGTACGCGATTTCCGCACGAGCCACATGTATCCTACAGTATCACACCCAATCACTACCGCATGATCGCCCCATTGCTAGGGGAAACCATAAAATTGTCAAAGTACGACAATCCGCACCGTGATGTCATGAAGACTCCGGTCTCAGGATAATTACACAATGGCCACATAGTGTGACACTTAATAAAGTAAGTGGGCCAGTCTAACGTACGCATTCTCAAATACATGTCCACGTACAGTCCAAGTGTCTCATCACTTTGATAGACGAGATCTATCCCCATCTTCAATAAGATAGAAGACATCTAATACGTGCTAGTCTAATCGTACTATCAATGTCCTGTTTGACAGCACATATGACTAGAGACATTTAAGTATCAAACCATTTAATGTGAATCGAGATCTCATCAACCATAATCACTATTATGATTTCAATATCACGGTTTAATGCTAAGGACGTTATCATATATATATACAATATCATAATTGGTCCGTTAAACGAACAAATATATAATAACAAAAATATCATTTATCATATGTCTAGACATAAAGAAATAGTAGAAATGATCCAACCCGGTCGAATCTGGTCCAACCTGATTGGGTTTAGGACACTATTTCAACACCATATACGTTATGCAACCCATATCAAACAAAAGCAAGTCGGGTACTTGTGTTCGTTATGCAGAAGCATGATATTTGTATATATGGCCCCCCTCAATGTAAGGTTTTTGATACATGTCATACACGTTATGAAGCTCAGATCAGAACAAAGAAAGTTGGGGACTTGTAGCAAGATCTCAAGCTGGAAGCTGGTTATTTATATACAACCGGAGGTACATCAAACTTCATGGTTTTCGACTATATGTAATTTTTTGTCACTACGCCTTCAAACCACACCGAGATGATAGGCATTTATGAAGAAAGTGGAGAATGCATTTGATTATTATCATTGATATGTTATTAAATCCGATAAACTTATGTTTATGCATCAAGAAAGAGAAGGCAATCACATTATATGAGACAATGCAGCATGTATAGTTCAGTTAAATGGAGACTACATCAAAGGCAATCAGACAAAGCTTATTTCATCAAGATTCTTCGTCATATATGCTGTTTAGAAGAAATGTGATATTAATGTTCGAGAAATCATATCAAGTGACAATACAATAGAATGATCATTAAACCACCACATGCCGCTACATTTGAGAAATTGATCTAGAAGACCGGAATGCTGTAACTTAGAGACCCAAAAAGATGCTCATATTTGGGGGAGTAATACACAAATGAATTGTACTCTCTTCCCGATTAAGATTTTTTCCCATGAGGTTTCTCCTTAATTAAGGTTTTAACAAGGCAGGTTCATTGTGTAGTGAACATCCAAGAGGGAGTGTTATAAAGACACACGTAATATATGGATGTCCATTTTACGATACTGCATTATGATATATTAAAGCAAATACACATGCTTATACTAAAAGTGCCACTAACCATATATGGCCACATAACTACATGTAACATGGCATGTACTAGCTTAGGACAAATGTACATCACATGTGGCATGAAGAGACATGCCTTTGATGACTAGCAAGATGACTCATCAATTTGCTATCAATATAAATTGGCAATTGCTCTTCATTTATAGTGGCAAACCTTATATGTATTTTCATTTGATGAAAAGGCATGTTTGTACAGAGTAAATATAATGAGAAAACTTCATTTTTTTTAAAATATATTTTGTTCTAATTTCATTACTATTTTATATCCATTTTATAACACATTCTACTTAGTCTACATAATGCTTTTGCAAATTATTGGTGATAAGGGGATGTGAAATACTTAATAAAATTGCAATAAAAAATATGGAAGAAGACACTGGCACTTTTTTTGTCTTGAACCTAAATAATATATGGGTATATATATATATATTTTTTGATGATCATGATCCGGATGTCGAGTTCTTAACCATAAAAGGACATTCGGCATGAATGTAATTTAAATAAATCGATTACATACGTAAGCTTGACATCATCAACACCAGAGAACAAGCGGAAAAAGAAAACATAGAATCGAGAAAACTTGAAACATTACAACAATGATCGACAAGTAACACAGGCTGCGACTAATACAACATCCCAAGATATAATACACAAGGTTGAATATCCATTCAACTATAACAATCCTTTAATTACAATCCGTAGGTATAACTATCTCAAACTTTTACAAAGGAAAGCGGAGATTCTATATCGTAAAGGGTATAAAAGTCTTTTTTTACGATTTTGTGTGACCCAATATTTTTAATGGGTCATGTTTTTATTGACATTGTCATTGCTGACAACAGAGTTCGGGGTCGAATTGAAGAGTATAACCGGGGCTATAGAGTTCACTAAGCTATGCTCGCTCTAATAACTCACTAAGCTGATCCTACTGCACAAGGTGACCATATAAATAGAGTCAAGATAAATAATAAAAGGTATTTACGGTATTTTAAAGGTGTAAATTTTTTTTAAGGTTAAAGGTGTAATTTTTAGTAAGGGAAAAATGGTAAATGTACCGACCCCTATTTAAATCCAATTTCACCCCAAAACCCTTTTCATTTCTTATCCCAAGTTTCCTGCACATCTTTGAGAGGAAAGAGAGTAAAGAAAAGAGAGAAAGAGAGGAGAAAAAGAAAAGGGAGAAGAAAAGGGATTTTTCACGTTTCCGGGCAATCAAACCGTCGAAATCACAAACCAATTACAGTAATATGCTTCCCTTCACAAGAGCTTAATTTTGATACAAGTTTTACTCCGATCGGGTATAAGTGTTTTTGGATGTTGTCTTAGGTTTTTAATGTTATAAAGGTTTTAGTAATCGTAGAACTTCGTTTTGGTGGTAGATTCGAAGTGGGTTGCTTAGATTCTTGGAGATTTGCTTGTGGATCTAGGATTCATGTGATGTTCTTGAAGTGTTTTTGGGAGCTTTTAAATCTTGTCCATGACTTGTAGAAATGTTAGATTTGATTGTTGTAAGTGTTAGAAGTGTTTAGGATTCAAATTTTATAGCTTTTTTACTTCAAGCATGTTTTAGAGTAATTTCATATCACTTTCACTTGAATTTCATGTTATATGGGTGTTTAGATCAAGTATAAAGTGACAGTAAATCTACGCGTGAACGCAGCGGAATTTAAAATTTATTTCCTTTCTACCAGGATCGATTTCGTTTAATGCAATAAACACGTTAAGTTAGTAGACGGTGATTACCTCGCTTGATTTAAAAGATTGACGCTTTTACCGTCTGAGAGTAGTAGTGCACGCAAGCCGTCCATGTGTCCGGCCTCTATCAATATCCACACGAGCACTTCGCTGAATCCTCCTTGGATAGCTACTAGAAAAATCCGGTTGCTAGACCGATAGCTACTAGAAAAATCCTCTCTAGTCAATCCTCCCTTAAATTGGCTGACCTGCGCCCCCTGTAGATCCCAATATGATTGGGAGAAGCTTCCTAGTAGATTGGGGAGAAAGAAAATATTTTACTAGTAAAATAAGGAAAATAGATATTCTAGATTTATCTCATTTAATTTAATATCTTATATTAAATAAATCCAAAATATTGTCAATATCTAATATTGATTATCTTTATCTTATTACCATAAATCAATTTATACAAATCTATTAATATCTAATATTAATATATGATAATACTATTAATTAATTTGCACAATCCAAGTGTATTTTATACACTTAAGATCTGCGCCCCAAATGCCAACAAACTGACATCCGGAATGTTCTTTAATTAATCAATATAATTAATATCTTGTATTTAATTTATTCATAATAAATAAATACCACCATATTAATTTAATCACTATAACACTTTATAGTCGAGATAAACTTTCCTTATTTGGTTATCACTATAACCGCATTTCCATCCGGCTAGATGTTCATATGTGTGTGACCCGATAGGCTTTCGAATATGTTGGCCTTAGGCACAAAGTGCATTAACTAAAATACCCTTCATACCTAAAGATCACGGAATAGCTTCTAGCAACACACCGTGACCCCAATCATCGGAAGAGTCAAATACAATGACTACTACCTTTCATGTGAAATGGTTACCGTGTAAATAGAATCCTATCACTGTTACAATATCCATACGGTCGTACATCGAGTGTCAAACATCAACGACCATATCTTATAATCTGGATATCATGCTCTCTCGAAGTAACTCATTCACTTCCACTTTGCAAAGATTCATGATAGTAAGACAATCCTTATAAGAAGGCTCTTTCAGATATTTACTCCTAATCATAGGATACTTGATTTCCGGACGAACAACATAAATCCTACGCATGCTTCAGTATCACACCCAATCACTACCGCATTATCGCCACATGGCTAGAGCAAACCTGAATAGTGTCAAATTATGACAATTCACACCGAGATGCCATGAAGACTCCGGTCTCAGGATAATTATACAATGGCCATATAGTGCGACACTTAATAAAGTAAGTGGGTCAGCCTAACGCACGCATTCTCTAATACACATCCACGTACTGTCCAAGTTTCTCTTCACTTTGATAGATGAGATCTATCTCTATCTTCAAAAGATAGAAGACATCCATTACGTGTTAGTCTAATCGTACTATTAATGTTCCTTTTAATAGCGCATAAGACTAGAGATATTTAAGTATCAAACCAATTAAAGTGAGTCGAGATCTCATCAACCATATTCACTATTATGATTTCTCTTTCACAGTTTGACACTAGAGACGTTATCATATATACAATATCATAATTGGTCCGCTAAAAGAACAAATACATAGTAACAGAAAGCCATTTAATATATGTACAAAAATAAAGAAATAGAAGAAATGATCCGACCCGGTCGGACCCGGTCCAACCCGATTCGGTTTAGGACACTATTTCAACAATCTCCCACTTGGCCTAAAACCAATCACTCGTACACACAAGACCAATTTGAAATACAATAATCTCATGCAATATTTGTAACCAGCCCTAAGCGTGAACGGATCACTATCTGTGGGGACTCTGACTATCTTCATATCATGCTCCAAATGATCAAGTCAAGAGGAACCGCCTCAACACACACATGCATCTCTGACGAGACCCTGGTCCTTACTTCAAGCAATGAATCCACCACTATATCAGCTATATAGTAAAGGTGGAAGAACCACACAAGGTTCATGATTTAACCTCTTAGATCCATGTACTACTCCCGCTGCGGCTCTAAGGCACTACTGTGTTTTGGCCCAGTTGTAGAATCAACGGTGATCTCTAGCTAAGAACATTTCCAGCTCATTGTGTCACTTAATCAAAGTGACTGCAAACTTAGATTGTAGCTCCCACTATCTTTATAAGAATTAAGGTATACATCTGTATATCTATGTTTATCCATTTCAAAATTTCAATAAACTAAGAAACCATCCTTAACACTTTTAAGGATATTCTCGACATATACCAGAATCACTTTCATACTTTCTCATGACTTTCGTGTAGTATGAACATCTGGTTTAACTCACAACACATATGATGGACCCTATTGCAGAAGCAAAGGGGACCTTCCGTAAGTATCATCTTTCACCTTATCTTAAGACTAACTAAAGGATGTAAGAGCTCAGATCTAAATAAATTAGATCTTTTCGCAGCGGATGGATCACGATCTATGAACTACATATCATAAATAAATGATCTAAACTTCCTACAAGGGGGTTTAGATCTACTTACCAATAGTCGGATGAGTAGACTTGATCTTCCAACGCGTGTCTCCAAACGGCGGTTGGTGGACACCGAACCTTGTAATCAGAACCTCCTTGATATGCAACCAAGAAAAACTCTAAGACAAGAAATGAATTCTTGTCTCCTTCTTGCTACTATGGGGCACAAAATATGTGTGATTAGGGCTCGAGGAGAACTCTCTTTTTATAGCCAAAACCCAAGAGAGAAACCGATACCCAATCGGTAATACAAAATAAAAGAGATAATTCTAAATATTATTATCCAATAAAAATAAGAGATAATTATAATCTTATAATAAGAAAATATAATTATCCTTAAAGTTAAGAGATAAATAATAAATAAATTACTTTCTTTTATTTATCCAATTAATTATTCAACAGATAAATAATTAATTACATAATATGTCATTATCCAAGAAAACTAATTTCTTGGAAAATGCAAGACATATGGCGCCACCTTAGTGCCCACCAGGCCCACATAAAATGTCTTTTCTGTGTATCATATTTTTAGCCCAACTAAATAACATTTTGCATATCAATTAATGATCCCAGCCAATTAATCATCATTAAGGCCCAATAACAAGAAAACACTCCACGTTGGGGACCATGGACCTATAACCAGTAGCTCCAATAAGTAAGTAAAATATTCATCGAACAGAATATTCATACTTAAATTATTAATTCCGGGATTACGCCACCATAAACCCGAAACTGAACTCTACCAATTATAGATAAATACTTACACTCAACCCATCGAGTAAACAAGCGTCCATTGATATAATCACTACATACAGACTAACCCTCCATAGACTGTCCATTCTATGTGGGAAGTCTCCGTGAACCCGACTCAGAATATCTTATCATTATTTACCATTAACCCCCTTGTGATCAATTAGTTCACATATCAGACTAGTAGATCATTTTCTTAGGGCTAACAAATAAGGGGACTTGTCTCTCTACTTCCCGAAGGAAGGAATGGATTCCATGTTTGTGAAAACCAGAACTACTCACTCATCAGGGAATAGTGCCAACGAGAAGTGACTTGGATCACATATCAAAGTGATTCGTAACTAACATATCAAACACTACCCCGAGAAAAGCAGCACCCTGTGATCACTTCAGGATTAAGGTCAATCCATATATGGTCATCTAATGATTAATAAGTTTTCTCGATTACAGAATTATATCGAGAAACCCAGATTAAATCGGTCCAATCCTATATAAATGCCATCATATATAAATGCCCCACTTAGGTACCCTACCGACAAATCCGGATAAGACTATCACACCCTAAGTGTTAGGGTGCATTATTGGTGTTTTAATCATGAGACCCTAAACTCGATTAAGTTCACCATGGACTAACAGCTTAAGTATATCACCACTAACTCAATCCTCACGTGCATGCCATACAGATTGAGTTAGCGATTACATCTTGATATACTTAGGGTTTGCAAAGATGTGTATTACTTACAAGCACAAAGCAAGTAATAAGGTGAGATAAATTCTGTTATCCATTATCAAAAAAAATTACACAAATTGTCTTTCAGGTACTACATCTAACAATCTCCCACTTGCACTAAATGACAAGCAACGATTGTTTTTAGAGCACACCCTTTCTCATCTTATTCACAACACTCTCCCACTTGCTCTAAAAGCAGATGAGACATATCCTTCAATGCCGTACCCTCCAAGCACTCAACTTGGTACACTAATTAGTTAGGTTGTCGGCTCGAGACGATCTTTAGGATCGAAATGTCGCCGGTCCATCTAATCAGGTAGTACTTTCTCTCAATATGCTTTTGACCTCTAGTGACTAAGAAGATCCTTCTAAGCTATCTCTTTACTGGTTTCACAATGAAGTGATATCGGCTCACCAGACCTGGAATTACTCCTAGATCAGGAAGGAAATTCCTAAGCTATTTCGCCACTCTAGCTGCTCCGAAAGCTGCTACGTATCCGATTAATTAAAGTCGAATTGGCGGTGCTGGATTTCTCCAGACTATAGTTCCATCACAATGAGTAAACACAGAGCCCGAGATCATCCTAACAATCATCCTTAATCTGACTATAAGTCAGAATTAGTGTATTCAACCATATTCAAGTTTGCACCCGAATATACAAGCACATTATTCCTCGTTCTTCAAAGATACTTGAGGACGTACTAAACCGATATTCAATGCTCGAATCCGAGATTCGACTACTATTGACTTGTGATAACCTGACTTGCCATTATCCAAGAGAGACTCTATCCCATTTTCTCTTTATCGGAAGATTTAGAGAATCATTCCTGAGAGGTAGGGTAGGACTACTCTCGTTGAATGTTACATACGTATATGCAAGATCATCTTAACTAATAAGATGGATAGGATAGCCAATGACTCATTCTTGTGAATTTGACCGAATCAAATTCTTAGAATATAGTCCAATTCTCTCATCCAGAGAATATTGGCATGTCAGTTTCCGACTTCAGATAGCACACACATGTTGTTTCCAACCGTTGCAGTGTTATAATTCATGAACACTAATACTACTATTTTACCAATATTGATACCCAGTCTACAAAAGACTTATCAATATTTTGGTCAAGTCCACATATTCCAAAACATGTGACTTTTAATGACCTAGAGGTTCTCATAAATCCACAAAGGACATTATCCCGGCAGTCAACCTGCCATTTGTCCTAACCAAGACCCTACATTCGAATGAATCCGAGAATCCTTTTTTGGCAAGAAAGTCTCGTGGAATCACCCTATTTTTCTGTGTATAACGAAATCTAGCAAGGCCGAGTGGTGATAGAGTTCAAGGTCCGGTTAACTCTCTACTTGTCGTGAATCACCCCTAGACCACTCGACTTTCTTGTTGAAAGATTAAACTTTCCTATTCATTCGACTCTTTTCCGTGTAGATCCAATTACTCCCACTGGGCCTGAGACACTCAGGTGGTTCTACAAGAGGCTGAACAGAACTGGAGTACCAAAACTCCATTCACAGGGTTAAGGCTTTCAAACCTACCTCTATGATCAGAATCCTATACAGCCCACAAAGAGCCATAGGTTATCAATCACCCCAGCAGACTGTAAAGTCCACAAAACCACAATGGGTCAACGGTTACACCATACTCCCACTGCGTTTTGGGTGGATTGACATTCTGATCTAGTAGTATTTATCAGTGTAATCACCAAACACCGATGTTGGACGTGGTCTGATTAAATCAGATAGTAACTACCTTTGGGTAACCATACTCGAAGGTTTAAGGCTGTTACTTATAGACAGTTCAAGCGTCACTTTTGGATCTCAAAAATCTTATAACCAACCTTCACTCGTCACATTAAGATATTTCACGAACAGTCACAATGTGAACGTATGCGCAAAATCTCCAGTCCTACCTTCAAGCATTAAGTGCTAAATGCCTACATTTACGGAAGTGGTGTGAACCGAATTCACTCCTTATCCATAAATTTACTTGCATCTTCTAGGTAGACTTCTCGGTTTACATAATAATGTTAACCGTTATTTTGCAACCAATTATCTTAATCGAGTTTAGCAGTGTATTGTAGCACATCAATAACTATATATGGGGCAAGTCTATGGTTTCTTCCTCAGTGAAAAACATTCCACTAGGAGGCAGGCCGAGCATCAGTCCCAAGACAATGTAATAGCCAATTTCTGAGCATGGAATACTCTATTCTCTGCTAAAATTAGAGACTCATCCTCGTATTCTTTAGATAAACTAAACCGTGTTTCGAGTAGTTATTAGACAAAATGTCACCAATCAAAACCTCCCATTAGCTTGTATCTCTCACTAGACCCCGAAGGTCATTATGAACATGCTACGTTACTTCTTCAGATCTATTACCCATTCCCAATTGAAAGGAAGCTTAGTCATTGTTCCTTTGAGACAGTGTTCTGAGACTGGGAGATAGGAATCACCCTTAGCCAGTCGTTAGGTCTTATCTCTAGGATATATGCACTAATTAATAGATTTTGAAGAATCGTTTATCTTAATATCGAAACCATTCACCTATAATAGTTTAAGACATGTTACTAATACATTATCAGCATTTCTTAGTGGTTCTGACTTTATCAAACAAAAGTCCAAGTTCCAAAATCGTACAAATGTCATTTTCACTTCGCTTAAGGCAACTGTAGTATCGAGATAAAAGTGAATCCATTTGTTCCATCGAATCTGAAACAGAAATTAAATTTCTTCGATATTCAATGATTAGAATCCAAAATTCTATTTCCTTATATCACTCCCACTATTCTAGCTGAAATAACTGCCCATTGTCCACTCTATTAATCGTTAATGCACAACTACCTTGTTCTTCCAAAAGAACATAGCTCCCGATTCCAGTTACGCGGTTAAGAAAGTCCCTAGGATTCATTGGTTAGTGATCCGAAATCACTTTCCTTATCCTAATATTTTGGTTTAGCCTCAAACTTATTTAGTTTAAATGATTAACACTTGTAGACATTCTTTCCCATTCTTGACTTTCCTTAAAAGGAAATAGTCTTAAACTAGCAGTTCGTTTGAGTAGACACTTCTCGTGAACTGTGGGATGTCTAGTGAAAGCGTTACCCAGTGGGACTAATTTTCTAATAAATCAAAAAAACATAAGATTAAAGCTCCCACTAGTTTATCAGTTCCAAATACCGTCTAACTAGAAACACTTTAATTTATGATTCTCCAATTTTTCTATTACAAAATTTCTCGTGTAGTCTCTACACAATTAAAATTCACTAGAAGAATTTTACCGTCCCAATCATCTTTCAAACTAATTACGGTTGTCTCTCGTTCAACACGAGTGACAGCAGTGACATATTTATTTACGTCACTTAAGTCTTGAAGGCTCAAGAGAAATATCTCTTCTGAAAGATTAATCGCATGTATGATTAATAAGTACAACGTTCTAGTTACTTATCACTTTTAACGAAGTCGTTACTAGTCAATTTAAAACATACACTAGCAGTCTAGTACCCTATAGAGATATATAAATTGTTGTAAATAAAATTGACAGAAAAAAATCCAAATTATACACTACTAATTGATTTTAGGAACTATAAACTAATGCATAGTCTATCCTACCGTTCCAAGGATTTAGTCTCACACCTCAGTGCCGCCTTATGGTAGGTCAAATAGGTGACGACTAAATTGAGATTGACGATGGTGGAAACAGACCCGGCCACGTGTCGCCTTTATAACACCTCGAAGTTAACCGCTTGTAGGGCCAGGAGCCCCGCAGTAGTAAGACCCTACCCCAGGAGGGAGGTCTGCCCATATACTTCTCGACTACGGCACTGTAGGCCAGCTCGGCAAGTCTGGAGGTAGGACGCACAGCTCAGGTCGAGACGACCTGAGGAGCCCATCAAAAGCCGACTGGCTCTTTCCTTAATTGATAAACAGTACATGTGCCTACATTATAGGATAATCATTATAGAATCCCTGGATTACCGGGAGAAAATCTTATAATTCGGATAATATCGTGATTATCTCTTATGAGAGATAAACACGTGATGATCCTTAGGGTTTAAGGATTCTACGACTTGATTGACAAGAAAAGAGGTGAGATGCCTCCCTATATAATCAGCCCTAAGGAACTATGAGTGACTTCATTCCAATTTCACTATTGGATACGTAGGCAACTTGAGAGAAACTAACTCTCAGGCTCAGTCTTAATCTTATACAAATCACATTCCCCATTGTTTTTGTTCTTGCTTGAATCGTCCTAGAGGTTATTCGGATCTATGGGTGAATACCAACATCATCAATTGGCGCTAGAAGGAGGGTTCGAACCATAACAGAAGAAACGGGGTGATAGTTGACTCGACAGTCGGTTTTGAAGTTTTCGCATTTCTCGACGCATATAAGGGTTACCACCAAATTGCTATGGACCCAAATGATGCGGAAAAAACGGCATTCATAACAGAAGAAGGAACTTTCTGCTATGTTACCATGCCATTCGGATTAAAGAACGCAGGCGCCACTTATCAAAGAGTAGTGAATAAAATCTTCGAGAAGCAAATCGGGAGATGCATGGAAAGTCTACGTGGATGATCTCTTGATCAAGAGCAGGTCTCTCGATCAGTATATGACCGACGTCCGAGAAGTATTCGGGGTACTCAGGCAGACCCAAATGAAACTCAACCCTAAAAAGTGCACGTTTGGGGTCAGGTCAGGTAAATTCATGGGTTACATGATTTCAAAAGAAGGAATTAAGGCCAACCTGGATAAGGTCGAAGCCTTAAGAATGGTGCCACCACCCAGAAGCATCAAGGAGGTGCAAAGGCTAACAGGCCGCATGGCCGCCCTGAGTAGGTTCCTATCGAAATCGGCACAGCGAGCTTTACCATTCTTTAAAATCCTGAGGAAAGCAAGTTCCTTCCTGTGGAATGAGGACAGTCAGAAGGCATTTGACGATCTGAAGGAGTATTTGGCCGAGTTACCAACTCTAACGTCCCCTCGGGAAGGAGAGACTCTGCTTTTATACTTGGCAGTGGTTGACGAGGCATTCAGTGCGGTCCTAATCAGAGAAGAGGGACACATACAAACACCCGTGTTTTACGTAAGCCGGGCTTTACATAGACCGGAGCTCAGATACACCAACGCGGAAAAGCTAGTTTTGGCTCTAGTACACGCCTCTAGAAAGTTACGACCATACTTCCAAGCACATTCAATCACTGTGGTCACAGATCAACCACTGCGTCAAATCTTGGCGCGACCAGACACCTCGGGCAGACTAGCCAGATGGGTTATCGAGCTGGCGGAGTATGACCTGGACTACCAACCCCGGACTGCCGTCAAAGCCCAGGCCTTAGCTGACTTTCTGGCTGAGGGAATTCAGGTCGAGACATATAAAGAACAACCAGCAGGGCAGGTCGATATCTGGACCCTTTTCGTTGACGGAGCATCTGGAAAAGAAGGAGCAGGAGCAGGCCTTTTGCTCCCCAGTCCAAAGGGGGAAGAATTCCCGTATGCATTGTGCTTCAACTTCACGGCTACAAACAACGAGGCGGAATATAAAGCTTTAATTACCGGGCTCCGACTGGCCATCAAGCTCGGGGCAGATAACCTGCATGTATTTAGTGACTCCCAGCTGGTAGTCAATCATGTCAAAGGTGAGTATGAAGCGAAGGAGGAATCAATAAAGAAGTATCTGACAGCAGCACAGGCTTTGCTAAAAAACTTCAAGTCAGTTCATATAGAGCAGGTCTCTCGATCTAGGAACAAAAAAGCGGATGCCCTTTCCAAGTTGGCATCCAATTTCTTCTCAGATAAAAAAGTTCTGGTAGAACAGCTGACTGAACGAAGCTATGTCTTAAATGAAGTTCAACCGATTAGCCAACAGGCCACCTGGATGGACCCCATAACTTCCTATCTAAAACACGGTATTCTACCAACTGACAAGGCTCAGTCCAGGAAGATCAAGCTACAAGCAAGCAGGTATGCTCTTTTTGATGAAATCCTATACAGACGATCGTTTATATCACCATGGCTTAGGTGTGCTACCCAGAAGGAAGGAAATTATCTACTAAGGGAAATCCACCTCGGCATTTGTGGAAACCACGCAGGAGCCCGGACACTGGCTTGTAAATGCCGCTTGTTTGGATATTACTGGCCAACCATGCAAAGCGATGCAAATGAGCTGGTCATGAGGTGCATGTCATGCCAGGTGCATGATAACTTGTCTCACCAGCCAGCACAGAACATGATTCCTTTGGTCTCTCCTTGGCCCTTTTATCAGTGGGGGGTAGATCTGGTTGGACCCCTTCCCCGAGCTCCATGTAACTTACAGTTTCTTGTCGTGGCCGTTGATTACTTTACTAAGTGGGTGGAGGCTGAGGCCTTGACCACCATCACCGCGAAAGCCATACAGAAATTTTTGTAGAAGAATATCGTCTGTCGTTTTGGGATACCCAAGATCTTGGTGTCAGTCCATGGTGCGCCGAGCTGGGTATAGTCCAACATTTCACCTCTGTCGGTTACCCCCAGGCCAACGGCCAAGTAGAACAGACAAACAGGCAGCTCAAGGTTGGGTTGAAAAAGAGATTGGAAGAAGAGGGACAAGCATAGGTCGAGCATTTGCCTAACATCCTTTGGGCATACAGAACGACTCCAAACTCGGCTACCGGAGAAACTCCTTTTGCCTTAGCCTATGGCTGTGAAGCGGTCATTCTGGCCGAAATAGGGCTCCCCTCCCCGAGGAACGAGCTCCATACAAGCACAGATCAGGACATCGAGCTCAGACATGCCAAGGACAACTTGGAAAAGGCCAGTGAAGTGGCCTATATCCGGATGGCGAAGTACAAGCAGAGAATATCCCAGTATTACAACTCTAAAGTTAAGCATTCGTACTTCAAATAAGGAGATTTGGTGCTGCGGAAGAACGAGGTCAGCAAGCAGGGTCCCTAGGGAAAGCTTAACCCGAACTGGGAAGGCCCGTACAGGGTGGTAAAAGTTCATGGCAAAGGAGCTTACCAGCTAGCTAATGCGAGTGGTCAGACCGTACCAAGAAGCTGGAATGCCAGCAACCTTCGGAAGTTTTATGCCTGAGACGAATCCAGGCCTGATTCTATCTTTTCATTTTATGTTGTCTTTTTCAATAAAAGTGTTATCAAACACCTTTGATTTCTAATAAAATATGATTCCTTCGTGTTATATATTGTTATACTCTATATTGCGATTATTTTCTTTTAACTGAGTCAGGTTATACTCAGAAGGTTTGCAAAAGTCAAACCTCCGAAGTCTGCAGGTCAGGCCAGAATTAACTGAGTCCTACAGGTCAGACCCAGAAAGCTTGAATACCATAAGCTTCCCGAGTCCTCAAGCCGTGATGCGGTTTTAATCGAAGTCGAGTTATACTTAGAAGGTTTGCAAAAGTCAAACCTCCTAAGTCTGCAGGTCATGCCAGAATTTAACTGAGTCCTACAGGTCAGACCCAGAAAGCTTGAATACCACAAGCTTCCCGAGTCCTCAAGCCGGGACGGGGTTTTAATCGAGTCGTTATACTCGTAAGGTTTGCAAAAGTCAAACCTCCTAAGTCTGCGCAGTCGGGCCGATTTAATCGAGTCTCGCAGTCGGACCCGAAAGCTTGAATACCACAAGCTTCCCGAGTCCTCAAGCCAGGACAGGGTTTTAAGCGAGTCGAGTTATACTCGGAAGGTTTGCAAAAGTCAAACCTCCTAAGTCCGCAGTCGGGCCGAATTTAATCGAGTCATGCAGTCGGACCGAGCTTGAATACCACAAGCTTCCCGAGTCCTCAAACCAGGACAGGGTTTTATTAAAACTTAGTATGTCATCCAAACCGTCAGTAATGCATGCCATACTGGGGGGAAGGGGACATCCATAAGAAAGTATTCGAAGATTTAAATCCGAAATAAACCGAATAAAGCCAAAGTATAGTGGGCAGGACCCCACAAAGTACAAACCAGATACAAGAACTTGAACAAAAAATTCCAAATACAAGAACTTGAACAAAAAAGTTTCAAAAATTTCCCAACAATATAAAGAGTGACAATCAAGTCTGGGTTCCCGGAGTCTGCCCCGTTGAAGACGGAGTCGGCGCAGCATTCTGATAGGCAGGACGACGTCTGGCATACTTGACCCCGATGTCTTCACCTGCTTTAAACTCCCTCAACCAGGCATCATACATCTGACCTGCTCCTTCCTTGTACATGGAACGATAATGCATAAGGTCAGAAAGAACCAGCTCAGGGTGCTGTTCTTTTGCCTCGTCCACACCCGTCGTGTACCCATGTTGCATGACAGGGTTCAGCAAGACCTTCATAGCTCCGGCTAGATGATCGGAGGACTTATACTCATGAACAACTCAGGCATCCCGAGCAGGAAGAGAAGCTTCCAGAGTAGCCAGTTCAGCCCGGACCTTGGCCAGCGCCTGCCCAAGCTCAGAGTTCTCTGCCACATATTCATCATGCTTGGCCTGGAGTTCAGCAGTACACTTGGCTCGAGTCTCGGCCATTTCCTTCTTCAGAGCCACAACCTCCTGTTCCTTAGCCTTTGAGGCCTCTTTATACTTATCGCATGCAGCCCAGAGCTCCTCGATCGTTCCCTGTAGGGCCTCCTTACTCGCCGCGGATTCAGCAAGGCGATCCAGGAATTCCTGACCGACCTGAGCTCCTTGGAAAAGTCAGAGGAAAGGTAAGAAGGAAGTAAGGCACATAGGAATGACAGACATATTTATTCAAGAACTTACCACAGCGGCGAGGTCCTGGTCCGACAGCTCGTACAACCGATTATGCCCTGGGGAAGGTTGCTCCTCAGGAGAATCTTCGACGTTCTCTATGGTCTGGCGAGCCGCCTTCCTTTTCTTTGACCGACCCTTCTTAGTCGAGGGAGTGACTACCTTCTTCTTCCGGCTGGGCTCGATCGCGTCTCCTCTTTCTTCCTGATCTTCATCCACGTTTATCCGCTCAATTTCTCCAGAGGAGTCATCAAGTTGACCTGATAAGAGGTAAGCCGAGGTGGGAGTCAGGACAGTCCCAGCAGTTCGTAGGCGTTCCGGCTCTATGTTTTCCTGCAGCTCAGTCTCTTGGTTAGGCTCTTCAGGGTTGACTGGAGGAACCACTTCAACATTCACGTCCTCCAAGAGATCAGCAAAGGAAGACACTGCCAGAGTGAATAACAAGAAGTGTTAGAAAATATTTTACAGATAGTAAAGTACGGCACAAAGCAAGTACTAAAGCCCTACATATCTTGTACTCCTCCTTATCTAACTCCCTATATGGGTCAGGGCCTGCAGTGGGCAACTGGGCAGCCAAAATCAACTCAGAAGAATACTTTTTTCTCCTTGATGTACACCCCGCTTTTGCAAATGTCGTCTAGGAGTTTCCTATCCACGTCAGTAGGCCGTGGATCGCTGTCCAGGTCCGAGGAGTTCCACCTACCTAGGTTCCGAGTCACCTCGGGACAGATAAAGAAGAATCTGGTCTTCCAACCTTTATACGGCGTATCCCAGCTCTCCGTGAATTGAACGTCGGGCATGAAATCCCCGACGTGGGAAGCGATACTACCCGACCTACCAGGCACTGCTTCTGCCGAAAGAACGAATAAATGTTTGGACATTGAAGGGGATGCAGGAACATCTACACCAAATGGCGAAGCCCACTATCGCCCTTATTCCATTAGGCATGATCTGGGCCAACCCTAGATAGTAATGCTCCAGGACAGCTAAGACGGCCGGGCAGATCGGAAACCTTAAGCCGCATAAAAGCTGCTCTCAGTGAGGCGGCGCAGATTCCCGCCGGAGCTTGATAGGCATAAACACCGGGAGCCGGGACGGTGGGTTTGAAAAGCGGATTTGTTAGGCTGTATTGTTTACAAATGCGGGTCACATCCGCGTTGGTTAGTTTGGTATCAATGCCATGGCAGGCCGCCTGTGATTTCAGAGCCATAAATTCCTTAAGGGTAAGGACGAATCTAGAAGATGAGGAAGAAGGGGAGGATTGAAAAAAGAAAGGGCAGGCCTCTCGAGATTGACTCCGGTAGGGGTACTTTCTTCCTCTAATTCCGGCTCCGATTCAAATAAGGCCTCAATGGAACTATCAGTAAGGATTATAGGTTCGCTCATTAACAACAGAAAAGACTTACTTGAATAAAGAGATCGGAGGGATGGAAGAATGGAAGCAGGGCCTGAACCATCAATCCCAAGGGTAAAGCCTTGGATTTCCTTGTCCCTTCTTTTTCTTCTTTTGCTACCTTCTTCATGTAGTGGACAAAGAATCCAGCCCAATCAAACTACATGCTTCTGCAAATGATCATCAGTAGTTCTATTTTGGGTCTTGATAAAGTATCCATGCTTCCAATGAGTCCTAAGATATTCTTTGCAATAATCTTGCTCAGCAGGTTGTATTCATAACCAATATGCTTCACATTAATGCCTGGAATTGATTTGATGGCATTATTGGTCTTGATTCTATCAACAAAATCCATTTTTGACAGTCCCAATTTCCTCGGGATTTGTTGGAGCATCAATTATTGGTGCAAAACCAAAAGTTTCCCTCAGAGGGTTTGAGGAAACTTCAATCTCTGGCATTTACCGGTTGTGGTGAATGCCTCTCTACCTTCTCTTATTACAATATTTCTTCAGAAGCTAACAACATTTGTATATGATATTGTTTCCAATCTTATATTGAGAACATTTTCCAAACCTTCATATCTTCTTATTCTTCGACCAATATTCATAGCTATTTCTGTTTGGTTAGCATCCACAACAAAGCCTCTCACACTTTGACTTGTTCCGATTTGAACATCAACCTTTTCTGCCATTGTTTTAAGAAAAAGATGAAGAAGATATCTTACAAATCTGTGTTCACACAGTGTATACGCAGAGAAGATTAGTCTGAGTTTTGAAAGTAACTTCTGTGTATAGGTCTGTATATATAACAGAGAGTAGTGGTTAGAAATTGTCAGACCACGTACTGTAGCATTAACCACGATTAAAGTTGGAATAAATGGGATCTTGACATGTGGCCCATTACTTATCCATAAATGTTTGTAACCGTTCGATCGTGTAACCGCAGTTATAAAGATAAGATGAATATCCCGCCATTTGCTTTTTGACTTTTGTAAGTTTGACTGTGTAACGTTTCCTTCAGCAGCCTTGTCATCAAGAGATTTGGCTCAAGAACTGGCCGACAAAGAGTCTCGTCTTGTGAGTTACTCTAGCGATGCTTAAATCCTTTTGTGTTGTCCAATTGATAATACAAGATGAAGTTTAATACCAATGACTGATCTGTCAAGTGGGCTCACACAACATGACAAATACCAATCCCCTTGTCAACTTCATTTGCTCAATTGTCCAAACATAAGTACATGGAATTGTTGATACCAATGACTAATCTGCTAAGTGAGCTCACCCAACATAGCAAAGACTAATCCCCTTGGTGAATTCTAGTACACTGCTGATCAAAGATGTATCAGTCAACTTTTATAATTCTAAGTTCAGTCCTTAGTTTAGCAAATCTTTCACTATCCAGTGGTTTGGTGAAAATATTAGCAAGTTCATCTTCAGTAGAGATATAAAGAACCACCACATCTTTCTTTTCAATATGATCTCTTATAAAATGATGTCTCACATCAATATGTTTGGTTCTTGAGTGCAAAACAGGATTTTCTGTGATAGCAATTGCACTTGTGTTGTCACACATAATTGGAATTTCTCTTTCTTCAATTCCATAATCCCTTAATTGTTGTCTTAACCAAAGTATTTGTGCACAGCAACTTCCAGCAGCAATGTACTCAGCTTCAGCAGTGGAAGTTGATATTGAATTATGTTTCTTGCTAAACCATGAAACCAGTCTATTTCCCATTAACTGACAGGTTCATGTGGTGCTTTTTCTATCAATCTTGCATCCAGCATAATCAGAATCTGAGTAGGATATAACCTTGAAGCTTCCATCTTTTGAATTCCATATCCCTACTCCCAAAGTCTCTTTTAGGTACTTGAGAATTCTTTTGACTGCACCAAAATGACTTTCTTTAGGTTTTGATTGAAATCTTGCACAAACACTACACAAAAAGGATATATCAGTCTGCATTGGCATGAAGTCAGTGCAAAGCAGACGCCTATCATCCTTCTATATAAGGTCTGATCAACATCTTTGCCTTCTTTGTCTTCATCTAATCTAATGTTTGTACTCATAGGAGTAGATACCTTGGTGCTGTTTTCCATACCAAATTTCTTCAATAGTTCCTTGGTATACTTGGTTTGATGAATGAAGATTCCATCTTTCATCTGTTTGACTTGCAATCCCAAAAAGTAGTTCAATTCTCCCATCATACTCATTTGGAATTTACTTTTCATCAGATTTGCAAACTTCTCACATAGAAATTCATTTTCAGAACCAAAAATTATGTCATCAACATAAATTTGTACCAGCATGGTGATGTTCCCTTCATTGATTCTGAAAAGAGTCTTATCAATGGTGCCTTTTGTGAAACCATTGTCTCCCAAGAATTGAGATAGTGTCTCATACCATGCTCTTGGTGCTTATTTCAATCCATAAAGTGCTTTGCTGAGTCTATACACTTTATCTTCTTGATCTTTAACTTCAAATCCAAGAGGTTGCTGAACATACACCTCCTCTTCCAGAATGCCATTCAAGAATGCACTTTTGACATCCATCTGATATACCTTGAAGTTTTTTTAAGCAGCGTATGCCAAGAATAATCTTATAGCTTCCTATCTTGCAACAGGTGCATATGTCTCATCAAAATCTATTCCTTCTGCTTGAGAATAGCCTTTTGCTACTAGTCTGGCCTTATTCCTCACAATGGTACCAGATTCATCCAATTTGTTTCTGTATACCCATTTTGTTCCAATTATATTTGCATGATTAGGCCTTTCCACTAGTGTCCAAACTTGATTTCTTTCAAATTCATTCAACTCTTCTTGCATGGAAATTATCCAATCTGGATCAGAAATTGCTTCTTCAACAACTTTAGGTTCCATTTGAGATAGAAAACAAGTGAACATTGCTTCTAACTGTCTTCTAGTCCTCACACCTTGCTGTATGTTGCCAATGACTTGCTCAGCAGGGTGATCCCTTAACCATTGTGGATTCTGGTTAGATTGATTCTCAGGAACCTCATCTTCAGTAAGGTCTGCTGTTTCTTCAACAGGAGGTTCAGCAGATCCTTGAACTGCCTCAGTTGTTGCATCAGTAGTGTTACCAGCATGGTGTTCAGCAGGAGCAGAATCAGAAACCTTTAAGTCATTGAATCTTTCCAAAACTTCAACACATTCTGGATCAGTGACTTGTTGAATCTTAGCAGGTTCTGAAGCTTCATCTTCCATTCCAGTGAACTTAGGTTCATCAAATACAACATGTATTGTTTCTTCATGTTTCAGTGTCCTTTTGTTCAGTACCCTGAATGCCTTGCTAACAGAAGAATATCCCAAGAAAATTCTTTCATCTGATTTTGGTTGGAATGTCTTCAATTGTACCTTATGATTTAAGATAAAACATTTGCTTCCAAATGGATGGAAATAGGATATATTAGGTTTTCTTCCATTCCAAATCTCATAAAAGGTGTCTTCAAGACTTCTTGTTCATCAAGTTCTGCTTTTGTGTATAGCATCTTTGTATTAATCGCTTCACCCAATATCTTTCAGTAGCAATGCTTCACAAATCATAGTTCTTCCCGCTTTTTTAGAGTTCTATTTCTTCTTTCAAAGAACCCCATTTCTTTGAGGTGTACCAAAGACATCCAGCTTGATGTAGTACACCATTCTGTTCACAATATTCTTTTATAACTTTATTGAGAAATTCAGTACCCTTGTCTGATCTGATTTTCACTACTGTCAAACTTTTCTCATTTTGCAGTCTCTTCAAAAGTTCAGGCATCTTTTGAAGTGTTTCACTTTTCTTGTTCATGAATATCACCCAAGTGTACCTTGAATAATCATCCACAACCACTAAGGTGTATTTCTTTCTTGTTACACTTGTTGGTGTTACTGGTCCAAAAAGATCCATGTGCATCAGCTCCAAAACTCTTTTTGATGAATGTTTAGTCTTTTACTTGAAGCTTGGGTTTGTCTGTTTACCTTGCTGACATGCATCACATATAGCATCCTTCTTGAATGTGATCTCAGGTAAACCAATCACCAGTTTCTTCTTCACCAACTGATTGATATCATCAAAACTTAGATGATTCAACTTCTTATGCCATAACCAATTAAGTTCTGACTTGGTAGGCACAATCAGGCATGTTTCTGGAAGAGCAGTGGACCAATCCACAATATACATGTTTTGTTGTCTTCTTCCAGCCAACACAACTTGATCACCTCTCTCACTAATGACAATACAAGTGTTTTTGTCAAAAGTGACCTTGTATCCCATGTCACAAAATTGTCCAGTGCTCAGTAGGTTGTAGTCAAGTCCTTCCACATATGCAACATTCCTGATTGTTAATCCATTTCTCACAAGTGTGCCATATCCTCTTGTGTATCCTGGTGTGTTCTTGTTGCCAAAATTCACTCTAGGACCATCCTTTGCCACAAAGCTTGACAAACAGTGCTTATTCTTTGTCATATGTCTGGAACATCCACTTTCAAAATACCAGACACCCTACAAAACAAAGTTAATGCATTTTAGGTAATGGTCAGTGGTAAGCATGACCCTTGGCAAGTTTCCATAAGGTATTCTTTGAAAGGTATCATACTTTGGTTCATACATGTACTTTACACATCCATAAGGTCTAACAATTGGTTGTGTATGATTCACATATGCTTTCTGGCCTTTTGGATTATAATGATGTTTAAAGTGATTTCTTTTGTTAGAAGCACTAGGATAACCATAGGTTTGCTGTCTGTTAGGAACAACCCTATAATATGGAGTCGCTGAGGTGCCTGTTGAGGTCTTGTATAAGTCCTCTGCTGAGCCCTCTGCTGATTCCATTGTTTAGGTTTTACCCTAGCAGCATGGTTATATCTGTTGTTTCTAGCGAAGAGTGCGTGAATATTCCAATAATCATCAAGTAGGGAATAATCTACCTTTCCCACGAGATAAGTATCCCTTGAATGATTAGCATTCTTGGATTTAGGATTCTTATTCTTGGAATATTTCTCGTTTTTCCTTTTGTGGCCAAAGCAGACTTGGTTGCGTGTCCGCTATCACAGCAGTCTAGAAGGCACAATGAGTTCTATTTTTAGATTTATTCCTTTTATTAGAGTCATGACTTCCTTGACTTCGATTTTGCTTCCTTGAAGCTTTCTCGGTGAGGCTTTATTGCATCAAGAACCCTTTTGGGAGTTGGATCTTGTGCGAGCACAAACTTAGGACCACCTGCAGTACTAGGTTCATGACTCTACCGGATCCACTCTTATTGGATTATTGAGTTCTAAATCCAAGCCCTGTTCTATCACCATAAGGCTTTCCAGATTTGAATGCGGTGGAGGAACAAGATGGTTCAAATGAGACTCAGAGCTACCGAATGTTCAAAGCAGGCTTATCTTTGGTTCTCATCTGACTTCTTTTTCCTTTCCTTTGAGAATTCTTAATTCAGCATTTAATCTTTCAACTTCTGATTGAAGAGCTTCTTTTTTAGCCTTCACAATCTCATAACCAGGTTGTATTATCCTCAGTTGATTAAGGATGGCATCCAAAGTTTCTTCATTGTCAGAATGTTTTGGATTTGAACCACAGGTTGATTCACAATCACTTCCAGCAGGAGTATTGATAGATACAGAATTGTATACCTCCTCTGTTTCATCCATATTTGCCATTAAAGACTAATCTTCCATATCAGCAACAAGTGCAGTATCATCATATTCATTTCCCTTTTCTGATTCTACTTCATATCCTGATTCATGTTCAGCAACCATAGCCTTCTTGCCACGTCTTCTTTGTTGGCTTTTGGTCTTCAGTAGGTCTAGACAGTCAGGTCTGAAATGTCCAGGATTCTTGCAATTAAAGAAAAGATAATCAGGTTCCTTTTTCTGTTTTAATTCAGGACAATCAAGTTTGAAGTGTCCTGGTTTCTTGCAATGATAGCAAAAGTAATCATTATCTTTCTTTGATTCATCCTTCTTCTTTTCACTGAATTTCTTTGTGAAATTCCTTGGAGAACCCTTTCCGCTTTCATCATTCTAATTTTCTTGCTCAAGAGGGAATCGCTTCTTGCATCTCATCCAGTAGATCATCTTGAGCTCCTGATGTCTCTTCTTGATGTGAAGCAGCCAATGCAGTGGTCTTTGGCTCTTCTTTTTTAGTCTCAGGCACAAGCTTTTTGCTAAATTCATAGGCCTTAAGATCTGAAAACAATTTGAAGGTGTCTTCTTCATGCAAACTCATCATTTCTTCTATGGCAGTCACCTTCATCTCCCAAACTTCTTTTGCAAGTAATGCTTCCAAGATTTTTGAGTTGATTTCTTCCTGTGAGTACTTCACACTCAGTAGGGTGAGTTCATCCATGATTGCATTGAATCTTGATTCCATTTGTTCAATGGTCTCATTTGGTTTCATTTTGAACTCCTGGAACTTTTTCTTTGCCACACTGATCTTGTTCTTTTTGATTGCATCAGTGCCTTCACAGATTAATTGTAACTTGTCCCATAGTTCCTTTGTTGTCTTGCAATCCTTCACCTTCAGATACATATTGCTATCCAAAGTTCTGTATATGATATCAATAGCAATATTGTTGAGATTTGCTCTTTTTCTATCTTCAAAGATCCATTCCTTTTGGTTTTGGAATGTACTTGTGTCTCATCTCCCATCATTCTCGACTTGGTAATCTCTAGTGGTCCATCCACAACACATCCATCATTTCATCATGTGTTGCAGCTAGATAAGCCTGCATACGACGTTTATACTCATCAAAACGATCTAAAGAACACATCAACATTGTTCTAGAATACTGGTTGTTGTCCAAGATGCAAAGCTTTGACAATCAGAAACTTGGAAAAGTTTTCAAAGTATTTTCACAAGTACAACAAGTAGGATTACTTGAACGAAGCCTGCTCCGATACCAATTGTTGGTCCCTTGAAAAGGCTTTGGTTAAGTTTAGAGGGGGGTGAATAAACTTAACACTTAAAACTTTTGGAGTTAACAAACTCAAGAACTCAAAGACACTGCAGATCCTTCATGAGTCTGGCCGACACTCGATAGTCTGGCGACAGATTGAGTTTACTAAATTTGTGCAGCGGAAATATATCAAAAATTAAGCCTTATCACTTGTTGTTAAATATGATACCAAGTTTTAGATACTCAGTAGTGTATGTGTGTGATTCAGTTGCTAGATTCAAAGATATTGATGTGTTAGATAAACTAAGTGCGAGAATAAATGCAGTAAAGTAAGTAGGCAGATTTTATAGTGGTTCCGTGTGGTGTAAACTCATCACCCACTCTTCTCTGTGATGTTGGAGGGAATTCACTAGAGATTCTTGATGTAGTTGTTACAAAAATCCCTAAGTTGCTTGTCCTTCACCAATAACTATGGCTTCACAAACGGAACACTTGGAACAGGTAGGAATACTGCTCCAAAGTCTTCCACTGGTCCTTGAATGGAAGGATTTCCTCTTCACCAGCTCCACCACAACTAACAGTCTTTCACACCCAAAGATCCTTCAACTGTTCTTGATGAGATTTCTTGTAAAAGAAAGATTGAATCAAGTAAGTGATTCACTTTTCAAAGACTTGATCGAGATGATATGATCAAGACTTTGATGTCTTCAAGTGTGTCAACTTGATGCAAATTTTGAATGCATATTACACTTGAAGAATTGTAATCGATCGGAGCCTTATGCTCGATAGGTCAAACAAGGTGTTTTTCTTGATTTAATTCTGATTGCTCAAGATAGATCCTTATTCTTCTTTTTAAAAATCATCACATGTATCTGAATAAGGATTCCTCTATTTATTGGTAGGAATCTTGTGACTTATGTTTGAAATTCAAACATAGCCGTTTCAGATTTGTCCTATTTGACTTGCTTTCATCATCGTTCATAGGATCGACAATCGTCGAATGCTTTTGACAAATCTACTGATCTCATCCACCCTTTGACTTGTATCCATTGGATAAAGGTCTGAATCTTTCCAACATCCATTTGATCTTAACCATTGATTTGTTTGATAAAATCAGAGGTTGTTAGCTGTCCCTTTCTTTGTAATCTTCCAATGTTGCCTTTGATTAAATCGAAATATGTGTCCAGCAGGTTCGTGAGAACATAAGTCTGCTGATATACACATCAGTAAGCTGATTCATAATTTGCTGTGTTTAAAAACACTTCAGCTAATTGTCTTTTATCTAACTTTTATTTGTGAAGTTAGATTACACCTTTTTGAACATAACTAAGTTCCAATCACCACTTTACTTGTGGAACTTAGACCTTGTACACAAGGTATATGTAATCAGTTTAGGTCATCACAGACTTCCCTAAATTCTGATTCCATATCCTTGACTTTTGTTGGTCCCAGAGAAGGGTAAAACTATAGTCAGAGAGGGGTGAATGACTATAGTGGAGTTTCAAAAACTTTTCTTGTTTTTAAAAGCTCTTGGGCAGCGGATAAGTCCCTTCTTACTAAGTTGTTTCAAAGTAGTTTAACCAATCACAGATATAGATTATAATCTAAGCAATTTAAATGAATGCAGTAAAGTAAGTTGCAGAAAGTAAATTCACACAAGGCTTATAGTGGTTCAGGGTGGTGTAATCCCTTAATACACTCTTCTCTTGTGATGATTGGAGGAATTCACTATTGTTTTTACAGATACAATAGTATGATTGTCCTTGACTTCCCAAGCTTCACAATCTACAAGACTATCACTCCTTGACTGCAACAGCTTCAGTGATTCAGTCTCTTTCACTGCTCCTTGAGATTAAATCCTTCAGCAGCTATCACATGCACAACTCCTTCTCAGATGACTTCTGATTCAGTTGCTTCAGTTGATTGTGAATGAGATTCACAAACTTGATTGATCAATCTCAGTGCGGGATATGAAATTGCAGTTCTGATGTCTGAGTTGATCTCTAGATAAATCCTTGTAAGTTCGGAGAGAAGGCTTTTCAATTTGACAGAGTTTCTGCTTCGTTTTCTTTTTCTAATCGTTGTTTTCTCTGTATGTCAATGCCTTCTATTTATAGCCTTGAGTATCTTTGATTTGAAATTTCGTCCGTTGGAAATATTTATGAGGGGAATAATCCATGATTTTATTCTTGATTCCCCCTTAATTATATTCTCCTTGATTTCAGTGATCAGATTTTTTCCTTCAAATGTATAGCAGAAAATCCGTCCTTGATTGATCCTCTATTGATTGTGCATTAAATGCATGATCCTCTCGAATCTTCATCATATTTCAATTACTTACGATAAGGATTACTTTTGTTCTTTGAATGGTCGAGTGATCCATCTGACTTTGCCGTTTAGATCTCCCTTCACTATTTTTGCCTTCACTTTGCCGAAAGTCAGTTTACTCTGCCGATTTAATGTTTCCTTCATTACTTCAGTTTAAGGAGAATCTTTGTACTTCACTGATCATTGATTTGGGTGAGATCAGTGTACACCATATTTGAACATTAAATTTCATCACTTGAAACATACTTAGACTTATCCAAGGTCATCACAGACTTCCTTGGTTATAAGTCATACCATTAAGTCTTCACTTTGCTTTTACTGCGGTGCTTGGTCGGCTTCACTCTGTCGATGTGTCTGCTTTACTTTGCCGTTCTACCAATTGGTACATGCTTTGTCCTGACTTAAATTATACAATATGTCGGACTCTAAGTAAAGACTTATACGAAAATTCTAACTTATTTCAGGCTTGCTATAACAATTTAGTATGGCCATCATCAAAACATAATAAAATGTTCCTAACAATTTCCCCCTTTTTGATGATGCCAAAACCCTCATAAGCATGAACATAAGTAAGCCAATTTTTCATAATAATCAACAAAACAAAACTCAACAATTTTATTCATCCATTCAAGGGTAATAAGTTCAAAATTTTATTCAAGTGTTACAAACTACATTTTGCTTAATTCAGCCTTGTACCTTTTGAACTTTGTAGTCCGAACCTCTTCAATGTCCTTCCAATCAATTTCTCTCGAAACTTCCACTTCCAAAGATGCCATAGCAAAGTGTGTTCGATACTCCCTTGAATACTTTCTTGGCAAAGAGTCTGTTGAAATCTGGCATGGTCTCATTTGCCCTAGGTTCTCCAAAGTACTTCTCAAGTCTCTCCCTAGCTTCAGCAATATGTGAGTCAGCAAACTTGAGACTTTTGTAGAGACTCCACTGCTCCTGTTTGTCCATTCTTCCCATAGGGTTGAAGAATTTTGCCATATAGTTGAAGTCTTCTTGTTGTTCAGTTGGCAAGTCTTCTGGTCCGTTTGCTGAAAGTGGTATGGCTGAACTAGGTTTGTTGTTGGATTGTTTTAGAAATGCAAACACCCTTTTGACATCATTGTAGAGTTTGGCCATATCGGTTCTCATCCTTTCATCCTGATAGCTTAGCCAATCAGCCCATGCTTCATCTTGTGGAAAATGAGGATAAAGTCCTTCCTGTACTCTGAAAAATTCTCTTACATGGTCCAGTACATCTGCTTTATATTCTGCTTTGCTTTTGTGGCCAGTGTACGTTCTGTGCCCACCAGTGTATCTGGAGCTGCTACTACCTCTGCTGGTGTTTCCTCTGGTGCTAAGTCTATTTTGACTTGCTGATACCCTTGATTGACTAGATCCTTGCCTTTGCTGTTTGCTGGATCTGTCTCTGTCATCATCTCTTCTTTGCATAGGAAGAGGAAATCTAGTGCAGGGTTCATTTAGGGCTCTTTCTTCTCTTGCCCTCCTTTGATGTTCTTCTGCTTCATTTCTGATCCTTATTTCTCTGTCCTTTGCTCTCAGTTGTTCTTCAGTGAAGTTTGGGGATCTAATAGTTGATCCTTCAGGCTTATCCTGATTTTCCCCCTTTTTGGCAGCATCATCCCTTTGCTGGAGTAAGATGCTATTTGTTGCCTCAGCTGTTCCAATCAGAGAGTCCAGCTTTGATTCGATAGATGTGAATCTGTTATCATGACTAGTTAGCTTCTCAGTGACACTATGGAATTTTGTTCCAAATGCCACTGCCATTGAGTCATTTTCCTGAGAAATGTGTTGCCCTTAACCTGCGAGATTGTTTGTGATGTTCATGTTGAGTTGTCTCATCATGTCTCCTTAGCGTTGAACAACAATGTTCTGTGCCTCGATGTATTCTGCAATGGCCTCAAATTTTTGCTCAATGGAGTAGCTTTTGTCATTAAATGCCGAGGTCATGGATCTAAGATGCATAGCTTGCTGCTCTAGTTCTTCTGCCAGTAAATCTGCCGCTTTTTCAAACGTTTCATTTGAGATACCAGTGGCCAGCTGAGAGAGTTTGTGCCAGATGTCAGCTAGTTCTAGGTCTGTTTGTTGTCCTTTGACTTGCTGCTGAGTCACATCTACATGGACATCCAAGTCTTCAAGAATTTGTGTAGATGTGTATCTTTGGTGTGGCTTGAGTCGCTTGTTCCCCCTTGCTCTGTCTTTGGGGATTGTCTTGGTCTGGAGTGGCGGCTTTAGCCAAGTGTCCACTATGTTTATCTTTGTCGGCCGGAGTTGCAGCAGAGATAGTGGCTGAGTGGTTGTCTTAGCTGGTGTTGTGGACTTGTGGGATGCATGTGGCTGTAGGAAGTTGCTTAGAAGAATGTCATCATCAATTGCATCCGGTGTAGGAGTAACCTCTTCTCCTTGTTAGTTATGATAATCACCATGATGGTCATCATTATCATCGTCATCCTGATCATCTCCACCATCTTGATCAGAGTTATCATCATCATCTCTACCATCTTCTGAGTCATTATTGTGGCTATTAGAGACGTGGGGCAGTTTTGCCTTTGTTGCATCTACCATGTCCTAGAGAGGAGATTCATCAAGTACACCAACCAGAGTGGTGATTCCTAGAAAATCAAAGAGCCATGCTTCCTCAGCAAGCATGCGTTCCGAATCTTGAATCTGATTTCTGGAATCGCCTTATTTCCATTCGAGATATTCTGCAATTCGATCATCAATATCGTTTGCAGACAATTATCCGGGTTCTTCTGGAGATTCCTCATCATCTCCAGTTTCTCCTGTGATTTCCTCATTTAGAGGTTGTTCATCCTCACTTTCATTTTCTTCTCCATGTTGTTCTGCCTCAACATCAGTGTCCTCTTCTTCTTTATCAATTAATTTTCCAAAGTCTGACTTGTCCAAATTGCGTTGAACCTTTTGTTTCTTTCTTTGACCGGACAGATGAGGAGTTGTTTTCTTTCTCTTCCCTCCTCCTGCTTGTTTTTGTTGTTTGACATAGGTAAACATGACCTTAGATTCATGCAGTTTGTGAAGTTGTACAGCAGGGACATTGAGACATTGCATCAGTTAGTGTAACTGAATCCCATATGACTTTTTCACCCAGAATTGTCCTTTCTTCATCTTTCCTTCTGTTGTTCCCTTATTGGCTGCTTTAACTTCACCTTGAATTTGTTCTTTGAGTCTTAAAAAGAAGTATTTTGCCCAATTAAACTCCAGATTGTTGTAGATGATTCCCATTAACCGCATTCTGATTTCTGTCATGGCATTATTTGCTCCCAACTTTCCTTCGATGGTTTTGCCAATTAGGGCACTGAATTCACTGAATGGCTTCTTTAAAGCGGATCTAAGACAATTGACTTTCTTAGATCCTGGGTTTGCCTGTTTGGCGATGGTTACCCAGAAATCATCTAGGTTTTGTGGTACCAAGGTTACTTTTACTTGACCCTTATTTGAAAGTTTAAGATGTTTTCGGATTACCTTTTCTGTAATCACTATGTCTTTCCCGTTGACAGATGCAACAATCTTATCTTCTTCCCATTCGTCACCTTCTTCTGCAAGGAGCCCAGGGATGTATTTTGCAGATTTCCAGAAAGAAATTAGACTTTCATAGCAGACTTCGGTTACTGGGGGATTGAGAAAGGTTGATAATTTTAGGTTTTGCATCCAATTTGCCGGTCGTTTGCTTCTTCATCATCTCCACAAAGCTTTAAGTAGTGTTCTTCTTGGAAGAATGATCCAGTGGCAATCGATTTTTCATACCCAGACTCGGTGGTTGAGGAGGATGAAGCCATTGTTTGGAAGTTAGAAGAATTTTTTAGGGTGAAATGTGAGTTTGCAGAGGAATGTAGGATATGCAAGGGAGTGTAAAAATTTCTAGAAATTTCTAAGTGTGGTTTATATAGGATGATTTAGGTAGTGTGAACGTGGTTTGAATGTGGAATGATTTTATGACATAATGGCATGATTTTGTGTATGTAAATCGCGATATTCGAGTGAAGTTGGGGAGTGGATTGTGGTAAGTAATGATAGAGCTCGAGAATCGAGGAGTTTGTAATTCGAAAAGAATAATATAATTACCTCCATAATTATAAATTGATCTCCACGTGTGTAATCATCTTCAGGATAATCTTCCATAACTCCCTTATTCTCCATGTGTAAAAAGGTAGATTTTGTTTACACTGTTATTTGCCCATGACTCCAAATTTTATTTTGGTGGAGTGCCTTGGCTGGTCACTTAGCCGATGTAGTGATTCTTTCACTGAGCTGCTTTTCTTGTCTGTTCCTAACAATCAGTTAAGTCAACTTTGCTGGATACCAGTGCCTTACTTGCTACATCCTGTAACGGCAAATGTTTGAACAGCTGATGAAGTTACTTAGCCGATTACTCCAGTTAGCCGCTCTTTGGTACTTAGTCGATTTCAATCATTCCTAACTCAGTTCTCAACATGCTAAATCTTTCATGACTGAGTGGTTTAGTGGAGATGTCAGCCAATTGATCTTCAGTGGGTATGTATTTTAGAATGATATCCTCTTTTTCAACATGATCTCTAATAAATGATGTCTCACATCAATGTGCTTTGTTCTTGAATGCAACACTGGATTTTCAGTAATAGATATAGCACTTGTGTTATCACACATGATTTGAATTGTTTTCTCCTCCACTCCATAATCCCTTAGCTGTTGTCTAATCCAAAGTACTTGTGCACAACAACTGCATGCTGCTATATATTCTGCTTCAACTGATGATGTAGATATGGAGTTTTTCTTTTTGCTAAACCATGAAACTAGTCTGCTTCCTAGAATTTGACAAGTTCCAGAGGTGCTTTTTCTATCTATTTTGCATCCAGCATAGTCAGAGTCTGAATATTATATCAACTTGAATCCTCCATCTTTTGGATACCAAATTCCTACATTGATAGTGTTTTTCAAGTATTTGATTATTCTTTTGGCTGCTAGAAGATATGATTCTTTTGGTTGAGCTTGAAATCTTGCACACACTCCAATTGCAAATGCTATATCAGGTCTGCTTGCAGTTAAGTATAGTAGGGATCCAATGATTCCTCTATACATTTTCTGATCAACATCCTTTCCAGTTTCATATTTTCCAAGAATGACTCTTGCACACATTGGTGTATCTGCTGTGCCACTTGTGTCCATATCATATTTGTGTATTAAGTCTTTTGTATACTTGGCTTGACTGATGAAAATTCCATCCTTCATTTTCATTACTTGAAGGCCAAGAAAATAATTCAGTTCTCCCATCATGCTCATCTGAAATTTGCTCTTCATCAGATTTGCAAATTTCTCACATAACTTTTCATCCTCTGATCCAAAGATGATGTCATCAACATAGATTTGTACTAGTAATGTGCTTGTTCATTCCTCTAGTTTGAATAGAGTCTTATCTATAGTTCCCTTGTTTAATCCATTCTTGATCAGAAATTGTGATAGTGTTTCATACCAGGCTCTGGGTGCCTGTTTGAGTCCATAGAGAGCTTTCTTTAGTTTGTATACTTTGTCTTCCTTTCCTTTGAGTAGGAAACCTGGGGGTTGTTCCACATATACTTCTTCTTCCAAAAGTCCATTCAGAAATGCACTCTTGACATCCATTTGATAGACTTTGAAATCTTTGTGAGCAGCAAAAGCTAGAAAAAGTCTGATTGCCTCCAATCTTGCTACTGGTGCAAATGTTTCATCATAATCTATTCCTTCTACTTGAGAATAGCCTTTTGCAACTAGCCTTGCTTTGTTTCTGACAACAATTCCTTGCTCATCCATCTTGTTTCTAAATACCCATTTTGTTCCAATGATGTTGGCCATATCTGGTCTGTCAACAAGTTCCCAGACTTCATTTCTTTCAAACTCATTTAGTTCTTCTTGCATGGCTGTGATCCAATCTGCATCTTGAATTGCATCATCTATTGTCTTGGGTTCCACTTGTGATAGAAAACATGTTAACATATGCTCCAGTTGTCTTCTGGTTCTTACTCCTGTGTGAATATCTCCAATAACTTGTTCTTCAGGATGGTCTCTTAGCCAATTTAGGTCTGGTTGAAGTTGTTCTTCACTTGGTGCTTCTGTAGTTTCATGTTGTGCATGAGCTTCAAGTTCTGGTGCTTCTTCTGTTGTATTTACTTGTGGCTCATCTTGATTTCCAAAATTGTGATGCAGAATAGTTGCTGGTACTGTTGTATTCATATACACTTGTCTTTGTGCTGCTTCTTCTTCTTGTTCTTGAAGACTTTCACCATTTGTATTAGGTTCATCAAAGACTACATGTATTGATTCTTCAATCACCAATGTTCTGTTGTTTAGTACTCTGAATGCTTTGCTGGTGTCTGAGTATCCCATAAAGATTGCTTCATCAACCTTTTCATCAAAGGCATGCAACTGATTCCTGTTCAAAACAAAACATTTTGATCCAAACATATGTAAATATGAGATATTAGGTTTTCTACCATTCCATATTTCATATGGAGTCTTTCCATGATGTTTGTTGATAATTGATCTGCTTTTGTGTATGGCATGTTGTGTTTGTCGCCACCCAAAATCTTTTGGCAAGCATGCTTCTGCAATCATTGTTCTGACTACTTCTTTGAGAGTTCTGTTTCTTCTTTCTGCTAAACCATTTTATTGTGGGGTTCCTGTTGCAGATAATTGATGCAGTACTCCATTTTCTTTACAATAGGTTCTGATAATTTCATTAAGAAATCCAATTACCTCTCTATCTGATCTGATCTTGATGATTTTCAGTTCTTTCTCATTTTGGAGTCTTCTTAATAAATCGCGACTTTTTGAGTGTCTCTTTCTTCTTGTTCATGAAGATGGTCCAGGTGTATTTTGAGTAGTCATCCACCACTACCAGGGTGTATTTCTTACCACTTACACTTACTGGTGTGACTGGTCCAAACAGGTTCATATGCAACAGATGTAGAATTCTTGTTGTTGATTGATAGGGTTTTGACTTGAAAGAGCTTTTGATTTGTTTCCCTTTCTGACATGCATCACATAGGCTTTCTTTCTTGAATGTGATCTCTGGCAGGACTTCAACTAACTTGTTTTTTGATAATGTTGATGGTCTTGAAATTCAGGTGATTTAGTCTTCTATGCCATAACCAGCTAGTTGACTGTTTGTTTTTGACAAATAAACATGTTTCTGCTTTGGCTGTTTTCCAATCCACCACATACATGTTATCTTTTCTTCTTCCTGCAAGTACTCTTTGTGTTGGTTAGGTCATGAATGACTTTGCATCCTTCCTTGTCAAGTGCACATTATAGCCTTTGTCACAAAATTGACTAATGCTCATCAGATTGAAATTAAGTCCCTTGACATATGCCACATTTTGAATCTTCAGATTGTTCTTGAGCATTGTGCCTTCCCCCTTAATCTTGCCAGGGTTTTCTTTGCCTCCAAATATGACTTTGGGTCCATCAAAAGCTTTGAATTCAGTGAGCCATTTCTTGTTTCCTGTCATGTGTCTGGAACACCCACTGTCTATGTACCAGACATCCTACAAAACAATTTAATTAAGTTTAGGTACCCAACACTGTTTGGGTCCATACATGTTAGCAGTCATGCCTCCTACTCCAAGTGTATATCCAAATGATCTTCTTTTTGGATAGTTAAAGTCATCAACTTCATATATATAAGGCATGGCAGAATAGCTTCTAGTATTTCTACTGAAGTTATTCTGATACTTTTCTCTACTTTTTGGTGCATTTGCATCCTTCTTCACTCTCCAATATGTAGTGGGAAACCTGACTAGCTTCATGTGTCTAGGAGTATACATAGATTGATTTTTTTTAAGCACATGATGCATATTATGGAATGGTTTCTTCTTGTATTTTGGAGGTGCAACATTCCAATCATCCTCTGAAGGATAAAGTCTTCCTTTACCTTTCAGAAATTCCTTGCTTTTGATTAACTTGATTGATGATTTAGTCTCATTGCTTTTATCAGACCGGGTTTTGACTTCACCGGTACAGGATGAGTGGTTGAGACCATGGTCTGTCCCTTTCTGAATTTTGGTTCAATGTTGATCCTGGATTCAGAATTGTGTTGACCATTGTTTCTAATCTTATCCTGACTTTTGTAGCCAAGACCAGATCTGGATCCAAACCTTTTCGAGGGTTTGTAAACTGGTTCATTTGTTATCTTAATCTGTAGGGGATTTTCTCAATCGATTCACAACAACATGTATGTATGAACCTCTCATTGCTTGTTGATCATTTGAGTAGATCTCCTTACTAGTTAGTTCAGCTCTTGCTTTATCCAGTTCTTTCTTTAATATTTTATTTTCCTTTCTTAGATCCTTGCATTCCTTTTCCATAGTTTCATGATTCATTTCAATTTCATCAAATTTAGTCATGAGATTTTGGACTAGATCTGCTGGATCTAAAGGGAGAATAGAATATTGTGCAGTGTTAGATGTGGATGCATTTGATGAAGAGGAAGAGCTAGATGTTACCTCAGTTTCATATGATTCTTTTGCCATTAGACATAGGCTTGTTTTCTCAATGTCTGAGCTCCTTCATCTTCATCTAATTCTTTGGTCTTGAGGCATAGACATGCTTTTTCATTGTCTCGAGCCGCCTTTCATCATCAAGTATCCGAGTTGTTATCAGATGATTCTTCATTCTTTTCACTGCTAGATTCAGCCTTGAGTACTTTCTTACCTTTCCTCTTTTCATATGCTTTGTATTTCTTCTTTTCGTCATCTTTATCATTTTCTTCAGGACAATCAGCCTTAAAGTGACCTTTCTTGTTGCAGTTGAAGCATCTGTATTCATCATCTTTCTTCTTCATGTCTTTGTTTGAGCTTGACCTCTTGTTTGATGATGAGTTTCCTTTCAATGGCTTATTTTTGCTAAACCTGTCAAAATGTTTAACTAATAAAGCTACAAGTTCTTTAAGTTCATGCATCTCTTTGCTGATACAATCGGCGAAGTTACTTTGTTGGGTGCAATCGGTCAAAGGCTTTTGTGTCTCTCGCCAGCAGCACCATCTTCACCGCTCATTCGAATTCATGAGCTTTAAGTTGGGACATCGATTAGCGAGTGTCGGTGCTTGCAAGGTTTGTGGTTCCTCCGACATCGATGTTATGATCTTCCATCTTTCGTAAGCCTCTCAAGATCTTTAAGCATACTTCTTTACGGGGATATGTGTGTCCAAGCTATTGCAGCTTCACTCGATGATGCTAGAGAATCATTGTCTATTTGATCAATGGATTCACCACTTCATTTTGAAATTTTCAAATTTCTGTTTTGCAACAGATAATTTGTTTTCTTTAACTGCTTCAGATCCTTCATTTATCAATGCTAGCTTGTCCCACATCTCCTTTGTTGTTTTGCAATCTTTGATTCTCATGAACATGTTGCTATCTAGAGTCTTCAAAATCATATCTTTTGCAACAAAGTCTAGATTTGCTCTTCTTCTGTCATCCTTAGTCCAATCTTTCTTGGGTTTGTCTATTTCCTTCCCTTGATATGCTCCTGTGGATACCATAGTCATGATCATGATTGGTCCATCATTAATTACGTCCAGCATCTCCTCATGAGTTGCTGCAAGATGAGATAGCATTCTTATTTTATATTCATCAAAATTATTAACATTGAAAACAGGTACTTTTGACATAAAATTTGAGGAATCCATAAGTACAAATAATATATTTATATGTGAATGAATAGAAAACTCATATTTGAAAACTACTTTGAAAATATGTGATCTCCTTGTTACTGTAAATTAGATCTCGAGCAGTTCTCGATACTAGAACACCGCTCCGATACCAATTGTTGGTCCCAGAGAAGGGTAAAACTATAGTCGAGAGGGGTGAATGACTATAGTGGAGTTTCAAAACTTTTCTTGTGTTTAAAAGCTTTTGGGCAAATGGATAAGTCCCTTCTTAATAAGTTGTTTCAAAGTAGTTTAACCAATCACGATATAGATTATAATCTAAGCAATTTAAATGAATCTCAGAAAGTAATTTGCGTAAAGTAAATTGACACAAGGCTTATAGTGGTTCAGGTGGTGTAATCCCTTAATCCACTCTTCTCCTGTGATGATTGGAGGAATTCACTATTGTTTTTACAGATACAGTAGTATGATTGTCCTTGACTTCCCAAGCTTTACAATCTATAAGACTATCACTCCTTGACTGCAACAGCTTCAGTGATTCAGTCTCTTTCACTGCTCCTTGAGATTAAATCATTCAGCAGCTATCACATGCACAACTCCTTCTCAGATGACTTCTGATTCAGTTGCTTCAGTTGATTGTGAATGAGATTCACAAACTTGATTGATCAATCTCAGTGCTGGTTATGAAATTGCAGTTCTGATGTGTGAGTTGATCTCTAGATAAATCCTTGTATGTTCAGAGAGAAGGCTTTTCAAATTGACAGAGTTTCTGCTTCATTTTCTTTTTCTAATCGTTGTTTTCTCTGTCTGTCAATGCCTTCTATTTATAGCCTTGAGTATCTTTGATTTGAAATTTCGTCCGTTGGCTATATTTATAAGGGGAATAATCCTTGATTTTATTCTTGATTCCCCCTTAATTATATTCTCCTTGATTTCAGTGATTGGATTTTTTCCTTCAAATGTATAGCAGAAAATCCGTCCTTGATTGATCCTATATTGATTGTGCATTAAATGCATGATCCTCTGAATCTTCATCATATTTCAATTACATTACGATAAGGATTACTTCATTGTTCTTTGAACGGTCGAGTGATCCATCCGACTTTGTCGCTTAGATCTCCTTCACTGCTTTTGCCTTCACTTTGCCGAAAGTCGCTTTACTCTGCCGATTCTTCGTTTCCTTCATTACTTCGCTTTAAGGAGAATCTTTGTACTTCACCGATCATTGATTTGGGTGAGATCGGTGTACACCATATTTGAACATTAAATTTCATCACTTGAAACATACTTAGACTTATACAAGGTCATCACGCACTTCCTTGGTTATAAGTCATACCATTAAGTCTTCACGCTTTTGCTTTGGTGCTTGGATGGCTTCACTCGCCGAATGTCTGCTTTTACTTTGCCATCCTACCATCTCAGTGCACAAGATTTGTCCGACTTAACTTATACAATATGTCGACTCTAAGTAAAGATTTATATAGAAAATTCTAACTTATTTCAGGCTTGCTATAACAGCTAGTATGGCCATCATCAAAACATAATAAAATGTTCCTAACAACTTTAATTACTAAGTTTGATCCCTTAGCCTTCAAAAACTGAGTTTGAGCCCTCAGCCTTCAGTCTTCAGCAGGTTCCTGACTAGTCTACTAACTCAGCTACCCTACTGATCTAGATTAGTCTGCTGATGTAAGTCAGCTGACCTTTTACAGTGCTTGTTTGATTAAACCTATACAAGATCAAACTCTAATAAACCTATACATTTGATCTAGACATCTTTTTTCCTTTGCTCTATAACAGCTAGTCTGGTACTCATCACTAAAACTTAAAAATAAGTCCAACAGTCCTTGACTACACAAGCTTCATAATCTTCAAGACTATCACTCCCTGACTTCAACAGCTTCAGTGACTCAGTTTCTTTCACTGCTCCTTGAGAACAAATCTTTCAGCAGCTATCACAAACACAACTTCTTCTCAGATGGCTCTGATTTAGTTGCTTTATTGAAGTGAATTGGATTCACAAAACTTGTTGATCAAACTCAATGCTTGATGTTGGAATTTTAGTTCTCAGTTTTGAGTTGATCACTAGATGATTCGTTTTCAGCATAGATAGAAAGCTTTTCACTTTGATAGCGTTTTTGCTCAGATTCAATCGTTCTTCTTGTATATGTTCTCTTGTCTGTCAATGCCTTCTATTTATAGCCTTGATAATCCTTGATTTGAATTTCCGTCCGTTGGCTATATTAATGAGGGGAATAATCCTTGATTTTATTCTTGATTCCCCCTTAATTATATTCTACTTGATTTCAGTGATCGGATTTTTCCTCAAACGTTTATTAGAAAATCCATCCTTGATTGATCCTCTATTGATTGTGCATTTAATGCTTGATCCTCTGTATCTTCTTCATATTTCAAAATCTGATCAAGTAAGGTTTACTTGGCCGTTCTCTGAACAATTAAGTGACTATCTGAATTAGCCGTTTAGATCTTCCTTCACTACTTTGTCTTCACTTAGCCGATAGTTAGTTCACTTTGCCGATTCACTGTTTCCTTCATTCTTTTAGGTTCAGGAGAATCTTTGTACTTCACTGATCCTTGATTTGTGTGAGATCAGTGTACACCATATTTAAACGTTAAGATTCATCACTTGAAACATAAATTAGACTTATCCAAGGTCATCACAGACTTCCTAGGTTATAAGTCAGACCATAGTATCTTCATGCTTCTCTGCTAGTACTTGGCTGGCTTCACTCTGCCGAAAATCAATTCTTACTTAGCCGTCCTACCAACTAGTATAATACTTGTCTGACTCAACTTATACAACATGTCAGACTCTAAGTAAAGACTTATACAGAGAATTCTAACTTATTTCAGGCTTGCTATAACAGCTAGTATGGCCACCATCAAAACATAATAAAATGTTCCTAACAGCCAAATAGAACAGGGGCACTCGCATCCTCAGGTATGTCTAAAACCATGAATTTTATAGGAAATGAGAATCATCTTGCCTTAATCGTGCAATCCTTTAGCAGGCCGCCAGGCATATCTCAGGTTCGATCGACAAAGGTCATGGACCGTGTTTGATCCATGACAACCGGAAGCTTAATCTTTTGGCAGATGGATAGAGGAAAAATGTTACAACTTGCACTGGAATCACAAAGACCTAAACCTATAGATATACCATTGATAGAGATTGGGAGTCGAAACGTTCCAGGGTCTCCTATCTTTTCTACTGTATCAGAGTCCGGGTAATCCTCAGACTCTTAGAACATAGTGTCTTGATCCTCCTCCAGATCATCGGAGTCGTAATCGGACGAAAGATCAATTAACTCGATAGGAAATGTACCTGGTCGATAAGTCTCATACTCCTTCAGGTTTTCCTCAGCTTCTTGTTTAAGCTTTTCAGTCTCCTCCTCCATGCGCTTCTTATCAACTTCATATTGCTCTCTGGCTTCTGATCAAGGATACATAGAGATTCGTTTGATGTTCAACACAGTATGAGACATTACATTTGACTCGTCTAAACTTAATTGCTTTTGCTTGACTGGATTTCCGAAGTGTCTTGATATTCCTGCAAATAGACAAAATAAAACAAAGAAAAGGTTAGCAACTCCCGCTTCAGTTGGGGAAGAGCCCAACTGTTGCGGATCTACTAACTAAAATCAACAGGGAATAACACAGAATAACGAAGGCTGTTCAGAATTCATTTTTCTGAGACTCGGTAAACTAAGGGTAAGCCACGGTAAACCGGATCTAGAATTTCTTATTCTGACAGATCATCACTCGCTCTGCAATCCTCTTGCCAACGGCCAACTTTACAGGATCAGGATCAGGCTCAGCCCAATTTGCGGGTGCTATAACTTAGGAACCTTCTTTATTGAATCCTTAACCAACACGCTGTCCTCCCATGTTTTTGGGTGATGAAAGTGTTTCTTCAACCAGACAGGCTCCTTTTAAGCCGGTGGATAAATGACAGAGCGGGATCCGTTCCTAGACGTTCTCTTTCCAGCTCGCTGCCGCTCTCACCAGAACCAGACTCTTCAGGTCAACCAGCTTTTGTCTCAACAAATGCCGGCCTCATAGCGTCCGTAGCACCCGCCCTAGCAGCAGATGAACTCGTCCCGCAAGAAGTCTTTTGCTTCTTCTTATTTGAGGCAATCAGATTAGCCTCCTTTCTAGCACGGATTCTAGAGGCCGTGACCTTAGCAACTCGAGCAACATTGGGGGCCGACCACTGAACTTGGACACTGACGCTGGCCCTATCTCACTATGACCTAATTATTTACCACAACGATGCTGTCCATAGATCAAATTCTTTCTTGGATTTGCTTTCACTTGACTGTCTACGGTTCTATTGCGTGTGCTCGGGGTAGAAGTTTTGTATAAATGTATCGCCATGCTTTTAAGTCTTTTTATTTAAGTTCTTTTCTTTCTAAGAGGTGGAATAGAATAACCCGGTTGAAGCGTAATGATCATACGTCTGTAATGCATTGTATGTCCCATAATAGGTCCCATTCTTCTACTCTTTCCCGGAAGTCGATGACTATTCATAGCTATTACCTTGACACCAAAGAAGAATCTAAGTGAACAAAGGATTATCCCGGGCCTACACCGAACTATTGGCGGTGATTTTAAAATCTCGCAGAATGGGATATGATGAGATAGAACGCAAAGACAGGGAGCGGGTTACCTACTCTTAACGGTCAAAGCGAGACTTTTTATAAAACCGTATAGGTCGTGGGAGTAGCAAGGTACATTCGAAAGCCAGATGTTGATCTCATTGCCCTCTGTCGTGCATCCCTGCCCATAATACTTTGCGTCTACCAATTTCGCCATATCCCCCTCTTTTTGTTTTTAGATTAGTAGTTTATTGTGAGGTCGCTCCGCCCTTTCCTTTTTTGATTTCTACTGGAACCGTTGAGTGAAAGTGTTTTCTCTTCTTTGATTTCTTACCAATCCTCTCTAGGAAACCCTTAGTTGGTACAATTAAAACCCTATTAGAACGGGCTGTTCAAAAGGATTCCCCGTCCTTCCATCAAATATTCTGCTTTTTCCTGGATACTCGGGTTCAAATACCCACGGATTCACTGTTTGTTTACTAGCTTGATATAACTCGGAAAAGACCAGTTTTCTTGAAGCTTCTTGTTCATATCTCTCATCAAAAGGCGCTATTCGATAAGTTTTGTCTGTATTAAGACAAAAAACTGACATAGATGTTATGGGTAAAATTTATTTATAATTTTGTTCACATCCATAAAGGAGCCGAATGAAACCAAAGTTTCATGTTCGGTTTTGAATTAGAGACGTTCAAAACGCTGAATTGGCGTCGACTATAACCCCTAGCCTTCCAAGCTAACGATGCGGGTTCGATTCCCACTACCCGCTTTCTAGTTTTTTAGCCGAAATTCTTGTATATTCTATACTCTATAGATCTTATATTAGTAGGAGTGCATCATTCAATATAGAATTGCAAAATTTATCTCTTATATACAATCTGATTTTTTTGTCAACCAAGATTGGGAGTTCACGTTTTCATCATCTTTGGTAAAATCAAGTCCACCGCGAAGACATTCATAAACTGCTCTACCATAGTTTTTAGCGGATAACCCCAATTTAGGTTTAATAGTACATCCCAATAGGGGGCGACCATACTTGTTCAATTTATCTCTCTCAACTTGGATGCCGTGAGGAGGGCCTTGGAAAGTTTTAACATAAGCGGGTGGGATTCGTAAATCTTCCAGACGTAGAGCACGTAGGGCTTTGAACCCAAATACATTACCTACAATGGAAGTAAACATGTTAGTAATGAACCTTCCTCAAAAAAAAGGTCTAAGGGGATAAGCTACATAAGCAATATATTGATCTTCTTCTCCAAGAACGGGCTCAATGTGGTAGCATCGCCTTTGTAACGATCAAGGCTAGTAAGTCCATCGGTCCACACAAATTTTTCTGAAGAATTCGCCATGACTGTTGACGGTCTCAAAAGCTTACTTCAATCGCCTCACGAGGTCCTGAGTCTTTGAATTTCTCAAAAGATTGAAATAGGTACACGAACTAAATAGGCCAATCCACCACCAAAGAACGGAGCCTTGTGAGGATGCCATTTCTAAGATCTCTTGTCTTAGGTTTTCTAAAGTGTTTGAGCATCCCATAGCTCTTTTTAGTGGAGGAAAGATTTGAACCACTCGGCCATCTCTCATATCAAATGATTATGATAAAAAAAACCAAGTGAATGGCGAGGTAGTCATTTACTAAATTATTTCTTAATAGATTATTGGATAGGTATGACTAATCCATTTTAACTTTAACTCTAAAAATAGAAAAAATCCCATCATAGGATGTTGATTCGATCTTTTTTATTGTTTATTTGAGATCACAATTCAATGTAAATTTCAATTCAAATTTGAGATTTATCAAGTTATTTTAGTCTCTAACTTCAATGAAAAATGAAATCGTAACAGTTCCTTTCGTTGGTATATATCATAAAAGATACATAAAAATAAAAAACGAGATCCAACTCCCATTCCTATTTATTTAATTAAGAAGGATTTAATTAAGAAGTTTGGAAAATAGTTTATTGGGAATAAATATATTAATTATTAAAAGGATTTTTAATAATTAGTATTTAAGGAAATAATTTCCTTAATTCCCTCATAACATCAAGTCACGCAAGTTCTGGAAAAAAAAAAGAGCAACAGCGGCATCAAGAAGAAGAAAGACGCAGAAGAAAGCGAAATAAAATGGAGAACCATGTGATCAATCCGTTCATCTGTTCAAGATGCCGCAGGAGAGAAAAGTGATCAGCGCGAGGAGACGCAACTTTAGAAAATAACATCTCTTAATTTCGTAAGTTTTCAGTTTAGCCCTAGGTTTTGGTATTCATTGAGTTCGATTCTTGAAAAATTCGTATCTTTCAATCCGTAGCTCTGTTTTTAAGCCATGAGTAGTCGAAACGATCGTCTTGAAGCGTAGAATAATCTAAAAATAGTTTCCCAGCAGTTAATCCAGGTAATTTTCAGTTTTATGCTCATTTTCAGTTTCGGTTTCTGCCAAGAAAATAGGATTTTAGGGTTTCTTGCTGATCAAATAGGTTTTGGGGGTTGAGGATCAATAGTTGTTGCAGTTGCTTGACGTTTTGCTTCCAGTTTTGCTGGAAATTAAGGTAAGAGGCTCTTCATAATGAGTAATTATAGTTTTATAATGATAGTTTGAGTTTTAGTGAGTTAGTTTGGTGATGGAATTCATGCTAAGTTGTGATTAATGAGATGTGATATGTTTTGGTATATTTGTGTTGAGTTTTAAATTTCTATTTTTTTGATTCAATAACATTAATTAAACATAAACATGCTTCGATTGAATTTCTGATTCGTTCAGTTAAAACACCAAATGTACTCTTAAAGGGAGTTGAAGTTCGGATCCGTCGGAAGGACATGAAAGGGCTTGTGCTTTGATGAAATATCATCAATGTCCATGTATGTGCTAGGCCTTGTCCGTGTCTAGTGGTCTAAGTACGAGAGGAGAGATGAGGAGCTTACTTGAAAACACTTAGGTGGCTAGTTAATTCACAATAATAAATACATATGTGTAGATAAAAGCTAAAACGTCATCTATTCTCGGTTAGGCACTGATTCATATTGGCGATGTGATACGTTTAGATAAAGCGAACAACGCTGCTAGCCTATAAACGGCTAAATGGCAGTGGAGGAAATTCGCCGAACGTATATGCATACCGGGGAGATCCCGGGACTACCGGTGCTAATCACCGTAGTTGGCAAGTATATCTCGTGGTGGAATTTTCACCATGCATTGTGTCCTTGAGTGATGATATTACCAAGATAAGCTAAGATAGAAACGTTTAGTCATGACATGTCGATGGGTATTGATTGAACCTTAGATTGAGTCGGTCTCATAAAGATAATTTAATAATCATAATAATAACCTTTCGTTGTATAACTTAGTTATTCATTAGCTTCTCACTTTTACTAAGTACTTTGTACTTACCTTCTTTGCATTTTCTTTTGTATGCATTGTGGGGTGAGAAGACGAACAGGTTGATCAGGTAGATGACGACGTTTGAAGGCTTTGAAGTCTTGACGAAGTTTCTAGTTCCTTTTCTTTGTAAAGGTTGTACTAGACTAGTTGTATTTATTTTCTTAGACTTATTGTATTTCTACTTTTAAGACCTTGTATTGTATAAGTCTTTGGGTTTTTTTCGTCATTGTAATTTAACTATCCATCTTTAGTATGGTTAATTTCTATTCTTAGTAGCATTTATGTTTTATCCGAGTCTTTTTAGCTTCCGTTTGCTTTTATTTGATACGACGACATAGAGGCTTGCGTATAATATTAGATTTATTTAATGCTATACGCGCCGAACGTTTCTCTTCCGGATAAGGGCTCGGTATCCAGGAGCGGGGCGTTACATTCTCGTCCCCTAAACCTCGTCCGAAGAAATGGTTCGAGTATGGACAATAGGTGGAGTAACTACAGAGGGGAAAACCGCGGGCTGTCAGCCCTTAAATGAGCTTGTTCAATCTTCACCTGTTGATTCCGCCTGTGCGATTCAACCCATCTTTCACTGGCATCCATTTCTATCTATGACAAAGACAAAATCTTACATGCCTCTAAAGGTGAGCCCAATTACTCACCCATCAGAAGCTGGGAACAATGAGTGTTCTAAGCTAGTTGGCACCAAACCCTCAACATTCATCACTAAAATGCAAGAATCATACATACACAGGCTTCTCTCACCGGCTAAACGTGTTACTAGATTAAAAAAATCAAAATCAATAAGCATACCTCGAGTACTTTGAAAATTGAGATCAAAGCTCAAGAAAACTGCCTTGCAACTCGCTGAGTAATCTCTCTTCTCGCCGAAAATCTTCAAACGGCTGCCGGACCTCGTTCGCTTGCAATAGCTCGGATATGCAAAAGTATTTTAACAAGGAATTCCCCTCTTTTATATAGAAGCCGGAAGTGGAGTGACTCCATTCAAAATTCAAATCATTAATCACGCATCCTTTCGAATACTGCAGTCATAATGGTAGTCGTTATCGGGTCACGTAACCCAATCAGAAATCGTGGCATGAAAAACCGCAACGGCTGTTGTCAAGATTACCACAATTAGGGCTTTACTAGACAGTATCGTGTCAGATAATTATATTTAAAATAATTTTCAAGCCTGCTGTTAGCACGCGATGAGGTTATGGCTACCTCTTTAGTATCACATGTAATCACAAGGTGGAATTTGCTAGCTCTGCTACTTATGCATTTGTGTGTGTGTGTCTATATATATATATATATATATATATATATATATATATATATATATATATATATATATTAGTTAGATGTACAATGATAAGAGGAGAAGAAATTCCATCTTTTATATATATACTAGTGCTGCTTTCCGTGCGATGCATGGAAGTGGCCCTCGTTCCAGGTTTGTTTCGATTGAGTTGTTATTGGCGTGTGTATCCGAGTCATCTATTATATGGAAGTGGCGGTACTTGCATAGCAAAATGGTCTTTTTACCATAGAATCTTGGTGTCCAAAAGTGATGGTTTATCATATTACATATCAGTGAACATACATACCAAAAAGATCACAGCTAGAAAGTTTATATTGTACCAAACGACTCCGAAGAACATTAGTTTGGATGCAAAATACAGTGGATTCAGGTTAAAGTTCATTAAGGGCTTGAAGAGTGCTTTGTTATGCATTCTATGTCGCCTTCAACTTCAGCTTCTTCAACGGGCTGTTTAGCGAAGTGCATGCAATTGTTTCTTCTGTGCCTTGGTCCAGGGGTACTTTGGATTTGATCTTGTTCTCCCCTACTTCTGTGTCAGTTGCAGCTTGGCCTTGCTCATCTAGATTCTGTTGTGCTTCTATTTCTGCAAATCATGCATAATGATGTTGAAATGGAAAAGGATAATAGTGCCTTACTGTCTGGTTTCTGTAGGGTAGTGCAAAGCCCGTAAGCTTTCGCGCGTGTTACAGATTCTATTTAACGAACCAATACAAACTGTGGTACAATGTGCACATCATATGTGGCCGGTAGAGTGTACTTGTATGTGAAAAGTTGATATTATAGTGGCCCGTGGTATGTACTCTAAGGTTGAATGACTAAACTAAAGACATGCCAATGTATTTCCCTTCGTTTTCTGCTCTTTCGCTTTTCCCATCCATGTCTTGTTCGCATGTAATGCTCTATGTTTCTATGGGTTTCAAGTGCAGCTGCTGGATTGAGTACCTTGTCACTTTGTCTGTGTACTTCTTTTGGATAGACTTTTTAGACGTATTTTCAAGACGGACCTCGAAAGAAGGCAACACGTGTATTTTAGAATTTTTATAATCTAAAGAGGACATCATAACCCACACATCCACCAGCCCATAAACTTTTACAGTCAAATAACATGGCCAAGAGAAACTATATGCCAAGAAAAGGAAAGCTAGAATTGATAGAAAGAAGTAGCTTACATGATCCCACCAATAACAACCCCAAATGGATTCTCCTTTGCAGGCAAAACTATTGCAGCCGCTGAAAGAGGCGTTCCCACCCATTGACAAGGGTAAGAAAACTTCTTTCGCATAAAAAAAATGTTATAATAAACAAAACTTACTATCAGAAACAAATATATTCATTCAAGCATAATGAGGCCAACAAAGGGAAAACACTGACTACAACTACTACTAAATAAATGTTGAATACATCTTCATGGTATCAAACACACGTTTGCACCTGTTTTTAAACCCAATGGGAAAGCACAACATGAGTCAAACGAATTTTCACACATTTAAAGGCTAATGGATACTACAATTTAGAACATGCATTCCATTTTTAGCAGTACATATATGCACTTAGCCAAACAATATTCAGGATCAACACCATATGTTTAAACCGGACTTGATTTGATTGTTTCCTACACCAAAATGATAAGGAAAAATATGGACTTAGGAAGAGGCACTATATTCTTCCAACAACAAAAAAGTGACTCTACATGATCCCATGAGATTTTGTTTGATCTTCATTCGAAATGGCTATAAAAGCTATTAACAGTGGTCCGAAAAAATCTATCACAAGCAGTGATCAACTTGTCAAAAGACTGCAAGTCATCTTTATTTCCTGAATTCATTCTTTGTAAATGTCAAACACATACATGTAAAGGACATGATAACACACCAAGATCAAGCCATAAACCAAGAAGGGTCACATCAAATGATGTAAATGGTTTAAAAAGCAAAATAATTGTCAATGATGGACATTTGGTCATTCACGTCAGTGGAAGATTTCATTATGAAAGGATTATTAATTGGTAGTGTAGGCATGTTAATCATAGTGTACTCCAAGAAAAGGAAAAATTAAATAAACTAATCCACCAGTCATGTTCACCTTCAAACCTTCAAGATATCACATCACATTCAGCTCTTGCAATTTATCAGCATTTGAAGTGGTGCTTTTTTGTTACGGTTTATGGTTTAGGTGAATTATTCGTCATCTGCAAACCTTTCTCTACTAGGTGAACTATCTTATTTCTATCTTTATTTTGGGTTTGGGTGGAAGTTTATCTTGGATTGAATATTTCTCATTGATATGTATGTATGTTTGGCAAACATGGTTTTTTTTCTTCCGTTTTTTCAAGGTTTTGAAAAAGAAAATGAAAGGTTCGACAAAGGATTCAACACGTTTTTTTCCCGAATGGCGTTTCGAGCGGAGTAGGTGAGCAGCAAATTAAGCCATTGTTTATGCTCCGCCTGGGTATTTACTTATATTATGGAAATTTACTGAAATGAGATTCTTTATAGAGGTAGAAATTAAATTGTGTTTGACTTTTGGGAGCATCTGATTTTGATTCTCTTGTTTGAGGTTGTTTCTTATTGATGCATCCGAAGCCTCTAGGACATGATGCCACCAAATTTGGGAAGAAGAAAATATTTGTATGCATGTACCAGGTTCATGCATTCTGTCAATACAGTTTGTACGGATTTCAAAACTGATATGCCAAGATTTTGCTCTTAGCCAGTTTGCTTTTTCACATATTGATAAAACAAAGTTTCTTAGAACATTTATTCATGTGCATGTTTGTACCATTTTGGTTTTACCGAACTCTGTTAATAACTTTTCTTTGTTAGATTTCCCATGTCCATGACACTCAAAAGAATCAAATAAATTAGAGCTAAATTAAATTCCTACTTTTGGTGGTGAGAATTAAGGAAAAAATATGTAAGAAGAACCCACCAGTAATTGATTGCACTGTAGAATCAGAAGAAATTCGTTGGATTCGATGGGCAAGAAAAGACGAAGAAGTCTGCTGATATCTCATGGGGTTGTCCTCTTGCAGCCAAAACCTAGGGTTTGCCGTTTCACAAGAGAAAGGAGTAAGAAAGAGACATATATATATATATATATATATATATATATATATATATATATATATATATATATATATATATATATATTGGAAACGAAAATATTTTTACCCCTAAGCTTGAAACAGAGAACAAATTTAATCGCTCGACCAAATATGATTGAAGCATGCATAAGCCGTAATTAGAAAACCTCAATGATTTCCGGCGACCATCTTCAAAATCGGAGTGGAAATCAGAAAACCAATCAAAAATTTCAGAAAATCGTTAATGGAAATGCAACCTGAAAATCTCGGATTCATAGTGTTCTTACCTTCACAAAAAGCATTTGAATGCGAGCTTGGAAGTAGTTAGTTTGAAAGATTTGTAGGGGAGAAGATATGGTGAGATTGAGAAGGTGGATTATGATTCATCTGCTGGATTAACATTGGATACGCCGAGAAGAGATGAAGATGGATGGAGGAGGGCGACATTCATTGGCCAAGGAGGACGGTAGTGGAACGGAAAAAATAAAAGAAATAAATAAGAAAAGAATAAGCAACACGACGTCATTTTCCTGTCCCAAAAAAGAAAAATAAACAAAGAGAAACAGAAACGACAAAATAGTCGTCCCTTTTTAGCTAAATAATAGGTACTCCATGTTATGATAAGAAAGAGAAGCATGCAAATTACTTTTCTTTTCCTTTCATTCGTCTAGTACTAAACTAAGTATTGGCTTCCCTTATGTACTATATATATATATATATATATATATATATATATATATATATATATATATATATATATATATATATATATATATTATAACAATATGTTATATGTATTTATATATACTATAGATCTTATAATATAAATTATGTTATATTATTGGAGCAATTGTGGTACACCTCAAGTTCTATAAAGAGTCGACTAGCTAGTGTTTGATTAATAGCGGGAGAAGCGAACTAACGTCCGATAGATATCAACTGAGATACAACTAGTGTTTGACTATATCACTGTGAGGTTTCATGTTTGTTTATATCCTATAATACGTGCTTTTAACTGTTATTCTTGTACTTTACGATATGTATAATTTGATCTTATATCACTTATGTGCTCATGATGTTATTATTTATGTGATACTATTACTGCTACTATGCCATCTTGACTGATGTATATGTTAATATAATATTTATCAGTGACTATAGATCTGTTATGTGTGCTTTCTAAGTATGATATTTGTTAAGCTACACTTCAAGCACACACTGAACCTCACCGAGTTTAAAAACTCACACCTCTTGCGAACACCTTTTCAGTCTGACATGTATGGCTGGCTAGTGACAGAGTCTTCCAGGTGTTTGGTCGAGGGAGAGGTAGGAGATCTGGATGATGTCATCAACTAAAGATTAGATAGTGTTGCGCCTGCTAAGTTAGATAGATATTTGCCTTTTAATTGTTGTAATCTTTTGATTGAATAAATAATTGGTCGGTTGTAATATATCAACGGAGATATATATAGATGCCTTCGGATTTTAGTTTATGTATGAAGACACGGCATGAGCTTCGCAGGCCGCTCCCACAACGACTCCGGGTGAACCCTGAGGGTAGGGAGCCGGTCCATTACACATCTTCATCAAATGGATGTCAATACATTCTTCTTACATGAAGATATACAAGAAGAAGTATATATGCAGTTGCCCCCAGGTTTTGAAACAGAAAGATTAAATCAAGTTTGCAGATTAACAAAATCCTTGTCTTGTTTGAACAAGCCAGCATGCAGTGGAATTGTAAGTTGACTGGGTCTTTAGAAGCACAAGGGTTTGTTCAGTCAAAGAATGATCATAGTCTATTCACCAAAGGCTCAGGACAATCTTTTATGGCTCTGCTAGTTTATGTAGATTATATAATAACAGCAAGTCATGATGCCTTGCATCAGTAGTTTACCATTTAAGACCTTGGAAAATTGAGGTATTTCTTGGTCATTGAAGCTGCCAGAACCCCTAAAGGCATTTCTATTTCTCAAAGAAATTACACACTAAACCTCCTAGAAGAATATGATATTTTGGGGGTAAACCTACAAAAACACCTATGGAGTTCAAGCAGTCTTTACAACATGGAGATTCACCATTACTGGATGATAATACTGTTGGAAGTAGTGCCCGAAAGATAATTTATGTAATTGTTTTTAGAATTAATAAATGACAGATATATTCTCATCTTATTATTTGCTTCGTGCTTATAAGTAATACACTACTGAAAACCCCAAGTCGTATCATAAGTAGCCATATAACTTAGTGTGTGTCACACATGAGGATTAAGTTTATGGTGATACACTTGAAATGTTAGTCCGTGGTGAACTTAATCATAGTATGGGGTCTATTGATTAAACCACCATTAATGCGCCCAGAACACTTTAAGGTGTGACCATCATATCCGGACCGTCGACATTGGATGTCTAAGTGGGGCATTTATATATGATGAGAGCCGTATAGAACTGGACCGATTTAATCTGAGTTTCTAATATAATTCCGTGATTGAGAAATCTTATTAAATCACAAGATGATCATTTATAGATTAACCTTAATCCTGAAGTGATTGCATACTCCTACTAGTTTTAGGATAGAGTTTGATGTGTTCGTTAAGGATCGCTAAGAGGCGCGGTCCGAATCACTTTCACATTGGCACTGTTCTGGAATGGGAGAGAAGTGTGTGTCTCACAGATATGGAATCCATTCCTTCCTGCGGGAAGTAGAAAGACAATCCCCTTATTTAATGATCCCAGAAACTGGTCGATCCATGGAGTTCGTATTGGTTATGAACTAATTGATCACTAGTGGGTTAATGGTAAATAAAGATAAGATGTATTGAAGAAGGTTTACGGAAATAATCCTGCTTCATTACGGATAGTCTATGGAGGGTTAGTTTATATGTAATGATTATATCAATGGACACTTATCGACTCGACTCGACGTTTTGAGAATAAGTTATATCTATAATCGATAGAGTTCAGTTTCGGATTTATGGTGGCGTAATTCCGGAATTAATAAATTGAGTAGACATATTCTATTTGATGAATATTTTATTCAATTTATTGTAGCTACTAGTTATAGGTCCATGGTCCCCGGGTTGCCTCCTCGAGAATAAATTAAATAGTTGGTCTATTTAATGGATATGCAATATTATTTGTTTGGTAAATAATATGTAAAATTAAAAAGACATTTTCTATTAATTTAATGATATATGTGGCGCCATTTTATGTGATTAAATTAGAAAAAGAAATTTTTCTAGATTATGTCACATGTGTAATTAATTAATTATTGATGATACAAATTATGTCGCCTTCAATGGGGTCGCTCATATGGCGATGTCCAAAGGCATTAAGAGCAGGCCCGCCGCCCATAACCCCTACTGGAGCCTCGTCAAAGCCAGGGGGCCGGCGGGCGGTCATAAATATAAGGCTCTCCAAGGGAGCCGCGCAAGACTTGAGAGGAAACCGGGGGCGAAGGCCAGACAACGAAGACGGCGACCTTGGCGACCATAAGGGGTCGCCGCCCGGATATTACATCCACTTGCTACTAGATATTTTACCCACTTGATGTCAGATATTTAGTGTTTGCTTATCTACTAAGACTAGTGACTAAGCTGCTTCTGCACCGCCAGTCTTTACTTCACCCCTAAGTTTAAATCTCCCTATAAAAGGAGAGTCTTGTGTAACCTAAAAGGGAGATATATAAAAAAAGAGACCAAATTAACAGGCAAAAGCTCTGCAAGAACAAGTTTATCTCACCGTCCTCCTCTCATCACTACCTGTCTCCGGCCAACTTATAAATAATCTACTCACAAATAAGCCAGATATCCACACCATTAACACCGCTACGCCATCGTGACGATTTCTGCATCGTCAGTTGGCTCCGTTACCGGGAAACTCCACGCTGCAACTTGCTCAGTTCCAGGCGTGAAAATCATCAAAGAACAATAACACACGGCGGATCGAAGGAAGCTCACCTCCGCCAGCCAAGAACAACCGGCCAGTTTCAGTCGTCCTAGTTGCGTTCAAGAAAGAGGTAATCTTGCAAAGAAAAGCCTTCAAAACCTCCATTTAAACGAAACACTTCAAAAAAATGACAGGAAGTAAAGGGCATCTGACTCCCAAGACCCCGGCAAAGGGGGCCATGCAACATCAGGCTCGTGGAGAGGGAGTGGGAGAAACACTTGACAACTTTCCCGCAGAAGGAGAAGGGTCGCAACGAGGAGTCCTATCGCCTAGCGATGCCAGGAATGTCATTAACCAAAAGGCCAAGTCAAAAGAGGCCAACGCTGTTGCGCTAGATGAGGCTCGTAAAGAGAGAGCAAGGTCGCAACAGAGTCAAAAGTCGACCCCCGAGACAAGACCAGGCTCCCGGGAGGATCCTGAGATTGCGGAAATGAGAGAATATGCGAAGTATGCGGAAACTATGTACTTGACTAACTCTCGCCTGGTAGCAAAGGGCCAGGCCCCAATGGCGATACGACCCCCGAATCCTCATAGAAATGAAACTGCTCCCGTGAACTTAAACAAAGCCCGCCAAAGTCAGATCCAAGAAATCGAGATAGAGGAGAGTGTGCATTCGTCGGGTTGCAAAGGATTGGGAGAGAAATCGCAAGAAACTCAAAGACCCCGGATCGCGATCACCAAAGAGGAAAGACACTCGAAAAAGGATCAGCTTTCAAGAGGTTGGGTGAGAAGGACAAGGCCTCGGCCCCAAGTCGTCTCAGCCTTCCAGGAGGGGGAATACCCCACGACGACAGATAGGAGCGCACGGGGCGCTCGGATAATAATAAGGAGAAAAGAGCTCGCCAGAGAGGATCGCAGGACTATGAGGAATCGTGAGCGCATGCAGAGCGGGTTGATAGGCGAGCACTGCCTCTCGACCAGATTCGACTCTGCTTGGCAGAGCAAATGGAGATAATGAAAAATGAGCTCGCAGAGCTAAAGAAATCAAGGCTCGCCGAAGGACCGCGCCGGTCTCAGAATCGACGTGCTTGCTAGAAGAATCACAGAGGCATTACCTACCAGTAATGAAAAGGTTAGCTACCCCAGCTATAATTACTATAATGGCAACTCTTGTCCGAACGACTGGCTCACCGCTTTCCAAGGCCGCATAACCTTAGCAACTCAGAAAAAGTCCGCTGGTGCATCGCTCACAGTCGGTAGCATGCGAGATGCAGCAGCGTCTCGATACGCGGGCTTCCCCGCGGTTCAGTTAAAACTTGGGAGGACCTATCGGAAAAATTCATCAGAGAATTTGAATCGGCGAGTAGACCTAAGAAAACCATAGAGGACCTTTATGAGGTTCGCATGGGAGGGCACGAGTCTGGAAAAGAATACTATGAGCGTTTCATCCGAGTATACGACCAGACAAGAAACATTCCAGATGACGCAGTTATAACGTGTTTCCTCACAGGGATTGCTAAGGGTCCGATGAAAACAGAGTTTAACCTGTGACCCCCAAAAGCGGGTCTCAGGGAGATACTAGAAAGGGCTCGGATGATGGGAGTCAGCGAAGCGCCATCCCCTGGGAAAACCAAAACAAAAGCAGAGCCACCTTCACACAAAGAGGATTGCACAGAGGAGCGTAAGAGGGAAAAAGGACAGGATTCTAGCCGTGATCGTGAGGTAAAGAAACCTTACAAATTCAGCGAGGATAACTTTACCCCGCTTAACACGAAAGCATCCCAGATTTTGTTCGAGATTCGCGAACATTTCGACAAACCCAAGCCCATGAGGGGCGATCCCGATGGTCGCGATAAATCGAAATACCGTGACTATCACAAAGATCACGGTCACGCTACGTATGAATGCTTCACATTAAGGCGAGAAATAGAGAGGTGATCCGTGAGGACCGCGACTAAGTATAAGCGAGATAGGAATGCCGGTCCGGGACAAGGTCTCCAACCCGCGCTCTAACGAGAGGAAGTTCAAGTTATCCATGGGAATATTCCCAAAGAACAATCACCAAAATCACAAATACATCAAATCAATACGCGCGGTTTTGAGAAGCAAGTAGTGTTGGGAGAAAAAGAGAAGGGAATTATATTCACTAAAAGTGAGCTGACCACAGTCGACGGTCCCATGGAAATACCCCTCATCCTCAAAGTCGGGGTGAACGGTAAGCATGGCGTCAATAGGGTAATGGTCGACACTGGGGCTGGCCACGACGTCATCTATTTCGACTGTTTAAAACAGATCGGATTTGGAGAGGCCAAGTTGAAGCCTTACCTCGGGGTACTCGAAGGCTTCACCAATGATACGGTACGGGTCAAAGGCACCATCGATCTCAGCATCACCCTCGGCGATTACGAACCATGTCGAACGGAGGTGGTCACTTTCCTAGTTATCGATCTCCCCTCATACTACAACATGATTTTGGGGATCCCAGCTATGAGGAAATTTCAAATGGTGGCATATGTTCCTCACCAAAGGGTCAAATTCAACATAGGGGATGAAATTGGGGTCGCCTTAAGCCGACCCGGATTCTTCCTCGAATACATGACCAAGAATAGAGTCGATTCCAAGCAACCCAGAGTAGAGGGTTTTAATATCACAAATCAGATCGCCGCGATCAAGGAGATTGCGAAGAAACAATAGAAGTGGAAACCTTACAGATCCGCGACGAGCCGGACTTCATCGCCGAGGACGAATTGGTTGAGGTCATTATAAATGACAAGCACCACGACCGTAAGATCGGGGTAGGGTCGCGAGCCGACGAAAGAAAGGGAGGACCGATCGGGCTTCTAAAAGCAAGCTTGGACGCCGCCCTGGAAGTGACAGATATGAGTGGAGTGGAGTCGGAGATCGCTTTGCACCACCTAAATGTCGATCCCAACTTCAGGCCAATCCAACAAAGAGCGCGCCAATTCTCTGCAGAAAAGGAGGTCGCAATAAAGAAAGAGGTCGGAAAACTTATAACAGCTGGCATTATCAAGGAGCCGCAATACCCTACATGGTTGGCAAACGTGGTAATGGTAAAAAGCATAACGGCAAGTGGCGGATGTGCGCCGACTTCACCGACCTAAATAAAGCTTGCCCTGAGGATCCTTACGCTGCTGCCCGAATAGACAAGATGGTCGATGGGATCACAGGTTTTGAAACGCTGAGTTTTCTTGACGCTTATTCAGGCTACCACCAGGTCAAAATGGCTGATGAAGACAAGGAGCTAACGGCTTTCAGGGCCGCCGGTGGACTATATTACTACGAGATGATGCCGTTTGGTCTAAAGAACGCAGGTTCGACATATCAAAGGATGGTGAACAAAGTTTTTAGTACACAAATAGGTAGAAATATAGAGGCTTACATCGACGATATGGTCGTGAAATCAAGTCGACGGGATCATCTAGAGGACCTTTGCGAGACCCTGACAAACGTGAAAAGACACTCGATGAAGTTAAACCCCGCAAAATGCATTTTTGGGGTCCAGGCGGGTAAATTTTTGGGTTTCATGGTTAGTCGAGGGGAATCGAGGCGAATCCAGAAAAAAATCGAGGCGCTTAATAAATATGAGCGAGCCAACCAACGTTAAGGAGGTACAAAGGATGAATGGAAGAGTGATAGCGCTGAAGGAAGGTTTATATCAAAATCCGCCGAGAAAAGCTTAACCTTCTTCAAAATTCTAAAAGGAAATAAAACCTTTTTGTGGACAGAAGAATGCTCTCAAAGCTTTCAAAGAGCTCAAAGCTTACTGTCAAGCCCGCCCCGCTACTACGACCCTGTGATCGGAGACGCTTGCTGTTATATCCGGCCGCCTCGAGATAGGGCCGTCGCCGCAGCACTTATCAAAGAAGAGGGTACCTTGCAAAAACCTGTCTATTATGTTTCTAAGGCTTTAAGCCTAGTAGAAAGTCGTTATTTTAATATCAAAAATTAGCCTATCATAAGTTGTTATCGCCGCCCGAAAATTAAGGGCTTACTTTTCATCACATTCAATAATAGTATCATCGAGACGCGCCGCGCGGGCGGCAGTACTCCACAAACCGGACTTGTCGGGCCGCTTGCTACGTTGGGCCATCGAGCTCACTGAATTCGATATCCGATACGAGCCTCGGAAGGCCATCAAAGCTCAAGCTTTGCCCGATTTCATCGCCGAGACAAGCTTCAACGAGGATAACCCGCAAAGAAATCAAGATAAGGCGTAGTCCCGACGAGAGCTACCACGAGCCTAGGACGAGCCTAAGCGCCAAGTCAATCTCAAAGATTGGCGGTGCGGGATCATCTTACTCGAGCCTGGAACTTCGTAAGAAATCGAAAGCTTTGAGATTTAATTTCACTCGTCAAACAATCAGTGCGAGAATATGAAGCGCTCATCACAGGACTTGAGCTCGCAAGAGCCATGAAGGTCGAAAATGTGCAAACCTTCGCGACTCCCAATTGGTCGCCAATCAACTAACCGGTCGTTCGGCATCCATCGCGAAATTTTGCAAAAATATATTAATCTCGTCAAGAAGCTGGAGAGCAGCTTCGAATACTGCAAATTTACCAACATTCCCTGAAAGGACAATCACAGAGCTGATTATTTATCCAAGCTAACCAGCGAGGACGAGGTAAGCAACCCCTCGATTATTGTAGAATATCTGTCAGGACCCGCCATCGACAGGATCAAGGTGATGGACTTGCAATCCACCAACCCTTGCTGGATCGATTTCATAAAGGACTACATCGATTCTGGAAAACTTCCCGAAGAGCCGAACAAGGCAAGAACCCTGATCAGAAGAGCTGCCAGATACACCATCCTAAACAACGTTTTGTACCGACGATCATTCTCTAAACCATTACTAAGGTGCGTGCGACCTGAGGAGGTCGATGGTATCCTCATTGAGTTGCATGAAGGGGTATGTGGCGGCCATCCAGCTAGCCGCACCCTCGCTCAGAAAGTCTTATTAGCAGGATACTACTGGCCGAAACTCGCAGAGGACGCCAAGAAATATACTAAAGCGTGCGACGTGTGTCAAAAATTCGCAGATATTCCCGTGCTACCATCGCTTGAACAAAGCATTGTCGTAGCCGCACGGCCCTTCGACATGTGGGCCATCGATCTCATCGGGCCACTAAAAAGGGGCGCCAGATGCGAGTATGTGGTGGTCGCAGCGGGACTATTTCACCAAGTGGATCGAGGCCAAAGCCTTGGTAAAAATCGCACCAAGGACATAACTTATTTTCTCGCCGACCAAATATGGACCAGATTTACGCGTCCCCAGAGAGTAATAGTGTCGATCACGGACCTCAATTCAGGGAGGAGTTCGACACATTCTCATGGAGAAAACAATGTCAAACATTGGCAATCATCGTGATGCTATCCACAGGGAATGGTCAGCCGAGAACGCAAACAAACAATTACTCAGCGTGCTAAAAAAGAGTCTGGGCGAAAAAGCGGGTAAATGGCCTGATCACCTCCCCGCGGCTTTGTGGGCACTTAGAACGTCGCGAAAAACTACCACAAGGGAGACTCCTTTCGCCTTAACCTACGGATCCGAAGCTATGGCTCCGGTGGAGATGGCCCTACCAAGTTTAAGGGTCGCACATTTCAAATGAAATAGATAACCCGCTCAAAAGAAGCTCGATCTCGATTTAGCGAGGAGCGGCGGATCGAATCATATGGACGCTTGCTCAATTGCAAACAGATCGCCAAACGACATCACGACAAAGCGCGTTCGAGGTCATCACTTCGCCATTGGGGATTATGTTTTGCGAAAGAGGCAGCCACCGCCACGGCCCAAGCCAAAAAGAAGTTATCGAGAATTGGGAGGCCCAGAGAGGATCGCCGGATAGTCAAAAAGGACTTACGTATTAAGTGATAACCAAGGTCGCGAGTACAACCGACCTTGGCATGCAGATAATCTGAGAAAATATTATATGTAAAGCGTACGTCTGCCCGCGTACGAGCAGAGCATGTGGAGAGGGAAATCAAAATAAAAGGGGCATCTTCATTTATTAAGAGATACAATTGTTTCCAGCAAATCTACGGCCTACCATGCCCTTCGATCTACAACAAAAACAAAAACAAAAACAAAAACAAAAAAAAGGGGGGAGGGGGTACACTCTATCTAATGAGTATACCTATAACGATCCAGTGAATGCTCCGGCACCCTCGCTAAGCTGCATAGCTTCGTTATTAGTGAAGCAAAAGGGAAGCGGCGATGTCGGTCCATAAAAACGCAAAATTAACCGCTTCACGATGAATCAAGATTCCCAATCAATGTCAACATGATGATCGCGAATAGCGTGCAAAAGCAAAGCTTCGGCTTCATTAATGTGCCTTCGCTGCTCGTGGACAAGAGGCGCGCCGCGAGTTGATGAACCTCTTCCACTCACGATTGTCGCGCGAGAATAATCGGACGCAGTCCCAAAGACACGAGGTCGCCAGAATCGTGAAAGAGCTCGCAGAGGGCTCGCCGTAAGCAAGTTTGTCTACTTGACTCATTGGCAAGGTTCCAAGCGAGCTCATAATGGGATGAGGGGTCGATAATGGGTATACCCAAGGCACCATTGATAGATTCGGAGTAAAATGACCGCGACGCCACGAAGGGTAATACAAACGGCGATCATCTTAGATGCAACTTTCGATACAAGATGGAATAGAACTCCCTCACTATTGTAAGATTGGGAAGTATTGATGAAGGTGGTGCAACGAAATCTGCCCACCCAGAGAAACGTACGCGCAGAAGATAGCCGTCACCCTCGACCTTGCTCTGGTTTAAACCCCTCTCCTTCGCAGGCTCAACCCACTCAAAATAGCGCCAGAAATTATCTTTAGCAACGTCAGAGGCAGTAAAGAAGAAAGGGGATACATCACGAGTAGGACGGGCTTTAAAAACTCGCACTCTACCCTCTCCAGATGGAAGAGACATGGTTCTCACAACAAAAATCTACGCAAGAAAAAGAGTAAAAATAAGGTTAGTGTGCCTCTTCCTTTTATAGCAAAGGTTAGCAAAAGGAACGGCCACGATCAATCAGATCCTACGGCCAGGCATAGCGCGGTTTATATGAATTTTGAAATTCAAAAGACGCATTTAATGCCTATCGGTTATCTGCCCACGATTCTTGGCCATATTCATGCACAGTTACTAGCCCGAGATTTTAGGCCGTTTTGAACACACATACACCGCCAAAGTGAGTCACAAATCAATCCAGATCCCTGGATTCCCGGCAAGCACGACAGTCGAGAGGCTAGTTCAGTCAAATCAACTCAGCTCCTAAGATTCCGGCAAGCATCCACTCCGCCTCGAAACTAGGGGGCCGCAGAAAAACAAGCTTTGCAAAATATAGACCCTCATTACTTGCGACAAGTCCGCAAAGACAAGCTATAATGAATTGCGGCGACGATCTATTTTGCTCAAGTCTCCTCGCACCTCGATCTATTTTAACGCACAACAGGAATTTCTCAATCTTCTCAGCTGTTCAGCCTTAGTTATTTTAGCAAGCTCAACAAATCTCGCCAAAATAAAGGGGGCACACATACAAGACAAGATAGCAGGAAATAAATCAGAAAAACAAGCACAGTAGATAAACCAAGAGGGGCCAAAACGGCCACAATGTCAATACAGAAAGTAAAAAGGTTTTAAGTTATTACAATCATCAATTGAGGACGCCAAATAGTTGAAAAAAGTGACAGAGCCAAAGTTATTATTACAAAGCCACGAAATATAGAAAACAAAAGCACAAGGCATTTAAACGGAGCCGGGGGGAGTGTCAATGTACTCATCACCAGGTTGATCGCTTGCCGGAGGATTCTTCAAGATCGCAGTTAACGTGGATTGACTGGAGGAGGATCCCACACAGGGTCGCCGCTCTATCCGGTTAGTTAGTTTGGATGGCGACGATGTGATCTCCGCATAAGGGATATCCGGGTGAATGGCCAACAAGTCGGGAGATCGGCCGACATGTTAACCCAACGAAGCATTTCCTCCAAGGTAATGCTCTCCGGCCATGATAAGCCCAAAGACAACGAGCGAGGTGATTAAAACCTTGATCGAAGCTAGCCTCCTGGAAGTCACCGAACTCATCGAAAGCTTGAAGGCTTCCACAAATAATGGACCCGCCATCTCTCGCGCCTTCTCTGCAGCGGCAAGTTTCTCCTTCAAATTTGCGACCTCCTCACGGGCGGCCGCTAGCCCTTCAAATGAATTGCGGGGCTTCATCCTTCAGGGGCTTGCACCTTCTCCCGCAGCTCCGCGTCCGGCTTTAGCGCTCTCCGCCATGAGTTTCTTCATCCACTCAACCTCGCCTACCGCTGCGAGCCTTTGTTTTCGTGAGGCGATCCTGGCTTTCTCCGAGGCTCCAAGGGCGCGCGTTATTTTCTTAAGCTCAGCTTTGCGCTTCTCTGCGGCTTCAATCGCCTTGTGTATACGGGTCCCGAGCTGAAAAAGAGGAAATGATAAGCCTGAGGAAAGCACAAAATACGAAAGGAAAAAAGTACAAGATTAACAAGCTTACCATTGAAGCAGCGATTCCGAATTGGCCTGAAAGGTCTTTAAGTTCGGCGACCTCATCGCCAGCGGGGGCGTCTTCGTGAATCACGACGCGAGATGTGATCCCCCTCCCGATCTCCAGCTGAACCCCGTGCGGCGAGTCCCATGCCAGGCGACCCAAGGGGATAACATCAGCGATGGCCTCTCTTATCTGGCCCGCCTTGTTCATGTCAAGGTTTTGAGTGAAGTTGGGATCCAACCACACCGCCTCTTTCCCCTTGTAGCCGCGGGGCAGTGTCCCAGCCGGCAACGGCTCCATCTCCTCAGGGATCCCCTCAACAATGGCCTCAGGCCGTGCAGAGCCCTTATCAGCGGCTCGCTTATCCGCACGATCAGATGCTTTACCAGCGCCAGCTGTTTTTGTCTTCCCAACCCTTGGTCGTTTATGGCCCTGGCTCTCTTTTGCGTGTTCATCAACTTGTGACCTTTTTTGGGCAATGGTCTGACTGGAGCTCACACCTGGGGGCGCCGCTGCGACCTTCGTAGGATCATACGCCTCGTCAATGATAGTGGCGTCCACAGTACGGGGAACTTTCCCAAGGACTTGTTTCAAGGTCGTTTGCCGAGTCTTGGCCTGCTCCTCAGCCAGCCTCTGCCTTTGAGCTCGGTGTTCATTAGCATCCATACCTGCAGAAATGGATCGTTAAAAACAGATTCGAAAGAAAGAACAACGCATGGAAGTAACACCTTGAACTCTTTAAAGATCTAATAAATGCAAGAAAATTTACAGGGCGGCCTTCTTTCCGGGTCGCCTCCGCATACAGGACACTCAGACGGAAAGCGTTGCCCTATATGACAATCCCCTATCCAGTCAGGGTCGCTCTCCTCAGGAACCATGGCAACCACTGGCCCCGTCTTACCCGGGCCAGCGAGGCCCGCCATACGCGCAAATGGAAGGGCCAGATCCAGGAGATCGACCCAAGCAATGTTCCTTAAGGAGGCCTCGACCCCGTCAGATTGAAGGAGGGTCATGAGCCCTTTGACAAAACACCGCTCGTGCATGCAGGAGGCTCGCCGATCGTGAGGGTAGATTTCCCGTCGCGCTTTGCGGCCCTAGAAACGGCCAGCCAACCTTGATTCCACCTTAAGGATCCGCTCGCCATCTCAGTGAATCTTATTTGGTAACAAGAATAGTAGGCGGGCGTCTTGGACCTTAAAGATATTTGCCTCGCGATGCTCGTCCCCACAAAACCAAAGTGAAAGTGGCCCAAAAGGTCGGGCCGAAGGTTCTATCTTCATCATTCGACACATCACAATGAAGGCCATGATTTGAATAACGGTCCCAATGGCAAAATCGGAAGGAGAGCACCCATCGCCGCGCAAATTCTCACAAAGAAAGGGTCGAATGGAGGTCGAGCCCCGCGTAAAAATGATCAAAGTGCGAGAATCGTATGCTATCCGAGCGGCGAGCACACACGTAATCCTGGTGATCCCTGTGTTTAAACTTATCCTCCTCCTTGAATAATCAAGCAGGGAAAATCGATACATGCTCGTGTCAATTTTAAATCGACGATGGATAAATTGGTTAAGGTCTCTGCTATCACAAAGCTGCGCCCACTTCTTCTCTAGCGCCTTTTCATACTCCGCCAGGATAGCGAACTCTCTCATCGCCTCGGGATTATTGGGCACGGGTTTCTTCGCTTTAGCAGCGGCCTCCCCAACAGTGATTTTGGGATCTTTCTTCTTTTTTGGTTTTTTAGGAGCTCCCAGACAATTTGGCGAGGCGGGGGGCATTTTCGTCCTCACTCGACCCCATCACCTCGTGAAGAGCGGCGCCCGATATATGCCTCGTTATGATCAGCGGCACCACTGACTCGGTTCGAAACCTCGTTCTTCAACGTCCGACATCCTCTCACCGGCCTCGCCGGTGCTCGCCCATTGAGCTCGTGCCATTTCCTTACGGCTTTTATTGCGCGCCGGGACGGGTCGAAACAGAGAATCTAGGTCAAAAGGATCGCTACTTGTTCGAATGGCGGCCTCGGCGCCGGTTATCTCTTCAACAGGGTCGCCCCGGCGGACTTCTCAGACTAGAGGGGTCATCACCCTCTTCCTCATGAGCGTAATCAGAAACCTCTTGCTCTCGCCTGAGTCACCTCCGACGCAATGCTCTCCATCCGACATCCCGCAAAAACAAGAGGAAAAGGTGGAGCTTTCAGACCTGGGATAATGGAAATTAAACCAGGCTGGTAATCACACCCATCTCGACGCCCTCCCCTCCGTTTTTACAGGAGAAACGGAAAGCAAATTGCCAGAAAGGGAAATACAGACTCCAAAGCAAACATAATAAGTAGAGTTTTCTGGGCGCAATGGTTCCACTCAGGAAGAACCACAATAGAAACACCAACCCAAAAAATACCTCAACTTTTCTCAGGAAAAAACATCTTACATCCAAACACATTGCCCAAACATTGGATCAAATACCAGGGAAGGGCTCGAAAAACAAAAGGAAAACAAGAAAAAAGGGATAAGGGAGAAGAATTTACCTGTTTTTCTGGGAAAAGTAGAAGGAGCATCCTAAAGAGCACGTCGGAATCTTCAAACTCCTGCCGGAAAGCCTCGAAACCCACATCCACCACCGTCAAACCTTACTGTTAGCCTCCGCCGGAAGCTTTTGCTAATCCTAGAAAGAGGAGAGAACTCGGAGAAAAATTGTGGGAAAGTAGAGGACTGGAAAGTGAGGAAATGTTGAGGAGGCTAGCCTTATATAGGCAAGCAAGTGGTGATCGTGGGGCTAGGAGTTAAATCATCCAACGGTTGGGGATTGCGCGGTCGATTCAAATTCCGAAATTCAAAAACCGCAATCATTATGGAGGCCAATCAATGCCCACGTACATGCTTGGGCGGTGCTGCCATGCGTTACTACACGTAAGTGCAAGTATCAAGATTATCAAAGTGACGCCAACCACGATCCACTAACTGCCCCATTGAAGCTTAACGGAAGGCCTCGCAGACGCACGCAGGTCGCAAAAAAAAGCCCAGAGTTGCTTCAAGGCGCGCTTGCTTTGAAAGCACGGCCCTTAGTGAACAAGTCGCATCGCATTTACGAGGTCGCAAAACAGCCCCAGAGTTGCTTCAAGGCCGCTTGCTTTGAAAGCACGGCCCTTAGTGAACAAGTCGCATCGACGACGCAGGTCGCAAAACAGCCCGAGTTGCTTCAAGGCCGCTTGCTTTGAAAGCACGGCCCTTAGTGAACAAGTCGCATCGCAGACGACGAGGTCGCAAAAACAGGCCCAGAGTTGCTTCGAAGGCCGCTTGCTTTGAAAGCACGGCCCTTAGTGAACAAGTCGCGTGAGGATGAGGTCGCACATACTCCATCCAAGAGCTCGCTACTCCACACTCGATATCTTCCCGAAAAATAGTCAAGATATGGAGTAGGGGGCCATTGATGATACAAATTATGTCGCCTTCAATGGGGTCGCTCATATGGCGATGTCCAAAGGCATTAAGAGCAGGCCCGCCGCCCATAACCCCTACTGGAGCCTCGTCAAAGCCAGGGGGCCGGCGGGCGGTCATAAATATAAGGCTCTCCAAGGGAGCCGCGCAAGACTTGAGAGGAAACCGGGGGCGAAGGCCAGACAACGAAGACGGCGACCTTGGCGACCATAAGGGGTCGCCGCCCGGATATTACATCCACTTGCTACTAGATATTTTACCCACTTGATGTCAGATATTTAGTGTTTGCTTAGCTACTAAGACTAGTGACTAAGCTACTTCTGCACCGCCAGTCTTTACTTCACCCCTAAGTTTAAATCTCCCTATAAAAGGAGAGTCTTGTGTAACCTAAAAGGGAGATATATAAAAAAAGAGACCAAATTAACAGGCAAAAGCTCTGCAAGAACAAGTTTATCTCACCGTCCTCCTCTTATCACTACCTGTCTCCGGCCAACTTATAAATAATCTACTCACAAATAAGCCAGATATCCACACCATTAACACCACTACGCCATCGTGACGATTTCTGCATCGTCAATTATCTATTTGTTGGATAATTAATGGAATAATAAGAGATTGATTTTTTGGGAATTATCACTTATTTTGTAGCAAAATATCTTTTCCTTATGGGAATAAGTTTTTGTGGTGTGAAAATGATAACTCTCTTGACTAGTTATTTTCCTATATAAAGAGAGTTCCTCCCAACACAATACACAATCACAATTGGCGCCACAACACAAATTAGAAGGAAGAAAAATTAGTTTCTTACCTTAGTCATTAATAGGAGAAAAATCTAGGATTTTTCTTGTGCATATTCGAGGACTTTCTACGGCGAGGATCGACGTCCACCAGTCGTCGCTGGGAGATACAATCCGGAAGATTGTGGCTTCTCCCTTTTTTGTCGATTCATCATCTCTCTCCGGTAAATCTACTAACCTTCTTGTAGATTATTTTATTATGTGAATCATGTCGTGGTAAAATCATAAACGAATTTCGATTCGTAGCTTCCGATGTGCATGATCGAGTGTCTCGATCGGTGCTGTGAATCAGATCTGACGATCCAATTAAGGATCGGATCCGGATTCGGGTTTCTGTATATCCAGCATGTGGTATCGGAGCCAAGTTAAAGCGATTTTGCGATCTTGATTGCATAATTAATTGATAAGGAGTGAAATTGAATAAATATTGCATCTTTTGTATTTTTATATATAAATGCGTGGTTGAATGATTTGGTTGACGAGATGGATTGGGGTTGGTACCTGTTTACCGTTAGATCTGTTGTAAGCCCGTTTTTCCGGGGAAGGGGAAATTGTTCGTATTTATTTTCTTGTATGATTATTTATATAATATAACCATGTCATGCATCATATTCATGAATTCCACTCCTAGCATATGCATACATGTAGAAAATTAATATTGAAATTAATTAGACATGTGTCAACACGATAATTAATTTAGATTAATAATTAATTAAATTAATTAAAATGAACGGAATTTTATCGGGATATAAAATTCACATGATAAAATAAAATTAACTCGGTAAATTTAATTTTGGGATCTAAAAATCATTCTTGGATTTTAATTATGTAGTGACTACATAAAAGAATTTTAATAATTGAAAAATTGGAAAATCCGGAAAAGTTGGACACCAACTGAGCAAAAGGTTCGAAAATTGGTTCGGGCGGTCAACAGGGCTTCGGCTCGACTCGACTTGTCCGTCCAAGTGCGACGTTAGCGTCGGGGGTCTGGCAAGGTCAAGCTATCTGGCGAGCTGAGGCTCAATAGGGCAACCTTAGCCCGATTCATCCAGCAGTCGTACATGAACCAACGAAGAGGACTGGTCGGCTTAGCCAATCCCGACACCGTTCGGTGAACTCGGTTAAAGCTCAGCCAGGGTTTAAAACCGATAAGTTGGTGGTTGTCTTTCTTGATTTATTGTTTTTCGATTTATTCGAAAAAATCAACAATCCCAGAATTTTTATCATGACATTATTAGGACTATAAAATTCATTGGTGAATTTTTGTTGTGTAGTGTCTACACCAGAGATTTTCTAAATAATCGATAAATTGGAAAGTCATGAATATAGTGTCACAAGTTAGACGGTATTTGGAACCGATAAACTTGTTGGAGCTTTAAATTTCATGATTTATTGTTTTTCGAATCATTGAAAATCTAATAAGTCCTAATGTATTAGGATTATAAATCTCTTGGTGAATTTTAATTGTGTAGTGTCTACACGAGGAATTTTAATAAATCCATAAAATTGGAAAATCGTGAATAAGTGACACTAGTTAGACGGTATTTTTGGAACCAATGAACTAGTGGGAGGATTAATTTAAATATTCATGATTTATTGTTTTTCGGATTATGAAGAAATTCTGAAAATCCTAATGAGACTACCTAATTTTCAAAATAACGAGTTGGAGCGGGGAAGGTGACAACCGACCCCACGGCCTCTACTATTGACACAAGCAAGTGAGAGAATGGTGACGCCTCGTGCCGCTTTGATTTCGGTCCCCTAAGGATGGCCTTCACCGCTATCAAAATGCATGGCTTGGTCTCTGAAAGGATAGGATTTTGGGTACTCGTCGAGTCACTGACCGACCCTAAGGCGGCATACTCGGGGCGTACTTTGAGATCTGAAATAGTAGGTCACACTCTAAAGGGTATTTTTGGAAATATCTTGGCTGAAAAAGGAAGGTAATCAACAATTAAATAGAGATGTCCGATTCTCAGTTAATTGTTGAGAGAGATTGTCTCAATTTAATCGTCACCTCTTTGACCTACCCTAAGGCGGCACTGTAGGTGTGAGATTAAATCCTTGGAATGGTAGGATAAACTGCATGCATGACATCACGTTTATTATTCCTAAAATCATAATTAGTTGTGGTTTATGATTTGATTTATATTTCTGTCAAAATTTATTTTCGCAACTACATATCATCTCAAGGTATCTAAACTGCTAAACACGAAAAATTGACTGATGATGACTTCGTAAAAGTGGAAAAGTAACAAGAACGTTGAACTCAATAATCGAGAATGCAAATTAATTTTTCGGAAGAGGATGTTCCTCTTAAGCCTTCAAACTTAAGTGACATTGATAAGAATATCACTGTTGTCACTGGTGTTGAACGAGAGACAAAACAAAATTAGTTCAAAGATGACGAGAATGATTTGGTATCAATCTCACTAGACATCCCACAGTTTACGAGTAGTGTCTACTCAAATGAACTGCTAGTTCACGGCCATTTCCTTGAAAGAAAGCCAAGAATGGGAAGGTAAATGTCTACAAGAATAACTCATCTAAACTAAATAAGTTAAAGGCTAAACCTAAATATTAATCAAAGAAAGTAAAGGATAAGGAAAGTGATTTCGGATGACTAACCTATGAATCCTTAAAGACTTTCTTAACAGAGTAATTTGACTCGGAAGCTAAAGTTCTTTTGTACGAACAAGGTAGCTGGGCATTCATGATGAAGAGTAGACAACGGGCAGTTATTTCAGCTAAGATAGTGGGAGTGATATAAGGATAAAAAATTCGGATTTTAATCATTGAATATCGCAGAAATTTAATTTATGTTTTCAGATTCGTTGGAACGAATGGATTCACTTTCAAATCAATAATATGTTTGCCTTAAAGAAAGTGAATATGACATCTGTATACGATTCTGAAACTCGGACTTTTGTCTGATAAAGTCAAACCACTAAGTAATGCTGAAAAGGTATATGTAACACAACATAAACTATTAAGCCAAATGGCTTCCGTATTTAGATGAACGATTCTTCAGCATCTATAAATTAGTGCATATATCCTAAAGATAAGATATGAAGACTGGCAAAGGGTGATTCCTATCTCCCAGTCTAAGAACACTATCTCAAAGGAAATAAGACTAAGTAACCTTTCAATTTGGAAAGGGTAATAGAGCTGAAGAAGTATCACAGCTTGTTCATATTGACCTTCGGGTTCTTATGAAGGATACAAGCTAGTGGGAGCTTTTGAGTGGCTGACACTATGTCTGACGACTACTCAAAACGCTGATTAGTTTATCTAGATATTTGGAGGAATCTCTGATATTACCAGAGAAACGAGTATTCCATGCTTAGAAATAGGCTATAGCATAGTTTTGGCACTGATGCTTGGCCTACCTCCAAGTGAAACGATTTCACTGAAAGGATAAACCATGTATTGTCTTATATAGTTATTGATATGCTACACTACACTGCTTAACTCAATTAAGATTTTAGTTGCAAAATAACGGTATACATTATAATGTAATACCGAGAAGTCTACCTAGAAGATGCTTATGAATTTATGGATAAGGAGTGAACCACGTTTACTCCACTTCCGTAAATATAGGCATTGAGCACTTAGTGCTTGAAGATTGGACTGGAGATTTCGCATACACGTTCAGATGGTGACTGTTCGTGAAATATCTTAATATAATGAGTAAAGGTTGGTTATAAGATTCTTAAGATCGGATAGTGACGGTTATACTGCCACAGCCTTTCTAAAAGAATGTTTGAATAACAACCTTGGACCTTGAAGTAAAGTTGCTCAAGGAGTTACTATCTGATTTAACCAGACCACATCCAACATTGGTTTTTGGGGATTATGCTGATAAATACTACTGTGTCAAATCAGAATGTCAATCCACCCAAATACAGTGGGAGTATAGTCTAACCATTGACCTGCTGTGATTATGCAGACAATTCAGTCTGCTGAGGGTGATTGATAACCTATGGTCTTCTCTGGAGGGCAGTATAGGATTCTAAAAATTAGAGGTTGGTTGAAATCCAAATACCTGTAAATGGAGTTTTGGTACTCCATGTCTGTTCATACTCTTGCAGAACCACCTGAGTGTCTCAGGCCCAATGGCAGTAATTGGATCTACATGGAAAATAGTCGAATGAATGGGAAAGTTTAACTTTCTAAGCAAAGCCAAGTGGTCTAGGGGTAGTTCCCTGAGAAGTAGATAGTTCAATAGGGGTGATGCCTTGAAAATATCTCACTACTCAGCCTTGCTAAACTCCATGAAAAGTAGAAAGATTAACATGGGTGATGTCCTGAAACTTTCTTGCCGTATAATGGAGTTTAGATTCATTCGGAACGGAAGAGTTTTAGCTTAAAGCCAATGGCAGATTGACTGCCTATGCTTATATCCATTGGAGGATTAAAGAAAACCTCTAGGTCATTAAAGGTAACATGTTTTAAATGTGTGGGCTTGACCTGAATATTGATAAGTCTTTTGTAAACTAGGATATCAATATTGGTAAAGTAGTGAGTATTAGTGTTAATGACATAGATAACACTGCAACAGTTGACAACAACATGGGTGTGTTATCTGAAGTCAAGAACTGACGAGCCAAATCTTCTCTGAATCAGAAAAGTGGACTATATTCTTAGAATTTGATTCGGTCGAATTCATAAGAACAAGTTGTTGGAAATATCCCATCCATTTTATTGGTTAAAGATGATAATGCATTTTCGAATGCAAAATTCAACGAGAGGTTTCCTACCCAACCCCTCACGGAATAATTCTCTCAATCTTCGGATATAGAGAAAGTGGGATAAATTCTCTTTTGGATAGAGAAAGTCAGGTTATTAAAAGTCAATAAAAATCGAATCTTGATTTCAAAGTATTTGTTAGGAACATTTTATTATGTTTTGATGATGGCCATACTAGTTGTTACAGCAAGCCTGAAATAAGTTAGAATTCTCTGTATAAGTCTTTACTTAGAGTTTGACATATTGTATAACTTAAGTCAGACAAGTATTGTACTAGTTGGTAAGACGGCAAAGTAAAACAGACATTCGGCAGAGTGAAGCAGGCCAAGTACATGCAGAGAAGCAATGAAGACTTAATGGTATGACTTATAACCAAGGAAGTCTGTGATGACCATGGATAAGTCTAAGTTATGGTTCAAGTGATGAAACTTAATGTTCAAATATGGTGTACACTGATCTCACCCAAAGATCAGTGAAATACAAAGATTCTCCTTAAACTGATGTAATGAAGGAAACAGTGAATCGGCAGAGTAAATTGACTTTCGGCTAAGTGAAGGCAAAAACAGTGAAGGAAGATCTAAACGGCAAAGTCAGATGGATCACTCGACCGTTCAGAGAACGGCGAAGTAATCCTTATCAGAACAAAATTGAAATATGATGAAGATTCAGAGGATCATGCATTTAATGCACAATCAATAGAGGATCAATCAAGGACGGATTTTCTGCTATACATTTGAAGAAAAATCAGATCACTGAAATCAAGGAGAATGTAATTAAGGGGGAATCAAGACTAAAATCAAGGATTATTCCCCTCACTAATATAGCCAACGGACGGAATTTCAAATCAAGGATACTCAAGGCTATAAATAGAAGGCATTGACAGACAGATAAAAGACAACGATCAAGAAAAAGAAAACCAAGCAGAAACTCTGTCAATTCGAAAAGCCTTCTCTCTGAACTTACAAGGATTCATCTAGAGATCAACTCAGACATCAGAACTACAACTCTATATTTAGCACTGAGATTGATCAATCACGCTTGTGAATCTCATTCACAATAAACTGAAGCAACTGAATTAGAAGTCATCTGAGAAGGAGTTGTGTTTGTGATAGCTGCTGAAGGATTTGATCTCAAGGAGCAGTGAAAGAGACTGAATCATTGAAGCTGTTGCAGCCAAGGAGTGATAGTCTTGTAGATTGTGAAGCTTGGGAAGTCAAGGACAATCTTACTATTGTATCTGTGAAAACAATAGTGAATTCCTCCAATCATCACAGGAGAAGAGTGGATTAAGGGATTACACCACCCTGAACCACTATAAGCCTTGTGTCAATTTACTTTCTGCAATTTACTTTACTGCATTCATTTAAGTTGCCTAGATTATAATCTATATCTGTGATTATCTAAACTACTTTGAAATAACATAGTAAGAAGGGACTTATCCGCTGCCCAAAAGCTTTTAAACACAAGAAAAGTTTTTGAAACTCCACTATAGTCATTCACCCCCTCCGACTATAGTTTTACCCTTCTCTGGGACCAACAGTATTGATAGCAGTTTTAGTGTCCTCAAGTATCTTTAGAGAACGAGGAATCATATGCTTGTGCATTCGGGTGCGAACCTAAGTGTCGTTGACAACACTGATTCTGATTTTTTGTCGGATTAAGGATGATCGTGAATCGATCTCAGACTCAGTGTTTACTCATTGTGATGGAGCTACAGTCTGGAGCAATCCAGCACTGCCAATTTGACTATGTTAGTCAAATACATAGCAGCTTTCGTAGTAGCGACTAAAAGCGAAGTGTGGCTTGAGAAGTTCTTTGTTGGATCGAAGTGATTCCGTGTCTCGATAAGCCGATACCATTTCTTCGTGAAAAACAGTTGAGAGGTAGCTCATGCAAATGATCTTCGCAATCACAAAAGGTCAAAAGCATATTGAGAGAAAGTACCACCTGGTCGACAGATCGTGCAAACAGGCGACGTATCGGTCCTTAAGATCACCTCGAGCCGACAACCTAGCTGATCAGTTTAACCAAGTCGCGTGGCATCTAATGTCACTGATAAGCGCCTGGCGGGTATGAAATTGGGAGATATGTCTCATCTGCTTTAGAGTAAGTGAGAGAATGTTGTGGATAGATAGAATAAGGGTGTGGTGCTCTAAAAACAATCATTGCTTGTCTTTACGGGCAAGTGGGAAATTGTTAGATATAGTGTGCCCGAAAGATAATTGTTGCTTGTCCTTACGGGAAAGTGGGAGATTGATGGAAGTAGCGCCCGAAAGACAATTTATATGATTGTTTTTAAAATTAATAAATGACAGATTTATTCTCATCTTATTATTTGCTTCGTGCTTATAAGTAATACACTACTGAAAACCCCAAGTCGTATCATATGTAGCCATATAACTTAGTGTGTGTCACACATGAGGATTAAGTTTATGGTGATACACTTGCAATGTTAGTCCGTGGTGAACTTAATCATAGTATGGGGTCTATTGATTAAACCACCATTAATGCGCCCAGAACACTTTAAGGTGTGACCGTCCTATCCGGACCGTCGACATTGGTTGTCTAAGTGGGGCATTTATGTATGATGAGAGTCATATAGGACTGGACCGATTTAATCTGAGTTTTTCATATAATTATGTGATTGAGAAATCTTATTAAATCACAAGATGATCATATATGGATTAACCTTAATCCTGAAGTGATTGCATACTTATACTGGTTTCAGGATAGGGCTTGATGTGTTCATTAAGGATCGCTAAGAGGCGCGGTCCGAATCACTTTCACATTGGCACTGTTCTGGAATGGGTGAGAAGTGTGTGTCTCACAGATATGGAATCCATTCCTTCCTGCTGGAAGTAGAAAGACAATCCCCTTATTTGTTGATCCTAGAAACTGATCGATCTATGGAGTTCGTATTGGTTATGAACTAATTGATCACTAGTGGGTTAATGGTAAATAAAGATAAGATGTATTGAAGAAGGTTTACGGAAATAATCCTGCTTCATTACGGATAGTCTATGGAGGGTTAGTTTATATGTAATGATTATATCAATGGACACTTATCGACTCGACTCGACGTTTTGAGAATAAGTTATATCTATAATCGATAGAGTTCAGTTTCGGATTTATGGTGGCGTAATTCCGGAACTAATAAATTGAGTAGAAATATTCTGTTTGATGAATATTTTATTCAGTTTAGTAGCTACTAGTTATAGGTCCATGGTCCCCGGGTTGGCTCCTAACACGCAAGTGTTTTCTCGTTTTATGGAACCTCGAGAATATAGTTGGTCTATTTAATGGATATGTAATATTATTTGTTTGGTAAATAATATGTAAAATAGAAAAGACAATTTCTATTAATTTAATGATATATGTGGCACCATTTTATGTGATTAAAGTAGAAAAAAAAATTCTAGATTATGTCACATGTGTAATTAATTAATTATCTATTTGTTGGATAATTAATGGAATAATAAGATACTGATTTTTTGGGAATTATCTCTTATTTTGTAGCAAAAATATCTTTTTCTTATGGGAATAGGTTTTTGTGGTGTGAAAATGATAAATCTCTTGACTAATTATTTTCCTATTTAAAGAGAGTTCCTCCCAACACAATACACAATCACAATTGGCGCCACAACACAAATTAGAAGGAAGAAAAATTAGTTTCTTACCTTAGTCATTAAGAGGAGAAAAATCTAGGATTTTTCTTGTGCATATTCGAGGAGGTTCCACGGCGAGGATCGACGTCCATCAGCCGTCGCTGGGAGATACAATCCGGAAGATTGTGGCTTCTCCCTTTTTTGTCGATTCATCATCTCTCTCCGGTAAATCTACTAACCTTCTTGTAGATAAATTTATTATGTGAATCATGTCGTGGTAAAATCGTAAACGAATTACGATACGTAGCTTCCGCTGTGCATGATCGAGTGTCTCGATCGGTGTTGTGAATCAGATCTGACGATCCAATTAAGGATCGGATCTGGATTCGGGTTTCTGTATATCCAGTAAATACAACCTACAGATCACTAGTGGGTAAGCTGGTCTACCTAACCTTCACTCGACAAGACATAGCCTTTGTAGTTCAGCAGCTAAGTCAATTTTTAGATGCTCCCGCTCAAAATCAAATGAAAGATGCACACAGACTGCTGAGGTATTTGAAAGCTAATTCAGGGCAAGGAAAATTCTGTCCCGCCAAGAACAACTTTATTTTAAAAAGATTTACTGACAACGATTGGGCTGGATGTCCAAAAACAAGAAAGTCAGCATCAGGATACATGATACTCCTAAGGGATGCTTCTATCTCGTGGAAAGCTAAGAAACAGACTACCATAGCCAGAAGTTCTTCAGAAGCTGAATATAGGGCTATGGCCAATGCAGTGTGTGAACTTCAGTGGCTAGTTTACATACTACAAGATTTGAAAATTCAAGTTCAATTTGCCGCTCTTTCTACTCTTACGTGATAATAATGCAAGTGCTATGCACATTGCTCATAATCCTGTGTTTCATTTAAGAACAAAGCACATTGAGATTGATTGTCATGTTGTAAGAGACAAAGCCAAGTATGGACTTGTCATGTTGCTTCCAATCAACACCAAAGAACAAGTTGCTGACATTCCCATCAAGGCCTTAGATGCACCTATCTTCTCATATCTGCTGGACAAGTTGGGAATTTCAAAAATATTTCAAAGTTCCAGTACCTGAAGGAAGTGCTGAGTGCAAGCTGATCATTCACCATTATCAGCTTGAGGGGGTGTTATAGTATATGAGCTAAAGGAAGTGTTGAATGTAAGACAACCGATCTTTGAAGACTCAACAGACTACTGAAGACTCAAAGATCTGTTTGAGATAATCACCAGAATGCATTTAGATAGAAAACGGTCATTTAGTTAGATTTTATTATAACCACTCGTAACTTACGTTTAACTGATTCATGAGGTGTATGAAGCTATAAATACCTCATTATCAATAGCATTGTAACTTAACTCTTGAATTATTCTTTAAATAATATACTTCCGCATTCTTTCTTTCGTTTTCTTATTCTTCCGCATTCCCCATTATCAATGGTTACTACCGGGGGTGGACCATCATGTTTAATCAAAATGACTTTGACATTATACCCGTCCAACTATTCCCTGAGTTTCATCTTGCTCCATGTCACTCCCTCATTGCTGAATTCTCGAACTCCCGACTCCATCATGGCCGAATCTAGCTCCCCTTCAGTTTCCTGCCATTCCGAGAGATCAAGAAAGGATCAAAATGGCTACTAAGAAGTCTAAATATCTTATCATACAGAATAGACCCTAAGAAAACAATGAAACTTTGCTCTGATACCAAGTGTGACACCCCTTTTCCGAATACCGAGCCCTCATCCGGAAGAAAACGTACATCATGTATAATATTAAATAAATCCAATATGATACGTAAGACTGACATATCCAAACAAATCGTCATGGAAGCTAAGAAGACTCGGTAAAGAACTTAATAATATCAAAGGAAGTAACAAAGCTGCCAACTTACAAAAAGATAAGATCTGTTACGATATACGAGATATGAAAGGTCATACGAACGAAACTTAAACGTACATAAGCCTTACATATGTCTTAAGTTACAAACTGATAATAAAGAGTTACATCAAGTCTTGATTTCAACTTGGAGTACAAGTTTACACTCAAATAACAAAAGCATGAAATAGATTAATGAAGCATCATCGTCCATGTCTAAAACCCCTGCCTTCTCAATCGGCTGTAACATAGGAATCATCCTCATCACCCTGCCAATCTTCTCGGGAAGGGAAAATATACATGAAATAAAAAGAGGTAAGTACATTGAGTACTTAGTAAAAGGTAGAAGTCATTGAATAACATGTTTAATAATGTTCGGAAAGTAATGACATAGAACATTATTTAACCGTACTATTATTACATTATTATTCTTACATCTATCATATCACTTCATGTCACATAATATGTCATGAGTTCCCTATTGGTTTTTAGATTAGCTTATCTTTGTTACACCAATGATCCAATGGCACTACGAACGATGATGATCATTTTGAAAGCTTCATCTGCAACCCATATACGGTATGAGCGTAATTCCCCAAATCCATATACAATATGGGATAAATTCCCAATAGTGAGCAGCGAATGGGCTTGATTACCATGTTTATCGCTCGTTCTCACATTGTGATATTGTACTATGCCTCACCAAGAATTAAAGGCATTTAAGCTTTTAACTAGTCACATATATTGTTTATCATTGTCTAGCCACCTATGTACATTCAAGTAAAGGCTCACCTACCATCACTACACCGTCATCCTACCGCATTTAGTATCTATCCAAACCTAACACATACACAAACAATGATAAGTCCAAACTCATCAAAGCATAAGACCAATCCCAGGTTTCCGACGGTCACGTACTTCATCTTGCTATGAAGTTCATACGATCCTTGAACTAAACGCAGTAGAATCCTATTCAATGCATTGTCACATTATTTCATGTCTTTTAGATCCATTAGGAAAACCTCAAACCAAGCTAATAATTAAAAAAAAGTTTTTCAAGATAACAGAATCATGCTCTTCTGTCACTAATGCGTGCGCCTCTGACAACATAGAATTCTGTTTCACATATGTTTTAGGCAAAGCAAGCACTTCTGCCACCAAAGTGTGCGCCTTTCTACAACATGATTCTTACATACATTTTAGGAAAAACGTGCGCTTCGCCTATCAAAGCGTGCGCTACTACACTAGAACAACAATTATTCTGCAATTTTCTGTACAACACAACCAGGCCAATTCCAAACTAAACAACTTTGAGAATCACACTAATTTAACACCACAAACACTTAACAAACACTATAAAGCAAAAGCAATTCCATTATAACACCCTTTAACCTCTTGAACTGAAACCAAACTCTCCAAAAATGCAAACAAAATAGTCAATCTTCAAGGTTTTCTTACAAAACCTAACAATTTAACAATATATTCTTAGAATTATACAGATTAAAGGCGGCTAAACATATAAAGCTACAGATAAGTTGAGCTTTAGCCCTAATCTTCTTGTTTAACTTCAAGATTCTAATACTAGGGCAAAGTTACACCTTTTCGGATTACACTACTTTGATCTGAAATCCAGGGCCAGATTAGAGATTAGTTTGAGATCATGTTTGGGAAGTTTCTTCTTTTTTTGCACAAAAGTTCGAAAAAACAATTGTCAGAGAAGTTCAAACAATATAAGTGTTGAGGAGTTTTTTTCGAGTAATAAAACTTCCCTTCAATTAAATATTTTCTTTAAATCATAAAAACATTTAATAATATTCTAACTTGGTAATAAGACATCTTTGTCCATGTTGTTTTTTTCATGAAAAAAAATATAGTTCTGTCACATTTGATACATGAACACTCTCCAGGGTGGTTTTTGTATGGTGTCTCCATACGGTGCGGAGACACGTGTGGAGACACACACACCACACACTTTCATTCTATCTTTAAACTGTGTGGTTCTAATCGTTTCACCCATCACATCACTTCAAAATCCCTCACCACACAAGTATTTCCCCACTCTCCATAGATGTGCAGGCGGTTTTTTTAATTTTTTTTCCTCGTACCAAAATTGAAAAATGTATGTCATGCATGGGTGATTCTATGGTGGGAGGTCCTAATAGGGAGTTGTATACGTGTCAATATCTGGACCACACAATTTCATCGTACATAGAGAATTTTCTATTACACATAAAATCACATGTGGTCAGGATGTTCAAGCAAGATCTGCAACTTCCTATTAAGCGCCTCCCACCGTGAAATTTTAAAATCTGGCCAGTTGTAGGAAGGTTTCTGCAAAGTGGCATACATTACAACCACTCATTTCTAACCTCCCACACACGATAAAAAGTGTATTATGTGAAAAGAGTAAAAATAAGAGAACTAATGTATCTGATGCCACTGATATAACCTTCCTACAACCGTTGCACCATAAAATCTCTCCTCCCCACCATAGAATAACCGGTAATGCATATTCTGAAAAAGGAGTCAACACACAGTTACTGTAACAGGGGTGTGGGGAAAGCCATCTATACCCATGCAAAAGAGATGGAGAATCGTGTGTGTTTTTCTTTTTTGAGAGATTAAAATTCGCGTATGAATGTATGTGTTTCATCTTTTCTTACAAAAATATTTGAAATATTAAATTTAATTTTATTCCGGTAGAAGAAGAAAGAAGGCTAATGGAGGCAGAGAGTTCATCGGCCTCTGCCGGTAGATCTAGTAGCGGAGCGACGGCGGACTCTTACATCGGAAGCTTAATTAGCTTGACATCGAAAAGCGAGATTAGATACGAAGGCATTTTGTACAACATTAATACCGACGACGAGTCGAGTATCGGCCTTCAAAACGGTAAATTGAATCTATTCGTTTGTTGTTTCATTTCCCTTTCCATTGGAGCATGATATACAGAATCCTTGTGATCAGATCATACTCCTTCAAAGAGTCGAAATTGGTCGATTATGAATAGTTTGAGCTGGAATAAGATGAGATGATCGCTGTTGATCTCTTTTTAATTATATATTTATGAATGATCGTCTTTGTAAAGCTGTTGTCTTATCATACCCGTGCAGTCAGATCGTTCGGAACAGAAGGGCGAAAACAGGATGGTCCTCAAGTTCCTCCTAGTGATAAAATTTATGAGTATATACTCTTTCGAGGAAGTGATATTAAGGTATTCTATGCATTTCGTTCTGAATTCCTGTATGGAAGCATAAGCTCGAATTTCTGGTTGCTGTAATGTTACTCTTCACAACGTCACAATTGCTTTGTTGGTTATTGCTATATTCACCGTATTCTTTTGTAGTGTAGGAATGAAATGGAAGTCAGTGAAGTAGCTCCATTTATAATTGTCCATTTTTTTAAATTTATTTTTGAAGGGTTGTCCATTTATAATTGTCCATTTAAGAACTGCTGATTAATTTGAGTATGGGATATCATTATTTTGTCTTTGTAACGACAGACACTGAGAGAATCGTCCATATTGATGCCACCGTCATTTTCAAATATGTTGAAACATCTCAGATGCCTTATGCCTCAGATTTAGCATGAGTTTTTTTATGATGTCCTCATTGCACTATGCATTCATTTTGCATAGAATATCGTTTATTGTTTGGAGCATAGGCGATGCTGCAATGGCTCCATTCTGTAGTTATTCTTGGACATTCTGTAGTTATTCTGGTGGTTTCCTTAAAGGGATACTAGATGGACATTTACATTTGACTCATTTTATTCAATGTCGACAGGGGAAAAGTGAGCCCCATTGAACCATACGATTAAAATTTACAAATTTAGGGTTTAGTTTTTATTGGTGATTTGAAATCAATAGACCTTGCCCTTTGGGCTGTCATAAAAAATTGTTCCCACAAGAAAATGGTTTGGTGCTTTAATATATAATTTTGTACAATTATCTGCCTAAAAGCTGTAAGACAGCTTCATGAGCTACGTATTGTTTGTTTAGCTGTTTTTTCTGATAGGACCCTGTTACGGCACCACGCCCAACTTACTAGGGCACCATATGATTGCAGCACCACACACATTCAACCTTTTAAAAGTCAAATGTAGACCGTTTAATCAACTTTGAAAATGTTGACTGTGATAATCGACTTTTTCTAAGTCAAATGTTTGTGGTGCTGCAGTAGTATCGTGGTGTCATGGTAGGTTTTGTGTGTTGCATCTAAAAATCCCCTTTTCTAATTCATGTTCAGTCTGATGTCTCAATAGAACTGTTATCTTTTGGAATAGTCTGTGAAATCTGTAGGGACGTGATATGAGCTTCAGTTCTACTGTGTTGATTTTGATCTTCTCCTGTGGTGTTCTTCTTGGACACTGGATGTACGCATTAATGACTTTTTAAGAGCCAATTTTGGTCTTATCCTTTTACAAGCATTTTTTTGGTGGCAAGTTTTTGTTTTTGGTGGAAAGTAAAACTGATGAGCAGATAGCTTTTTTCATTTTGCCTTTGGTCACCTATTGATGAAGGGTCTGGGGCTGGTAGTTGGTACACTTTTTGTTGAATTACTATCTCTCCCAGAAGCTTAAGTTGTTGGAAGTAGATAATTAACATATTAAACACAATTGATATCAGCATGCCCCTTCAAGTGTGGACCTACAACAAAGAGCCTGGGTCAAAATAAGGCACACAAAGGCATATAAATGGCACAAGGCCAACAAAGAGGCCCAACACTTGAACTATATAAGTGAGAAGGCAATGTTGACAGAGAGGTTTGAACCCATGACCTTCTGATGCCATGTTCAATTAGCATCCCTTCCAAAAGCTTAATTTGTTGGGGAGGTAGATAGTTAACCTATTTTTTTTGGTAACAATGACAATTAACATATTAAACACACTTGTCTCAACACTTGCGTAAATATTTTTGATAAGTGAAGTAGTATAACACTGTTCTTGCTTGGTGGAAATGGGCTGAAGAAGGTAAATGTCTCTTCTGTGCATGTGTCAGAGATGTGCTTCTTGGTTCATTCATTTCAAGACCTTTAGTTAATTAAAGGTCTTATATCAACATTCTTGTATGCATTTCTTATCTTTATCTTCCTTTTCTTTACAGGATTTACAGGTTAAGTCATCTCCACTTGTTCAAACTGCTCAAGCTGCCCCACCCATAAATAGTGACCCTGCAATTATCCAGGTAAGTAAATAGAGAGATTGTCCGTTAGATGTCATAGTTTGAATTCAATTTCTTCAAAAAATCCATTTGATTTTGTGTGCAGTCTCATTATTCTCGTCTGCCTCCATCTTCAATGCCTGTACCTTCAGATTTTAGTGGGTCTTTGTCTGATCTTGGTTCACACACTGCTCAGTTAGGACCTCATGATTCTACTTTCCAAGGTGGTCTGCCTCTGTATCAGCCTGGAGGTAATTTGAGTTCTTGGGGGCCTACACCTCCTCCCAATGCGAATGGAAGCGGTCTCGCGATGCCCATGTATTGGCAAGGTTTTTATGGTACACCAAACGGATTACCTCAATTGCCTCAACAATCCTTACTTCAGCCGCAACCTGGGCTATCATTGCCTCATGCCATGCAACAATTTACATATTCTGGTTTGTCTCTGACATCTGGAGCACCAAGCTTGCAAGGTTCAAACTTGAGTGAATTTACTTCTCTTTTAGCTCCCACCGCTAGCAGTTCTCTTGGTACATCATCGTCACTTCTTACATCAAACTATCCAATGATTGTCCCTCCAATACAACATGCAACCCCTTCCACTACATCCAGCTTGATGTTGACCAAGGCCCCTATTTCAGGCACTCCTGCAATATCAACTGCTGCGTTGTCTACATTAGCTCCTTTGGCACCTGTCTTGGGTGGAGATTTGAATCCTGCTGTACTGCTTTTGCCTAGCAAATCTAATACCGTTCCTGACCCCCTCTTGCAACACCTAGCTAAGAGTCCGCCTGTGTCCACAATGACTGTTACGACCAGTCCTCCTCTGATAACTCCAAGGCAGCTCCTGCAACCTGGACCAGCTTCAGTCTCTCTGAATCAATCATCACAAACAGCTCAAAAGGATGTCGAGGTTGTTCAAGTTTCTACAACATCATCAGAGCCAGCTGCTCCTGCATCAACTGATAACCAGGCTCCTATTCTGCTGTTGCCACCATCTGGGCGTTCCCACAAGTTGGTACGACTTTTCTCCTATCTGCATATTGCTCATCAACATAGTACATGGATTGCCTGATATGCTGGAGTTAAAGGTGTTAAATTTGTCTTGACTAGATGTTGTATAGTTTCGTAGTCTGTTTGTATGTACTTATTGCAATCCGCTTCTTCCCAAATTCCCAATTATCCGGGGCACTTATCTAAAGAACAAGCTTTACAACTAAATTACACATCCTAGTAGATTGCGTACTATTTTCGGAAATCTTTCTGTCAAAAATGCTGACAATTTCTTTTGGCTCTTAATTGGGAAACTAATGTAAACTGAACTCATGAATTTCAAGCAAGAAATGGTTTTATTCACATAAATGTCCTGTGATTGCTCAGGTTGGAAATATTTACATTGTGTTGTTGTTTGTGATCTTATGTTGCGTAGACTTTTGATTATTTTGTTGGAGGATCTAAAAGATGTTTTTCTTGTTTTAATTTTAGTCAAATGGAGCTCCTTTCCAGGCACGCTTCAACTATAGAGGTCGTGGAGGAAGAGGAAATGGGGTAATAAGCCTAGTTTTATTTCTGCATCACTTTTGTTGGACACGTTCCTGTAGTTTGCCTGAACTTGTATGCTCCAATGATCTTGAATGGGTATTTTTAGCTCCCTGCTGTTTTGCCATATTAGGATTGGATAGTGCAACCTCGATTATGTAATGAACTAGGGTTTCCGGATTAAAATGCAGAAAAGAAGAATAAGAGAGATTGTAGCTCACAGTATCATTATAATCCTAGTATTGTACCTACAATTCAAACATCCCATTATCACCAATGTAGTATCCATAATTATATGTTTTCCCACCCTCTCAAAAACATCATTGTCCTCAAGGATGTAAATAAAAATGGCACATTGATCCGGATCCCACAAAAACATCATTGTCCTTAAGGATGTAAACAAAATGGCACATTGACCCGGATCCCACACCAAATTCTCCAAAGTAGTAGAGTGTTGAGACCGCAATCATGCCCAGATGAGGTACACAGATAGAAAAGGAGTCCAGATAAAGCAAAAGTTTCTGCATAGCATACAAGGGATACAACAAGCAATGTCATGTACCAGAAATGTTCATCAAATCCAACCCATTTGTTGATCCATCCATAAACAAAGTCCAACAAAAACACAACTTGAACAAGAAGAAATAATCCAGAGCCAATGAACATATGACCACCAACATAAGTTCGTTCAAATGACCTTTGGGGAAACTTCTCCGAACAGATTGTGCAGAACCAATAGTCCAAGCATGTGCCACTGATGTGCAACACCCGAATTGAGGAAAGAAGCCTTTGTTTGTGTCTGAAAGAAGACGCCTCTTAAGATTTCAAGATACTGGGGCTGAACCCTTTTTCTTCCCATAGCCCAAATACTTACGGCATACACCATCAACCAAAACAACCACAACATCATACATTACTCCAATATTCTGTTTCTCATATCTCCTAGAACCACACCTCAAATGCTTAGAAAGACTTCTCCCATGGGAAAAAACATCCCCGCTAATCCATAAAATACCATTCCATAGTGTAGCATTGCAACTCCATAAAATCTTTTTCCCATAAATCCAAACCCCAAAAGCCCAATCCAATTGGCTACCTCTGCTCAATGTTTTCCATTAAAAAATGACTTGATTATCTTGCTGAAATAAACAGCCTATAGGAGAGGTAATCCGGGTAAGATTTGGCGTGCTGATTTCATCGGAAATGGTTGTAGTCGTATAACCCCTGAAGTCTTTCTTGCTAACAAATGGTAACATAGAATATTCATTAGTATCATTTGCCTCAGTCTGAACAAGAAGCAATAGCTCGTATTGTTTTTCCCCCGCACACCACCCGGATCGAATATGTACATCGGTATCTCACCAAGCAAAAAATCATCGTCAAGCTTGAAGTTTGAACTAACATCAACTAACTGATTCCAAGTCTTGGGGCCGCGAAAATAATTTTTGGGGCTAACTTAACCATTTTATCACACCTAATTCCCATTATGTAACCCTTGGAGTTCGACATACCAAAAAATGTGAACACCAAATGTTCATTATTAACATTTTCTTCAATCTGCTCATCTGAAGTTAGTTCTGGCATTTTGTCGAACATGTGGCAACGAGATTTCATACTATGCATCTTTAACCCAGAAGGCTGCCCCTCCTCATCAATCATTGGATTATCAAATTTAAGAGAAAATGGATCATCCTTCCCTTCATCCCTAAACAATGAAACCGCAGAAGACGATTGCTGAACTGTTGAGACTGGGTCGGTCATTTCATCAAACACTTGGTAGGAAACATCCACAACTTCAAGCTGGGATGGAAATGACTGCTCAGCCTTCTCAACTAGCTGAATTTCAGCCTCAAAAAGAATTTACCCGTCTGAATTGGCTCAATCAATTTGTCGAGCATCCGGACACCTGCATTTTCTGGACAACCTACATCTTGTATAGATATTCTCTCCTTGAAAATTTAGCAAGCCATTGATTTGTAATTCTTCATCAACAGGATTATAAGCTGTAGTTATTGATTCAGAAACTTCATCATCAGAAAAACTTCTTAGTCCTTTACCTTTTTGACCGAAATCATCGTATTTATTTGCTATGGATGTTCTCAATTTCTATTGGGGAGAGGCAGTGTTAACTACCCCTCACCTAATAAACAGATGCCCTTCAGAATCTTGAATGTTAAGACCCTTTCCATGTTCTAAGTGCCAAGTTTCCCTCTTCTCACATGTTTATCCGTGTTGCCTTCAAGATATTTGTCAAACTATAGGCTGTCTAGGGTTTATTCTTCTCACATGTTTAATGTTCCCTTCAAGATATTTGTCAAAATATAGGCTCTTTAGGGTTTATTTATTGTTCCTTTGTTGTTTAATCCCTAGTCTTAGTGTCCTAATCTTGTAATTATGGTCATTTTTCTGCCTAAGTGTAATCTGCCATCTTTTGGGCAAAATACACTGTTCATAGCCGTTGCAACAATGTTTATAGCCGTTGGGGGCTCTCTCTTTATAATGTAATGCTCCGTTATCAACCCGATAAGGATTATCAATATAAGTCGCTCTTTTTCCTTCCTCTTTCTGCATGTTTTTCTACATATCAGAGCCTAGGCTATAAATTAAAAACTCCTCAATCTCTCCCTTTTTGTAAAAAAAATTCAAATCTCAAAAATGGCTTCATTTGCTGATTCTTATAACATGGCTCCTCCTTCAAGTGGAGCCACTCTCACTTGCGGAACCAACACAAATAATTCTCATCTGCTCACCAACCACAAGTTTAATGGTAACAACTATCACTTGTGGTCCAAATCCATGTTTATATGTTCATCTTTGGGAAGAGAAAAGGAGGGACACCTTACTGATGAGATCTCTGAACCTCATGTCGCTAACCCATAATATAGGCAATGGAAGGCTGAAAACAACCCCTGAATTAAATGAGAGCTTTATGTTCTTTGATACTGCTGTTGAAATATGAGGAGCAACTCATGACTTGTACTCAAAGAGGGGCAAACACCTTTGAGATATATGTCTTAAGTCCCAATTGAAAAAAAAGGTCCCGATTGAAGGAATTAAGACAATCTGATCTAAATGTAACTCAGTATTTCAACCAACTGAGTAAGGTTTGGCATCAGCATGATCTGTTCAGTGAACACAAGTGGAAGTGCATTGAACACAAGTGGAAGTGTACTGAAGATTCAAAAATCCACTAGAACTACATAGAAAATGACAGAGTTTTCACCTTTCTTATAGGCCTGAATCCCGAGTTGGATGATGTGAAGGGAAAGATTCTTGGGAAATCTCCTCTTCTTAGCCTTAAGTCTGCCTTCTCTGAAGTCAAGCATATGGAGAGCAGGAGCTCATGCTGGGAAATCATCCTAATCAGACTCCTGCTCAACCCTCCCATTCTGACACCTTTGCTCTTCTAACCAAAGGTGTTCTGTCACATAAAGGTAAAAAGGAGAGACCTTGGTGTGACCATTGTAAGAAGCTTGGTCATTCTAAGGACTCCTACTGGAAGTTGCATGGGAAACCTGCTGACTGGAAGCCTAGAACAGGAGGGAAAGGAGTCGCAAGTCCATCTATTTCCAAATATGAGAGGGAGTCCCCTGCCTTTTCACATGAACAGATGATCCTAAAGAGGCTCCTACACCCTGCTCCTAGTTCTGGAAACCAGTCAAACGTGTCAACAGCCTCAGTGGCTCAATCAGGTAACCATTCTCAATCCTATATTACATTTGTCCATGATCAACAACAGTGGATTGTTGATTCTGGAGCTTCTGAACACATGACAGGAAATAAGGGTTTGTTCCATTCATTTTCACCATGTAAACAAATGATATGTGAAAATAGCTTATGGATCTAGCTCCAAAGTTCAGGGGATTGGATCCATCATTTTTTTTCTAAAGATCTGATTCTTGATCTGGTGTTGTTTGTGCCAAAGCTATCCTGCAATCTCTTGTCAGTAAATAAACTAGCTAAGAGACATAATATTACTGTCATCTTTCATTAGAATAAGTGTGTTTTTTAGGAGTCAAACTCTTGGAAGATGATTGGCAATGCTAGTGCCTGACCTCTACATCCTACCAGGGAATTTAGGATCCAGCAATGAAAAGAATTATGCCTTTGTTTCTAGTACAATTAGTTGTAATAGTAGTGATCCTAATGTGTTATGTCACTATAAATTGGGTCACCCTAACTTCTTGTACTTAAAAAGGCTTACGCCTCATCTTCTTATCAATGTGTGTTGCATGGCTAAACAGTGGAGAACTGTCTTTCATACTAAATCCTATGTCCCATCTAAGCCTTTCCACCTAATACACAGTGATATTTGGGGACCTTCAAAGGCTAAGAATATCATTTGTACTAGGTGGTTCATCACCTTTATGATGATCATACTAGGCTAAGTTGGGTGTTCCTCAAAAAAGAAAAGGCAAAAGCAGAGGCCATATTCATCAACTTTTACTTAATGGTAAAAAACAGTTTGAAAATGAAGTCAAGATACTTAAATTAGACAATGGATCTGAGTATCTTGAACAACATCTTGGGAAGTTTTCTAAAGAAAAAGGGATTGTTCATCTAACATCCTGTGTTGAGACACCCCTGCAAAATGGGTTGCAGAAAGGAAGAATAGACACCTTCTTGATTCTACTAGGGCACTAATGTTTGCACTGAAAGTTCCTAAGCATTTCTGGGGTGAGGCGAGGCAGTCCTAACGTGCCACCTATGACCTATCTCATCAATAGTATGCCATCTAGGGTCATGAAATTTAAGACTCCAGTGGAAGTCGTTTCTGAGTGTGTCATCTCCACTCACCTTGTTCAGAACCTTCCTCCAAAAGTTTTTGGATGTACTGACAATCATCACATAACTAAATTGGAGCCCTAGTTAATCTATGTTTAAGGCCATTGTTTAGCCTCTTTTCTCTGCTCTAATCAGAGGATTAGTGTTGATGTTACTAGCCATTGCTAGTTGGCATTATTAGCCGTTTTTGTATGAACCAATGATACTTGTCTCACTTGATAAGGTTCTTTTACAATATTTCCAGCCTTAATCTCTCTCCTAAGTCTTATTTCTACAACAACAACAACAACCAAAAAAAATCATAGACTTTTAAATTAGATGACTTCTACTCTAAAATCATTGCAGTTGCTCTAATTTCAAAAGAAACGGTAACAACAGCCTGGGTTGATGGTAATTTAATACTTTTGTTTGGTTTAGGCGTAACTGCGTTATTGGATGATATGACAGGTCAAATGGTGTAATAATTTGTTTTTATTATTGTAGATAATAAAACAACTTGATTTCATTAAAGTGGAATTCTTCTGCACATGAGATATTCCACCGCTTAAAGACAGGTGGTTAATAAGTGCATTTTGCAGATAAGTCGTCCCGTGACAAGATTTGCAGAAGATTTTGACTTTGAGGCTATGAATGAGAAGTTCAATAAGCATGAAGTGTGGGGTCATCTTGGGAAAAGTAACAAGCAATCAAAGGAGAAAGAAGGCTATGGAAATGGGTGCGATGAGGATTATTCTCAAGATCAATACGATGCAGAGTTGCCAAAGGCTGATATAAAGGTGACTTCTTTTTTCTTGACTATTGCCTGCTCTTTTCTTTATTGGTTGCCATTTTCTCCTCTTTGGTTTGTGATCCAAAACATGGCCGTTTTCGTTTATATTATCTTTTCGGAACTACACTCTTATAGCCATTGATGAGTGGGTGTGAACCTTAATCAAGATAAACTTCTATGGTACAACCGTTGTATCAAAGTTTGTACCAAATGACATGCATTGTATGAGTAGAAGCACACCCACTACTTGTTAGAGTAGAAATTGAAGGATCACGATGGATGCTGCTTGGTACAATCTTCTTACAACTATTGTACTCCAAAATTTTCTATTAATTAATGGGTTCACCATGATCAATGTTCTACAGATGTGTAGTGGCATAATATTGTGGTACAATCCTCTTCGTATTTTTTTATGCCCGGCTTCTGAAAACTTTGCTTGCTACTACTGCAGCCTGTCTATAAAAAAGATGACTTTTTTGATTGCCTTTCTTCAAGTACGGGTGACAACGAGCCTAATCATGGAAGGATAAGGTTTTCAGAGCAAATGAAGTTAGACACAGAGGTAAATGCGATTAGAATTCTTTATTTTTTTTTAATAAAAAAACCTACATTTTAATTGCATGCATTTTGCTGTTTGCCTACATGCTTCATCTTTTCATGTTGCAGACATTTGGAGATTTTTCTAGGTATCGTGGTGGACGAGGGGGTCGTGGCCCATATCGTGGTGGTAGGTCTCGTGGTTCTTCATATGGGAGGGGGTATGTCTACAATTATGCTGGTCAGGGCAGGGGCAGGGCCAGGGGCAGGGGGCAGGGCCAGGGCCAGGGCCGTGGCCGTGGCCAAGGTGTCGCAAGTCGTGGCTATTTGCATCAATCTTAGTACTCCTTACCCCAGTTGTGTAGGTATTTCAAGCTATCTTCTGTATGTGTGGCATGCATTGGTTTTAGTTAATTCTGTGCGTGCTGTCCCTCCATTGCATTGTCCTGTGATTGTTTAGGCTGATGTTTTTCTAACAAGTGGTTTTAGTCTCCATGTTGCAATGCACTTTTGGTTGGCATATAATTTCAGTAGGTGCATGACTTCTATGCTTCATTCCTAGTTTATTATTTGCAAGACTTTTGCTTTGGTACCTAATGAAGCCACCTTCCCCCTCACCCCTTACCCCCCTGGTCTTCTTCCGCCTTAAGAAATGAAATAATACTGATCTCTTTTTTTGGGTAGAAAAGGGTGCTATTATTTGTATCACACCGAATTTATCATATACCACACTTTATGTTCACCACACCAGAATCGAATTTTTAAAAGTTGACTTGAATCGAGAATCCGACTTCCCGATACTTTATTGTGAGAATCGACCTTTGGGAAGTCGTTTTTTTCTTTTCGGATATACCTTTTTCTTTGAGGTTATATGTGGAAGGGGTGATATGTTAAGAGCGAAGGTGCACAATTATTTCTAATTTCTTAAAGCATTGATCAATCATTCTATCCCCTATCAAAGTATCAATCATTCAAGCTCGTTGTGATCCACGGTTTCAGATAATTAAAGAGGCAGACATTAAAGAGTCTTGAGCGTCAGCGTGTGCTTTTGGTGTACGACAAATAAGAATCTAAATTATGAAATACGACGTTATCTCAAAAGTTTTGCAAAATGAATACAACCATTTGATGAAAAAAAATTCTCCTCATTGCATTTTGGAGATTGAAATTGAGAAACGAGTACAATTTCTTTCTCGTCCATTGTTTAAAATACTTGTCTTAAAGATGATTCTTCTAACGACTCAAACCGTAGACAATACGAAAAAGCTCAAAAGCACGTTCGTATCTCGTGATCAAATGCCTACGTAAGCCTCATAAAACACTCATATCATATAAAATAGGGGGAGTTAAAAAGAATCATTCATCGGAACGTGAGTTAAAAAGAATCATTCATCAGACTCCTAATTGAATGGATGAAACATAAAATGTAAAACCAGAAATCAACTTTGCCGCAGACGCGGGGTATGTGTCGCAGTCTCGGTAGGTCAAATTCCTAGAAATTTTTATCCTCTGTCTACAACTCCAAATAAACAAAAGGACAATTCAAAACATCCATATAAATTCCCAAAAACACTATATACTTCAATCCTTCTAAAATAAACGAGGTACAACTAATTCTCTATATATAGTTAAGAAAAGAAAGAAAAGAAACTGAAAAGAAAAATGTCGGAGCATTGACTGGGTGGCGCACCCCAAGAGAAATAAAAATACAAATACAATTGATATCAAGGAAAAGTGAACAAGGGGGCATAACAACTGTCTTGTACAAGGTCTTCTCTTTTCCTTTCAATCTATACATTACATTTATCTGAAAATATTAAGTTAGGGGTGAGTATGACGACCAACTAAAAAGAATATAATTAAAAGAAAACCATGATAGTGTCTGGAAAATACATGGTTCTCTTTTGATGCAATATATTTTCAAATATCATATTAATAATTGCCTTATTTGAAGGTATTTACTCAAGACCACGCTTTTACTATCTTATCTATACCACGCTTTTTAATATTATTTTTCATTTACTTCAATACCACCACGAAATCACTAATGACACCACATCTATTAAATAAATTTTAACAATATTACACTTTAGTCCCCCAACTTTTAAAAATTATAACATAACGTTTTTTAATCACCATTAACTTTTTATAAAATAATAACTAACCTAACCTACTTAAATACTTTCTTCCCTCTTTTTCTTTCATTTGAACCAAAGAAAAAAAAAACCCAAGGCATTGAACTTCGCCGGAGAAGAGAAGAAGTTGGCCGGAAGAGGGAAAAAGGGCACCGGTGGAGCCACACTTTCAACCAACACAAGTAAGTCATGTTGTTTTACTGCTTTTATTTCATTCCGAAGGGTATATGGTAGGAAATGAGTGATTTTCTTGCCGTTTCTCGGGAAAATTCCAGTGAGGGTGCAACCGTTCGTCGTGGGGAAGAAGATGGGTTTCGTGCTTGTAACGTCACCAGATCTGACGTTGGAAAATTGCTCTTAGCGTTATCTTTTCTGACGTTGCAAAGTTTGCAGGAGTTTCAAAAAACTTGTGCAACGTCGACAAAGTGAACGTTGTAATAGCGTTACAACGTCAAAACAAGTTACGTTATAAAGCTTCATGTTTTAAAATTTAAAACATCAGTCGTAGCAACGTAAAATTTCATATAAAATGTCGGATTACATTCTATCTTAATTTGCTATTAGTTGGAAGCTTGTTAACCATCAAAACATTACCATACCGACATTAGTTTGCGTTTAGAACGTCAGAGCCAACATCATCAATTAACGTCACTGCATTTGACGTTACCTTGTTTTTCCAACGTCAGGTTTATTGGCGTTTCAGTCATTTTTTTTTCGTTTTTGTTCTCTGAGTATTATGCTTCTTGATTGCTGAATGTATGTCTTGATTTTGTTTAGGTAAATATGGTTAGGACGAGATCTAGAGCTGCGAACGATCAAACAGTGACGAAACAACTGATATTGAAGTGGATCAAATGGTTAAGGATCCACCGATTCTGCCAAGTAATGCACCTGTTGTTGGGGGTCGAGAAAAAAATGTTTGGCGTATAAAAGGATGTGGAGAAGTGAAAGGAATCTAGATGATGTAGTAGGTGAACAGGTGGGAGCAACTGATGATGACGCTTAAAATAGTCTATCCTACGACATCAACATTCTATCCATTACGAGCTAAAAATAGTTGTTTCGACCTATAATTATGAACCATTTGAGTCGAATGTCTTATGTCGGGTTCATGAGTCGAGTATTTTGCATTTAACGTTTATTTTTTCTTATTCGATATTATTGCGTGCGTTATTTGATTATTTTCAGGATACGAAATATTGGGCTAAGCATTGTGGACGATTCTGGAGCGGACTGAATGAAAGGATTGGTCCTAGGGTATTCCAGAATCTTCCAAGTAAGTCGGTAGAAGGAAAAGGACAAAAAATACCCCTGATTATTCGGGAAGTACTGCCGACTTATCGAGAGTCCATAATCTTCCGAAAGGCATTTTCTTGGACGAAGGTTAGTTCTAGGTCTTTCTAAGTCGGTTTATTTAGCTATAAATAAGAGGCCTAACCCTCAAAATTCATGGTACCTCAAAACTTGCAATTATTATGCAATAAAAGTTCTTTGTTTATGTTATGAGTTCTAGTCACGAAGTCGACGGATTCGCCTCGTAGGAAGAGATCCGAGGGAGATCTACACTCATCTTCGAGGGTATGATGTTCTGTCTTTTCCAAGATGTAGATCTGTCATTGTTCTATTTGACTAGTATGTTTTGATTGTTTATTTAGTTTAATTATTTAGTAGTTAGTTTATTTTACCCCATATATGTATAGATCTGATTCGTTGGTGAAGAAATCATGAAATATTGATTGCATTCTATAGATCTGCGACGGTCTATATCGCTAGATCTGAATACCTAGTAAATTACTAGTTCATGATAATCAGCGCCATCTACGTTGATCGACAGATTTAAGTTACATGTTAGTAGCCTGATCAACTATTTGCATGTCGTCGTAAATTAGCATGAAGGACTGTTAGTGAAGTGTTAATTTGGGCATTGTCTTGATGGATCCTTAGGAATTTGCTAGCCATAGTCGATAGCTGCCTAGGGAGGTTTTCGGCCTTGAGCTGGCATCTCTAAAACTTATTGCGTATGAACTAATACAACCAACGAATGAGGTTAGTTGCATATAGATTGTCTTCTGTCCTTATAGTGGAAGTAGATAGGGTTAGGAGTTTGCACCCGTAGCTGTCAATGAATTATAATTTACCAATGGGGATGATTACTGCTTGTTATGGGGGGAATAACTAATAACTCATAATTAGGCTAATACCTTAGAAACTCTTGTGTGCTCCGTTTGAACTTGCGTAGTCTTGTTTGTTTATTGGCACCACTTTACTTCTTTCTATATTATAGTTGGTCGTAGACCGTTATTGTGACAATTCAATCTCGATTAATTTGCATTCTTACGAGTCTCTGTGGGATTCGACCTTGACTCACCAGTACTCTACTACGATAGACCTAGTGCTATTGCTAGTAAGTGCTTTGCACGCGATCAACTGACACTGATGCAAGTGCAGTGTCGTTAGAACCAATTCAAGAAGGTGGTCAGGAGGGAGTGGCAAGAAAGACATGTGCAAATGACACTGGTGCAGGTGAAGTGTCGTTGAAACCAATTCGAGATGATGGTTAAAAAGGAGTGGCAACAGAGACAGGTGCAAGTGCAGAGGTTGAGCATCCAGTAGTGGTTCCAGAAGTAGTCGAGGAGGTGAAACATGAGATGCATATGAGGATGTGGTTGCTGGTTTAGAACCGATTATAGAGTTATCTGAGGTACCTTCTACCTCAAATGTTGGACAAGTTGGTGATGTGACAGCTCAGGCCTCCCAAACCCCAAACGTTACGCAAGTTGAACAGGTCATAAATGGCCAAGCGGCAAGTGGGGTAGCTCAAACTGAGAGTGCAAGAACAACAGTAGAAGCTGGGAGTGGTGGGGAAACAACAGAGGCAGGTGAGGGCTCACATGATTTTGATGATAGTGACAGTGATGTGGAGGTAGACACCACTGAATTGTTGAGGGATTGGTAGAACCATGTTGCATATGGTTTGTGGAAGAAAACGAAGGTATATTAATTTATAAATTGTTCTATAATTTTGAGATCGATTTTGTTTTTATATATCCTTGACGTTTGATTCGTTTATTGTACAGGATCGGGGTCTTATAACTTATGAGCAATACACAATTTCAATAAAGCTTTGGAAAGTCGAGGATGAAAGCGGGGAATTTCAGACAAGCTGAAGGCCAACCCATTGTATAGCTTGATCAATACTTCTTATGTGCAAGCCAAACGATATCTTGTTTGTGGATTTATTGAGATGTGGCAACCAAAAACAAACACCTTCCACTTACCCTTTGGAGTGATGACTATTACACTCGACGATGTCCGTTGTATCAAGGGGCTACTAGTTAGTGGAAAGGCAGTGAACTATGAGATTCCGAAAGTGGTCAACCCGGTTCATTTTGTGCACAAGCTTCTCCTTGTTTATCCGAATGTAGTGGGTATTGAGTTCGACCAAAGTAGTGGGCCAAGGGTGTCGAACAGTAGGCTGAAAAGAAATCTTGCGGGTAAGAGGGATAGGGTGGAATCACTGTTGACCAAGTTGTACGAGGGTATCTTTTGTATTTGTTGGGGTGTACCATTTTCCAAGACCGGTCTGGAGACAAGATATGTGTAGCGTATCTTCATTTTTTGACGGTTTTGGATATGGTGAATGAATGGGCTTAGGGTGATGCGGCACTTGCGCATTTGTGCCGGCAACTTTCGAATGCAACTGTGATGAGGGCTGTGGGAGTGTCCGCATGTCCGGTTACCTTGCACTCTTGGAGGTATCATTGTATATTTTAATTTCATTGGGTTTTTTTTATTATGGTTTTCGTTAATACTATGACAAATTTTTGAGTATTTTTACATAGGTATGGATTTATGAATATTTTCCAAAATCACACCCCTCGAGAAACAAAGCGTACAAGGAAGGAGAGATGGTTCTTGCGATGAAGTGGAAACCTATCGGCGGAAGGAATGTGTCGATTGCGGTGACTGCACTATGGCATTTGAGAGAGGATTTGGACTTGATGCAGGCGTGAGATGTAAGTCGGTTCGTTGGATGATAATGTTCAATCTTGTTGAGTTTTGCCTATAACTCTTGTCACTGTTGCAGATTGTATGGAATGCATATCAAAATATCAGAACATTGTCGATGACAACATACGTTGGTATTATGGGTGTATAAGGACAATAGATAGCGTTGAGCCTTATCACCCCAACCGCGTCGTTTGTCTGTTCGGTCATGTCCAATCCATACCACAATCGCCAATCCTTCTGATGACACCAACTTGAAGCAGGAGTTCGAAAGAACACACTGTCACGTACTTTACACTTGACGACGACTTGCACAATTATCTCAACCATCCAGTGCACAAAGCTAAATGGATGGGAAAGGCTAGATTTGAGTGGGAAACCACTCGTGATTACTTGACATTGTATCAATCAGTTGCCGTGACTCGATTGTCAAGTGTGAGCAAACGAAAGCGACGACATTCGAGAGAGGTATGAATAATTGTGTTTACCAATTTATTGTTGCGCTTTCCATTAAGTAAATACATATTTGAAATTTTTGTATTTCCATATAGGATGAAGAAATCAAATGAAGGTCATAAGGATGATAGACGATGCCTTGAAAAATCAATCAAAGATAAGAAAGATATGTTGAAGGTCCTGGGTATGGCATACCAGTTCTTGGTAACCGGAGTATGTAGCTCGGATGTTCCGATGGAGGTACAACCAGAAGACCAAGGGCCGGAGGAAAAACAGGTGGCAGAAAGAAGAGCACCTAAACGTTCAAGGGCATCGAAGAAAAAGAAGTGATTGTTGCACGTTTTTATTACTTCTAGTCCGTTAACATTCAAACTCATTACTTTTTATCGTTGCACACTTTTGGATTTCTTTATCATTGTTTGTTTCATGTTTGGATCAGTGTTTTTATCAATGTTTGATTAATGTTTGGATCTTGTTTGGATATTGTTTCGGTTTGATTTGGATTTTATAGATCATGTTTGGATTCGTAAGGTTGTTGTTTGTGTTTGGAATGTATTATTGTGTTTGGATTCGTTGAATTTGAGCTTATTGGATTGACATGCATGAGTTTTGACACTGACCAAATGTTAGTGAATTTGACGTTGTTTTGGGAAAAAGACGTCGGATGTGTTGACTTTTTGAGTTCCAGAGAGTTATATGCCAGTGTTCCTCACAACGTCTGACGTTAATAAAGCCAGAAAGCTGTCATGAATGATGACGTTTTGAGTTCTAGAGGGTTATAGGCCTCTGTTCCTTTTAACGACAACTAAGTGGACGTTAATAAAGAAAAAAACGTCGGATATGTTGACGTTTGGAGTTCCAGAAGGTAATATCCCTCTATTTCTCAAAAAGTCAGGCATCCCGACATTACTAGAAACCCATAACTTCAAATATGATGACGTTTTGAGGAACATAAGGTTATATTTCTCTGTTCCGTAAAACGTCAGAATGTATGACGTGGATAAAAACATAAAACGTCATGAGTGGTGACATTGTGAGTTCCAAAGGGTGTTAACCCACTTGTTCCTAAAACGTCTTCTACCTTGACGTTAATAAGAGCCACCAACACCAGGCTTGATGACGTTCTTTCTAACGCCAACAACCTGGACGTTAATACTAGCAACCAATGTCAGCATGAGTGGCTTTTTAAGCTTCAGAGAGGCAATAACAATTGTTTGGACTGTCACAATACAATCTATAAACAAAAACAATGGGTAAACCAATAAAACACAAATTTACTAGTCCAAAACAATTTTTTATCTTTTGACAAAGCAAGCGTTACAGAACAGTCAGAAGGTAATCTAAACCATTTTTTTTTCCCGATTTACAAAACTAACCAAATCTAAACCATTCAAAAGAATAGGGTGTAATCTAAACCATTTTTATCCGATTTATAAAACTAACCAACGGTAATCCATTCACAAAAGCATCGAAAGGTAATAAACCATTTTTATCCGATTTACAAAAATAGGCAAAAATAAGCATTTCTTAGACTTTTAGTCTAAAATTATAGGGTGGTCAAACGTTGACCTCTCCGGATCCACATCCACCCATTGGTCGATCCTATCTTGCAATTTCTTGTGCCATTGACTAGCGTCGATGAACGAACTTCATGCCAAACCTTCGGGACCTTAGGAACAGGACAACTGTCTTTCATTTCCGCTAGAATAAAATGGATACCGTCGCATCAAATTCACCATGTATGCTTATAGGACAAAGTGAAGGTTTTTTTATTATTGGAAGGAACGTCTGATTTCCATGCGTTTTAGACAAAATGTGTTGGTCTCTTGTAAAGGCTTGTGAAAAGTTTAGAGGGGGTGGGGAGGGTGAATAAACTTGTCCTCTAAAAACTTTTTCTCTCTTAAGTAAAATTTTACGGAGTTAAGTTAACTGAGCTGAGAAAATGTCTTACTGACTTTTTCTACAACTAATTTAAATGCAATAGAATTAATTGATTAGCCTTAGTTATGTTGTTCTTGTTTGGAATATGCTAAACTGAGTTTTGGTGAAACTCAGTTTTGTGCTAAGTGTGAGTTCATTCAGTTTGTATGCAAGAGTTAGATTGCTGGAAAAGGTAAAACGGAAAAGTAAATAAGCCATGTAAAGTAAATTTGTTGAAAATAAATGCAGAGATAAAACACAGTTTTTGTAGTGGTTCCAGGTGGTGTAATCCTGTCAGTCCACTCTTCCCCTGAGATGTAGGAGGAAAATTTTCACTAGTCTTCTTGAGATTACAATGGTTACAAAAGCCTTAGTTGATTATCCTTGACTAATCCCTAGCTTCACAATCTAAACACTTGAAAAAAAAGTAGAATTGCTGCTCTCCAAATGCTTCACTGGTCCTTGAAGGGTATGAATTGCCTCTTCACCAGCTTCACCATGAACACAGTCTTCATGACTGCAAACAACTGTCCTTGACACCCTAGATCGGATGCTTCACAATCCAAACATATGTTAAAAACAATGTTGGGTTTGAATCAAGCAAGTGATTCAGACTTGTAGAATCTTCAAGTGTTGGTTCTTGATCGATCTTGAATGCTTAAACACTTTGAATATTTTTCTTGATTGTATCTTGTAAGCTCAAATGATAGATTTTTACTTCACAAACTTTCAGGACTTAGGCTCAAACTTGTAACAATTCGGTGTGAAAAAAGGTTCTTGATCCTTGTTGCTAAGTCCTCTATTTATAGGGTGAAATCCAACGGTCATATTTTTGAATTGCTTAATGTTTGAATTGGATTCCATAGAATATTCTATCATTGTCAGATATGTCACTTTCCTTTCTGACATGTCAGACCGTCAACCAATCAAGTAGCTTGATCTTCAACGTTCTGATTTCCTTCATAAAATTGATTAGTTGACTTGCTTCAGTTGAAATCGAGTGTTCAGAGATTTTCAGTTTCTCACTGTCAAAGAGCATTAACTCACTTTCTATTCTTCTTTGAAACTGAGTACTCCTAGTTCATCATCCTATCCTTTATTTGTGAGATCAGAGTACACCATATACATCTTATTAACTAAGTTTACATTGTCCTTATGTAACTTAGATCTTCAATACAAGATCTATAAAGTCAGTTCAGACCATCACATACTTACCTGAATTCCAACCTTATAGTCTCGGCTTTTAATCTTCATAAACTGAGTTTGAACCCTTAGTTCTACAGTATTCAAAACCGAGTCTGATCCCTTAGCCTTCATTATTGAGTTTGTTCCCTCAGCCTTCAGTACTGATTTTGTTCCCTTAGCCTTGAGTCATCAGTCTTGCAAATGGTCTACTGAGTTTGATCCTTCAGAGAATCAATTTTGGATATCAGTCTTAGTTCCTAGACTCTACTAAACTAATCTATTACAGTGTTTGTCTGATATAACCTATACAATAATCAGACTTCTAGTAAATCCTTTACATTTAGCTCTTGACATCTTTTAGCTTTTCATTATAACAATTAATTCAGCACTTCATCAATGGGGTTAAAACAAACAAACAACCAATAAAAAATGAATCATCATCAACATTCAATTTTATTTCTAACAATTTCCCCTTTTTTGATGATGCCAAAACTCTCCCTAAAAGAAAATCTTAAAGATAAACACAATCTAATACTAAAACACAAAAACTTGATTTTTCATTTTTGCTTCCAAAAACCGATACAAGAAGTGATTACAGATTTTCAGCAATATACAAACTGACTAGTCTAGATAAACATTTTTTTGAGCTAACTGAATACGCCATTTCAACTTGTGTTTTTCATCAAAGAGATTGTATTCCTTATCTTTCTTTTTATCTTCTACTGTGAAAAGTTTGTTGTAATCAACTTGACTTGAATCCTTCCATCTTCTCCATTGAACTAGCTTAGGTAGTTCACTGTTGTCTCTATAGTATAACTCGAATTCATCAATGTCAGCTTCCATCTGTTTCTTTGAGGCTTTGATGGCTAGTTTGTCTTGAATTCTTCTGGCTTTATTTTACTCCTTCATCTTGTAGTCATAAAACTTGTTTGAGAGAAAAGTGTTCACTGATTCTTCATAGCTCTTATGCTTGTAAGAGTTAGTCTTCCTTCTTGGTGCAAACAAAGCTTCACTTGTTTTAAGTATTGCTATCTCATCCTTGAGTTTGTTGATTTATAATTCAAGCTCCAAACTTTTCTTCTCAGCTTCCTTTTCTTCCCCCTTTTTGAAATCATTAAACTTTTATAGTAACTTATGACTGGGTTTTTGTTCCTCTGCAATGCCAGGTTGTGAGGTATATAGCTCATTCAGCTGTGTTTCAAGACCAAAAAGTCTTTGATTGAGATGCCACTCAGCTCGAGTACAAATTTATTTATCTTAAGTTGTGGCAATCTCCAACTTCTACTTTAAATCAAGTATTTCTGAAGCGGGAATGTATTGAGACTTGAGAGATTTTGACCAGATGGTCATTCACTGCTACATCAGTTTTCTTTCTGTAGTCCAAGTAAGTGGACATGGCGTTGTAGATTTCACCAAAATCATTCTTGAGACTCAGTAGAATTTCCATTGATTTTTTAATCTTGTTCAAATCAGCACTAGTCATGAACTCGATTGGATCATCAGCTACCCTAAATGTAGTATGAGTTTGAGGATCCAAATTCATCAAAGCTTTACTGCTGTCATTTGTCTTCATTCATGTGAATGTCAGCTGTCTGTGACCCAGCTGGCAATTCATCTGCTTCCTTTACTAACTTTTCTCCTTTGTCAGTTCTTCCTTCAGTTTTCCCTTCTGAGGTAGTTTTGATCTCAACTTTTTCAGTAAGAGTAGGTAACCGAACTTCCTTTGTCAATATCTTGGCTTCATCATCATCCTTGTCTTCATCATCTTTCTTTTTAGGTTGCCTTTCAGGTTCAGATGATGTAATTGACTTTTTCTTCTCGTCTGCCTTGTCTTGTAATAGTTTATAACACATGGTTAAAAACTGATCCATGGGAAATAACTTATACAAAGTCGATTCCTAATCGTTTCTTTCAGTTTCTAAGTCGATTCCTAATCGTTTTCATATCAGAGTAGAGCATCGGAATCGTCGTGAAGGGATTTTCGTTTCAATACCAGAAATTTGGAGCTTTGTCAAGGTATGTTCAAGCCCTAGTTCTGTTCTTGTTCGAGTTTGATGGATTCAAACTCATCAATTCGTAGTTTTGTACGCTTAGAAGCATGTGATCGAATCTAATCAAAGTTCGGATTTATCACACATGTTTCTGCAGAAAAATGATCAATTTTGCTGTGGTTTTCTGAGTTCTTGGAGTTGGAATTAGCTTTCTAAAAGCTAAGAAGCTCTTCCTACAATCTAGTTATGGTATGCGTTTTGTATCAAGTTTTTGGCTTAGATGGTGTATAAGAATTAAGGTTTGATTTGGATCTTAAAAGCTATGTATTATGCTGTTTTTCTGTTATAATTCATGTGCAATATATTGGATTCGAGTAGAGATCTTTAAGGGATGAAAATCAAGATATTAGGGTTTTTCTGCGCTGAATGCGTACGCATTGGCTAGCAATGCGCACGCATTCCTGTTACAGGATTGTTTGTTTTTTTAGCAGCAGGTTGAATGTGCACGCATTCATGGTTCAGAGTTGTTAAGGATGCTCCAAACATGAACAATGCGCATGCATTGCAAGCAATGCGCACGCATTGGTTGGGCAGTGTCTTTCAACTTAGGTTCTGGTCAGGGAATGCGTACGCATTGAGAACAATGCGCACGCATTGTTTGAACAGAGAGTTACAACAGGTTTATAGGCAGGGAATGCACACGCATTCTATAAGGATGCGCACGCATTGCCCCAGTTTTTAATTAAATGTTATTTAAGCCTTTTTATAAGATGTTAAACATTATGACATGATCAAATAACATTGATTAAACATGAACAAGCCCCGACCGAGTTTCTGATGCGTTTGGTTCCGGCACCGGACGTACTCTTAAAGGGAGTTGAAGTTCGGGACCGTCTGAAGGGCATGAAAGGGCTTGTGCTTTGATGAACTAGAGTCCATCAATGTCTGCGTAATTGATAGGATGTGAAGTCTAGCTGTCTAAGTGAGGGAGTAGAGTTGATAAGGTGAGTTTTATTCTCGAAACACTTAGGTGGCTAGTTAATACACAATAAAAATTACATATGTGTAGTAAAAACTAAAACGTCACTTATTTTCGGTTAGGCACTATTTCATATCGGCGATGTGAAACGTTCCTAAAAAGGTGGACAACGCTACTGGCTCAAAAGGATGAAGGGCAGTGGAGGAAATCAATCGAGCGTATATGCATACCGGGGAGATCCCGGGACTATCGGTGCTACTCACCGTAGTTGGCAAGTATATCTCGCTGTGGAATTTTCATCATGCATAGTGTCCTTGAGTAATGACGTAACGAAGATAAACTAAGTTAGAAACGTTTAGTCATGACATGTAGATGGGAGTGAAATGAACCCTAGATTGAGTCGGTCTCACAAAGATAATCCTTTTATTAAACTCGTTAATAAACCTTAATTATATTGTAGCTTCTACTTCTTACTATGTACATTGTACTTACCTCAAATGCATGTTTATTTATGTGTTTGGGGGAGTGAATACGAACAGGTAAACAAAGAGTTTGAGGAGGACTTTGATGACGACGTTTGAGAACGCTGGAGTTGAACCGTTATTTATTTATGTTTTTATATTAGACTTGAAGTTGTTTGGAGACGTTGTAATTTCTTCTAGTACATTTGGAGGTTTTTCGTACGTTTGGTATCTTTTTCCGATGTAATGAATGTTACATTTCTATTTTTAGATATTGAGTTTCTATTCATAGATGTTTGATTATTTGGGAAAAAAATTTACCCGGGTCTTTCGCTTCCGTTTGCTTTAATTTGATACGACGTAGTAGAGGCTTACGTATAAAGTGAAATTTATTTTATTTTATACGTGCCGAACGTTCATTTTCTGGATAAGGACTCGGTGTCCGGGAACGGGGCGTTACAGTTGGTGTCAGAGAGAAGCGTCTTTTAGGCTTCATTTCTTTTAAGATAAGATTTCTTTAGATCTTTTAGTAACGTTCTGGTTTTCCTTTGATCATCAGGATGGTCTTCACTAGAACCGGAGCGGGTGTAGAAGCTTCTGGAGTACGTCGAGAGAGTCCAACACCAGTCGTAGGAGGCGGTTTTGTGAGTCCGAATCCTTCACCTCATCCGAGCCCCACTCCACCACCTCATACTGCGACCCCTACACCTCGATCTCATCGGAGTCAGTCACCACGATCATGGCATAATCCAACGCCAAGACTTCAACCAAGGTACAACATAATCTATGTAGAACCCGGGGTAGCACCAATCCGTGTCACCGTAGTAGGAGACATTCCACCAGTTAACGTACCCCCAGCAACCAACATATATCCTCCACCAGTCAGTGTCTATCCACCACCGGTAAGCCACCCTTCTCCACCAGTTTTCCACCATCAGCAACATCAGACCTTTAACCCACCATCAGTAGGTCACACTCCTCGACCTACTATACCCCTTTCACCACGTTTTGACCATCAACAAGGAATTGGTTACCCACCATACGGTTTCTATCAACCACCACCATACCAGCAATAGCCTCACCAGCAAGAGATACCTTTTGGACATCAACAAGATCCACCAGTGAGACCAATTTTTTAGCAAGAAACACCAGTGGATTGGTACACGAGGCTAAGAAGGAACAAAGTTCAAGACTTCTTCGTGAATGTGGAACATTCCAAGGCCGAAGAATAGTAAAGGAGTTTCAAGAAAGCTTGCAGGAATATACATGTTCCTGAATCTGAGATGGCCTAGTTGACGGTTAGTTTCCTTTTGGGTACGGTTGAATCATGGATTGATGCTATAGAGAGTAGAAACGGGAAGGTGACAGATTGGGAAAGCTTTAAGGCTATTTTTTTCAATGAGTACTTCCCGGCGACAGTGCAAGCAGACAAGGCTAGTCAGTTCCTAAAACTTAAGCAGGGTACACAGCTGACGGTATCTCAGTATACCAACAAGTTTAAAGAGTTGGAAAGGTTTTATCCTGAGATTATGAAGGTTGAAGAGAGGAAGATGGCTCTATAGAAGGAAGGCTTATCGTATGAGATACAGTCGGGTATGCTAGGTTTCACGGCAAGGAACATGGCTGAGCTTCTGAACAAATATTTGGAGGTTGAGACCTTCAAGAAAAAGGCTACCGTGGTTATCGGGAATAAGAGAAGTTTTGGGGCAAGTCAAGGCTATAACCGAGGAGCACCACAGCAGAATGCCAAGAAACCCACAGCTCCTGCGGCAGGTAAACATCCAACCAGAGCACCGCTTTGCCCCAAGTGCAACAGGAATCACCCAGTTGAGTGTAAGGCTAGTACAGATGGCAACAACTACTGTGGAAATCTATGACATTTTGCTAAGATGTGTCCGACAAAGGGGAGCTCGAGTAATCAGAATCAAGGAAGTGGAAAAGGCGGCCTGAGTCACCCAGTTTGAGTGTTTGTAGTGGATGCTGAGATGGCTGAACCAGATGATAATGTTATTTCAGGTACTTTTAGTGTTTATTTTGATTTATTAGAGTACTTTATAGCACGATTTAACTCATGTTGTATATGTATTTAAATAAATGAATTCACATCCTAGGTACAATAATATTAGACAACTTAGTTGTTACGGCATTGTTTGATACGGGAGCGTCTAACACTTTTGTGCCAACTAATGTAGCTAAGAAGCTTTACTTACCAGCGGAAACTTTAAGAAACACTTTGGAAATAACAAAACCTTTAGGAAAGGTGACTAAGGTAGCCAAGTTGATGCCTCAAGTGGATGTAAGAGTAGGAACGTATCATTGCAAGAGTGACTTTACGGTTTTAGACTTTTCAGATTTCGACGTAATTCTTGGAATAGATTGGCGATCCGAGAATTTTGTTCACTTGGATTGTAGAGAAAAGGGAGTGACATTTAAGATACCCAGGAAATCATATAAGACTTATCAAGGTCATGTTTACAAGCCAAGTAAGAAGCGTCACCCTATAATTTTAGCAGTTAAGGCAATAAGAGTTTGTCAGAAAGGTTGTGAAGGCTACTTGTTGTACGCAGTGGATGTCGAACAAGTGAAGCCTAAGTTAGAAAACCCACTGTAGCAAAGAGTGCATTTGAAGTGTTTCCAGAAGAGTTACTGGTAAACATGCCGGATAGAGAGATCGAGTTTGAGATCAAGTTGATACCAAGAGCGGCACCAGTTGCTAATGCACCCTATAGAATGGTACCGGCTGAATTGAAGGAGTTGAAAGCTCAACTTAAGGATATGCTTGAGAGAAACATAATTCAGCCTAGTACCTCGCCTTGGGGACCCCCAGTGTTATTAGTCAAGAAGAAGGATGATAGCATGAGGATGTGTATCGACTACTGAGCATTGAACAATCTTACCATCAAGAATAAATATCCCTTACCAAGGATTGATGATTTTTTCAATCAGCTGCAAGGCAAGAGAGTTTTCTTTACGATTGATCTTAGGTCCGGTTATCACCAATTAAAGATCAAGGTAGCAGATATACCGAAGACATCTTTCAGTACGAGGTATGGACATTATGAGTTCTTAGTCATGCCTTTTGGACTCACTAATGCTCCATCTGCATTTAGGGATTTAATGCTGCATGTTTTCATGCCATACTTGGACAAGTTTGTGATAGTATTCATAGATGACATCCTAGTACACTCAAAGGATGAGAAGGAACATGAAGAACACTAAAGGATAGTGTTGGATACTTTGAGGAAGAACCAGTTGTATGCTAAGTTCTCAAAGTGTGACTTCTGGTTGGATCAAGTTAGTTTCTTGGGTCATGTCATTTCTGGAGATGGCATCAAGGTTGATCCGGCAAAGATTGAAGTAGTTGAGAAGTGGTCCAGACCGACTACAATCTCAGAGGTTAGAAGTTTTCTCGGTTTGGCTGGCTATTATTGGAAGTGTATACAGGGCTTCTCAAAGATAGCTAGACCACTTACCCGGCTCACTCAAAAGAACGTAAAGTTCGAGTGGACAAGTGAGTGTGAAGATGCTTTTCAATTGTTGAATAGGAAGTTGACTACAGCCCCAATTTTGGCAGTTCCGGAGATTTTTGATAATTATGACGTGTATACGGATGCTTCGGAACAAGGTTTAGGTTGTGTGTTGATGCAAGGAGGTAAAGTCATTGCCTATGCGTCAAGGCAGTTAAAAGTGCATGAGAAAAACTACCCGACATGTGATCTCGAGTTGGCCGAGGGAGTGTTTGCCCTAAAGATTTGGAGGCACTACTTGTATTGAGTTAAGGCTAGGATCTTCACCGACCATAAGAGTTTGAATTATTTCTTTACCCAAGAAAATCTAAATATCAGACAAAGGAGATGGTTAGAGTTCGTAAAGGATTACGACTTGGATATTCAGTACCATCCGGGTAAGGCCAATATAGTGGCTGATGCTTTGAGCAGAAAACCAGTGTTTGCAGTTTCAAGCGTCGAAGATGTGGCAGAAAGGTTGGATGGGCTGAGAATCAGACGTTTTGATCAGATTGAAGACCGGCTGTTTGTGGCACCGTTGTTGGCGAGATCGGAGTTGATTGATGATATTCGGGAGAAGCAAAATGAAGATCCAGGTTTGGTTTATTTGAAGAGTGCTGCAAGAGAAAAGCCTACAGTGGGTTATGTGTTAGATAAAAATAGGAACCTTTGGTACCAGGATCGGTTGTGTGTGCCCAATGTTAGTGATTTGAGACAAAGAGTTATGGAAGAGGCACATAGGGTTGCCTTTTCGGTTCATCCAGGAGCTACTAAAATGTACAGAGACTTGAAGGAAAAGTTTTGGTGGCCCTCAATGAAACTGGAAATAGCTAAGTTCGTAGCAGAGTGTGATACTTGCCAGAAGGTTAAAGCAGAGCATAGAAGACTAGGAGGACTGCTTAAGCCGTTGGATATCCCTGAATGGAAATAGGATAAGATCACGATGGATTTCATCACCGGTTTACCTAAGACATGTGGCGGGCATGATGCGATTTGGGTGATTATGGATAGATTGACCAAATCCGCTCATTTCTTACCATTTAAGGTTGATATGCCCTTGAAGAGGATGACCACACTATACTTGGATAATATAGTGAAGTTGCACGGAGTACATGTCTCTATAGTTTCGGTTCGAGATAGTCGGTTTTGGAAAGGTTTACAGCAACCTTTTGGTACGAGGTTGTATTTGAGTACGGCATTTCATCCTCAGACAGATGTACAGTCAGAAAGGACCATCCAAACACTTGAAGATATGTTAAGAGCCTGTGGTTTGCAAGTAGGCGGATCATGGGATGATTAACTACCCGTAGCAGAGTTTGCCTACAATAACAGTTATCATGCAAGCCTAGTCATGCCACCGTTTGAAGCTTTGTACGGAAAAATATCTAGAACGCCGCTGTTTTGGGATGAAGTCGGGGAAAGCCAAGTCACCGGGCCGGAATTGGTTGAACAAGCTAAGGAAAGAGTTCAGTTGGTTTAGAAGAATCTGAAGGCTGCACAAGATAGACAGAAGAGTTGGGCAGATGTTAGAAGTAGACCTCTTGAGTTTGAAGTTGGTGAAAGAGTTTATCTACGAGCTTCACCTATGAAGGGAGTTAAACGATTTGGACAAAAGGGAAAGCTAAGCCCTAGATATGTTGGACATTTTGAGATTCTGGAAAGAGTTGGACCATTGGCTTATAAGCTTAAGCTACCGGAATCAATGTCAAGAGTCCACAACGTGTTTCATGTTTCGATGTTGAAGAAGTGTTTGACCAAGACGGATGTTGAAACCACAGTTGATCCAGAAGTTCTTCATGATAATCTAGCTTATGATGAGAAGCCGATCAGAATTTTGGACCGGAAAAGAAAAGATGGTTAAAGACGGCTGATTGCTTTGGTTTTGATACAATGGAGCAACCATTCACCAAAGAAGGCAACTTGGGAAGTTGAAGATGATATGATCAGCGAGTTTCTAGATTTTATGGACTTACCAGGTATGTTCTAGTTTCGAAGACGAAACTCCTCTTAAGGGGGGAGGAATGTAATATTCGATTTTTAGGAAAGAAGGACATATGTCATTTTGCAGCGAAATATTATTATTCTGACTTCTTTTATTGGAGTTAAATTATATAAGATATTTATATATATTTTTGAGATATATGTATAAATTAAGGAAAAGAAAATCTGATTAGTAAGGGTAATTAAGGAAAATTAGGATTAGATTAATTATTGGGATTTCCTATTTAAGGAAAATAAACCCAATCAGTTTTCCGTAACCTTTTGAATCAGATTTTCCACCTCCTAAACTTCATCTTTTGCGTGTGAGAGCAAGGTTTAGGGTTGAGAGATTTTCTTTCAGTTTCTAAGTCGATTCTTAATCGTTTTCAGATCATAGTAGAGCATCGGAATCGACGTGAAGAGATTGTCGTTTAAATACCAGAAAGTTGGAGCTTTGTCAAGTTATGTTCGAGCCCTAGTTCTGTTCTTGTTTGAGTTGGATTCAAACTCATCAATTCGTAGGTTTGTATGTTTAGAAGCGTGTGATCGAAACGGATCAGTTTTGTTGCGGTATTCTGTGTTCTTGGAGTTGGATTATCTTGCTAAAAGGTAAGAAGCTCTTCCTACAATCTAGTTATGGTTGAGAGTAGCTAGATCATGTTTTTAATGCATTTTGTATCAAGTTTTTGGCTTAGATGGAGTATAAGAATTAAGGTTTGATTTGGATCTTAAAAGCTATGTCTTTTGATGTTTTTCTGTTATAATTCATGTGCAATATGTTTGGATTTGAGTAGAGATCGTTAAGGGATGAAAATCAGGATATTATGGTTTTTCTGCGCTAAATGCGTATGCATTGGCTTGCAACACGCACGCATTCCTGTTACTGGATTGTTTGTTTTTTTAGCAACAGGTTGAATGCGCACGCATTCAATGGAATGCGCACGCATTCATGGTTTAGAGTTGTTCAGGATGCTCCCAGCATGAACAATGCGCACGCATCGCAAGCAATGCGCACGCATTGGTTGGACAGTGTCTTTGAGCTTAGGTTATGGTCAGGGAATGCGTGCGCATTGCCCCAGTATTTAATTAAATGTTATTTAAGCCTTTTTATAAGATGTTAAACATTATGACATGATCAAATAATATTGATTAGACATGAACAAGCCCCGACTAAGTTTATGATGCGTTTGGTTCCGGCACCGGACGTACTCTTAAAGGGTGATGAAGTTCGGGACCGTCGGAAGGGCATGAAAAGGCTTGTGCTTTGATGAATAGAGTCCATCAATGTCTGTGTAATTGATAGGATGTGAAGTCTAGCTGTCTAAGTGAGGGAGTAGAGTTGATACGGTGAGTTTTATTCTGAAAACACTTAGGTGGCTAGTTAATACACAATAATAATTACATATGTGTAGTAAAAGCTAAAACGTCACTTATTTTCGGTTAGGCACTATTTCATATCGGCGATGTGATTCGTTCATAAAAAGGTGGACAACGCTACTGGCTCAAAAGGCTGAAGGGTAGTTGTTGGAAATAATATTTGTGTTTTGATGATGATTCGTCACGTAATTAATAAGATCATTTATAACCCATGATGATGAAGTCATAACTAACTGTTATAGTGCATAATGGAAGAAGAAGCAAGAAACAGTCTAGATAAAAATGTATAAGTTCTACTAGAGTCTGAACCTTGTATAGGTTATTTCAGACAAGCATTGTAATAGTTAAGAACTAATCAAACACCTGAGTCGCAACAAGAAAACTGAGTTTATATATGAAGAACTGAGGAAGCAGACTCAGTTATTCAAGAACTGAAAAAGATAAGCTCGGTGAGGGACACATACTCAGTTGGCCTATCTAAGAAGACTGAAGAACTGAGGTGGCAAACTCAGTTAGAAGCTGATTAAGCCGTGACTATAAATCGGATTCGGGAAAATCTGTGGTGACTGGCCCGAACTATAGATCATGTAAAGTTTGAATAATCTTAAGGACAAAGATTATCGATTATCGGGAGAAGAAGGAAGGTCGAATGGTGTACTCCGACTTAGTCAATAAAAGTCGGATGTCAAGAATACAAGGTACTCGATTTTGAAGAAGAGTAGAAAAGCGAGTTAAGGCCTTGTTGAATTTGAACTGACAAAATGACAAAAGGTCGTACATATGAACGTTGGCTAAACGACAAATGTAACGGCTACAAGAGCTAGTTGACCGTAACATCACCCCTATAAATACACAGAGAAAAAGGATTAAAAAAGTGGTATCGGAGAAGTTTTGAAAAGCACATATCTAAAGATCCAGATCCAGAAATTCAGATTTCATATCTAGAAAAAGGGAAGCCAACAGAATTTCCTTGGAGATTTAAAAGAAAGATCCAGCAACCCATTAAGGGGGAAGAAGGCATCTTGGAGCTACAACACTATATCCAGAAGAATCAGACAGCTCACTGAATTAATCTTTTGATTAATTCTAAACCTAACCTTTATGGAAAAGGTTGGTTGTGCATAGTTTGAGGAGAGCAACTCCACCTTTCCTCATACGGTTGCAACTTGGTTGCCACAGCTCTTGGTGCAGTCTGCGGACTGTGTGTATGTCAGTGGTGAGCTGGTGAAGGAGTCATTCCACCTCCGAAGGATCAGTGTGCAGAATGAAGGGAGCAATCCTACCTTTCTTCATTATGTGTAGACAGTGAAACTAAGGTGTCGTGAAGGACTGTCATTAGGCTAGAATTTTGTAATGGTTATCTCAAGATTCTAGTGATACCTCCTACACCACAGGAGAAGGGGAGACGTACGGGAATACACCACCCAGAACTTCCTTAAACAAATCTTGTGTTGACTTATTTTATGCCTTTACATTTGTGCTGTGATTGTTTTAATTATTGCATAATTGACGTGGCCTTTTCTAGTGCTATTCCAGTCCTTAACCGACGAAGTAGTATCGGGTCAAATCAGTAGTGCTAGTATGGTGAGTCGGTGTCGAATCCTCGAGGAAACGTGTGGTAATTCGAGTGTGGCTAAACACCAAGAAGTCATTATTAACTCAATCTAAGTCATGATTTTCCTTTTCTTTTTTAGTAAGTAAGAAACAAGAAATAAAATTAAAATAGTAAATAAATGCATAAAACTAAAACAGATATATAGATACATAAATATATATATATATATAAATATATAGAAATACACACACACACACACACATATATATATATATATATATATATATATATATATATATATATATATATATATATATATATATATATAGGTACCAATACAATATATAGGATATAAATACTAGTAATATTATTAGAAACTAGCCAAGAATATGTCATCAAATCAAGTATCTCTTTTTAGTAGAAATAGATGTGCTTGATCTTTCCTTATTTTAAGGTGAATCAATTATATATGAACCGGTGTACTCTAAAGCTAGACAACTCCTCCTCACACTAGCGTATGAAATTGTCATATGTCAAATTGTCGGCGATTTAATCTCCACAACCGCCCCATGCTAATCTCGATTAGTGCGAGCAGTGCAGTACAAATCTACCCCGGATAAAAGAGGTTATTCCGTTTGTCGAGGCGGCGATGTTATTCAAAAGGCTCCGGTTGTCGGGCGGATCGATTTAACTTTCGGTGTTAGTTTCAATTAAACCGTTGATTTTAACATTATTACGATCTTGAGCACAAATTTAATAAGATTCATCTTTCCCAAGACAAATCGCCCCGGGTAGGAAATAGGATTCCGTTGTCACGCTTTTGCACGGCCAATTTTACCCTCCGGTTTTTCTATCCTTTATCTCATATCCTAACTTCTCTGGTCAGTTCATCGTTAGGTTATATGTAGCGATTCAACTTAGTTAATTACGTCAATCCGAATATTATCAATACGTTGCAAAATAGAAAAAGATTCATTATAATCGATTTTAATTCAATTTTAACATAGTCATAATCTATTTCCCTAAAAAGATAAATTAATTCAATTTCATATCTTGGCTAGATATAGAGTTAGCCTAATATCATTATAACTAATATATAGATACTAATATAATAAACAAACATAAATACATTAAAAAGTTACTGAGATTACAATTGAAGCGTCGAGCCGTATTTTCCGAAATAACAACTCCTTTAGCAACAACGAGCCTTGATAATCCTTCTAAGTATTACAACGACACTTATACTACATTATTATTTTAGCAGAGTGCCGTTTACAGTATTTACGAACTAGAAACTAGATTAAGATAATATATATATATATATATATATATATATATATATATATATATATATATATATAGAAGTGATATATATATATATATATTGGTACAACTCAACAATCTGCAAATGAGGAGTATTTATAGAGTGGAACACAAGGCCGGCGCGGGCGGTCATACACTACACAGCGGGCAAGTGCTACGATGGAAATTCTCTCCTGGACGGTCCCATGTCTTTGGTGGCGAGAGATATTCGGCTCGGGCGGTTTTTTCGATTCGGGCGGATCTTGAAAAATATCTTTCTTGGTTTTTTTTTTTGTTGTCATTTTCTTCGGTTTTTTACTGTTTCGGTTTTAATTCTTCAGTTTTCCATCACACGTACCCTGAAAGAGTAATAAACACGAGCCACAGTAATTTTGACCACAAAAACTTTAAGTTTTACTAAAATTATAACGATAATATCTATTTATAACGATTTCGATTTTTATGTGTTTTTAGATATATTTTTATAAAATTTATACGATATTATCGTAAATACGATATAAAAAGTCATATAATATGGTTATATTTTTATGATACATCAACTACTCCCCACTTAAACTTTTGATCGTCATAAAGCGAAAATAAGCGATAATATATAAAATGTTATAATGCAAATAATATAGTTCTTCTAGACTAAATTTCTAATTTAGTAACGCATCTTTATCAACATTATAATTATATTAATTTTATCTATCTAAGATTTTTAAAAAATAAAAGTGTGTATACCTTAATAAATTAGTTATAAAATATTATCTAAATGAAATTCTACATGAATTACTTAATAACTATAAAATAAAATACTTAGAATAATTTTGTAATCTCCGCTTATATGAAATTTGGAATCAAGGACTAAAGTCAAGTAGTTGGCAAAATGGCTTATAACGTTCAGGCTCAGGGTGTTTGGCTAATCGAAAGGATAAAAAAGGAAAATCAGAAGAAATAGAAGCAAGTTGTACGTACTTACACCTTCAACTTTTGATCAAAAAAAATACCTTGATTAGTAACATCCTGACACTGTTTTTTCAAAATTTAATTCTACTAACCATATATATATATATATATATATATATATATATATATATATATATATATATATATATATATATATATATATATATTTTTTTTTTTACAAACATATCCGAACTCATTGCTGAATCGATTATCTTTCAAGCGTCATGAGGTGAGAACGAATACATCAAAGACCTAACTATTCCAATTTTTCTTTTCTAGAGAATAACACTTTTTGATAACAGATTGCCTTCCGAATATTATTTATTCCAATCTCAGCATATACCTTTATTGAATTTCGATGTCGTCACCGCTATCCATAAGCACATACTAAACTTGCGGGATTTCAAGGAAATGTAGACCAATTTAAGTTAAGGGTCGGTTATATCTAGTTAATCATAATGGCTACTTTCGTGAGGTCTTGATCACTCTACAAAGTGAGGTGGAGACAAAATTGGAAATTACGTTCGGGTAGCTTATTTGGCCATAGTTAGTCAAAGTGATGCCAAAAATCTCATCATTCCTAATCCGATTCCAAATTCATACTTGCCTTGAAAAGAAAATCATTCTAAAATTTTATTATAATTATAAGTAACTTTTGTCTAATTTCACAAAAAAATAATATTTCATAATATTTATCTAGGTATACATACTTAAAATCTTGATAAAAATCTAACATAGATATAAATAATATAGAAATAATATATCGAGATTACATTACTTAATTAAACATTTATTCTATCCAACTATATTATCCATATTATCTGAATTATATATTATTTCGTTTATTTCCTTAAGAATAATTAAACTAAGTGCATCAGTAATTGATATATTAAATTTATTTTATTTACTAACCAATTTCTACTCCCCACTTGTGAATTGGCATCGTCTCGATGTGTAATGAGTAGTAAAAAGTTGGTTTAGGAGATAAAATAAATTTTATAACGGCCGAATATTTTACGTGTCATATAGACTAGCGTTTATATAATATAGCATAATAAAAACATAAAAAAAACAGACAAATATATTATATCATTAAAACTAAGAAAATGAAAAATACAAGCTACTATTAAAACACAAACTTAACTAAAATATTACTAAATTAAACTAAGTTATTATTAAACTAATTTATTCTAAATTAATTTATTCAACCATTATTACCTTTTTTATTGATATTCCTTCCTTACAACCAACATAACTATCTAATTTTCTCCGCTTGAAGATCCTCCCGAATATCGACCGGTAGTAGCCCTACCGAGGAAGGCGAAATGAAAGTACTCATCATCGCTCTTTCCGGTTTTCCACAGCCAAACGAACACTTAATCGGAAATCGACCATGCAAAAGGCATAGGTCGACGGATCGGTCTGCTTCCAAACGCAAAACTAATAAACCGCTCAATCAATATTCCCAATCTATAACATACTGCTTCGTTATAGCATACAATAGTAACAATTCATCATCACCGATTTCCGAGAAATCATCGCTTGGATAAACTTGTGAATTGATGAAACGTTTCCAGGTTCTCAAATGGGGAAGTAAAGCGGCAGTGGAGACATCTCTATCCCTATTATAATGTCGGAATAAAACTTGATAAGATTCTCGAACATTTGTTAATAACTCCTTCAGCGGTATCCAGTCTCCACTGATACTCAAAATGACTAGAGGGTGATGTTTGGGCTGGTGGTATATGAAAAAATTGATTGATTATGGTAGAAGTAAAAGGAACAACAGTACCTCTAATGGTAACAGATCATGCGACTCTACAAGACTAGCCTCTGCAAGTACCGAGTAAAACTCTCTTACCAATGTAACATTAATTCTACCTCTGGGCATACGACAAAAAATAATCCCACCCATCCGCTTCCATCCTTATGAATGCCCAATTATCCACTTTTCAAAATTTAGATCATTAGGTGTAGTGCCCGAAAGACAATTTGTGTAATTGTTTTTAACAATGGATGATGATTTTATCTCACCTTATTACTTGCTTTGTGCTTGTAAATAATACAACTGCTTGCAAACCCTAAGTATATCAAGATGTAACCGCTTAACTCGGTGTATGGCATGCACGTGAGGATTGAGTTAGTGGTGATATGCTTAAATCTGTTAGTCCGTGGTGAACTTAATCGAGTTTAGGTCTCTTGATTAAAACACCAATAATGCGCCTGAACACCTTAGGGTGTGATAGTCTTATCCGGACTGTCGATGAGAGGGTACCTCGTGGGGCATTTATATATGATGGCATTCATATAGAATTGGACCGATTTAATCTGAATTTCTCGGTATAATTCCGTGTCGAGGGATCTTATTAAATCATTAGATGATCATATATGGATCAACCTTAATCTGAGGTGATCACGGGGATGCTACTTGTCCCGGGTAGTGTTTGATGTGTTAGTTACGGTTCACTTTAATATGTGTTCCAAGCCACTTCTCATTGGCACTATCTCTCGGATGAGTGAGTAGTTACGATTTTCACAGACATGGAATCCATTCCTTCCTCGGGAAGAAGAGAGACAGATCCCCTTATTTGTTAGCCCTAAGAAAGTGATCGATCCCGGGAGTTTCACATTTGACTAATTAGCTACTAGTCGATATGTGTGCTAATTGATCATCGTGGGTTAATGGTAAATAAGGATAAGATATTCTCGAGTCGGGTTCACGGAGACTTCCCACGAGAATGGACAATCTATGGAGGGTTAATCCGTATGTAGTGATTATATCAATGGACGCTTATTCACTCTATGGGTTGAGTATAAGTATACATCTATAATCGGTAGAGTGGATTTGGATTTATGGTGGCGTAATCCCGGAATTAATAATTAATGTACTTATTCTCGCTCGATGAATAATTAATTATTGATTTACCGGTTATAGGTCCATGGTCCCCGATGTGGCTCACCGTAATTCGGATGTTTTTCTGTTTTGGGCCTCATTGATAATTAATTGGTTTGCTAATTAATTGATATGCAAAATATTATTTAGTTGGATCGATAATATAATACATGAAAAGACATTTTCGTGGCCTAAACTCCTAGTGTGTGGCGCCTCCTAGCTATTAAAAGGGCAAGAATTGATTTTCTTGTGTGATTAATTATTTACTTATTAAATAATTAATTAATAAAAGATAATTGATTTGTAATTGATTGATTGATTAATCACAATCTTTTATAAATGGAATTATCCTTTATTGTGATTTCTTTTAATTATTTATTTAATTAATTAGCAACTTGAGGCTAAATGATTTACTTCTCCTATATAAAGAGAGTTCTTCCAAGACAAAAAGGTGTGCAAAATTTCGCCCCACACTAGAATAAAGAGAGAAAAATTTGTTTCTTGTCTTGGTTTTTGGTTGAAGAAAAACTTAGAGTTTTCTTGAAAGCATATCAAGGAGGTTTCAAATCAAGGATCGGTGTCCACCAACCACCGTTTGGAGAACACATTGGAAGATCTTGGCTTCTCTTCCCACTATTGGTAAGATAAACTTAACCCCTTGTAGTACTTAAGTCCTTTAATTATGAATTGTGTCATATAAATCGTGATCCATCCATTTGCGCATAGATCTAACTCGTTTAGATCTAAGAACCTGCATCCTTCATGTGGTATCGAGAGCGGGTTCCACGATTTATATAGTCATAATCGTAATTAAACGATTTAAAGGAGTGGAATTGCATGTAGGTGATATTTTACTTATTATTATGCATTAATAATTTTTAAATTGCTATGGTTGAAGAGATGGATTGGGGTTGACACCGTTTTCCCGTTAGATCTATTGTAAACTCATATAAACGATGAAAATTCGTTCATATGAGTATATGAAATTATGTAATTTATGTATTATTGCAATTTTAATTTCCAGAAAATAGATCTGTACATTAGCTGTTTAGTCTTTTCGTTTTTTCCGTTGTTTGAGCCGTTAAAACGAAGATCCCTCCGGTCAGAATCAATATTGGAAGTTGATGAACAATCCCACAAAGTTTGGTGTCGATCAGAGTCCGTTTGGGTTTCCGTTCGTTGCTGCGAAGTAGCTGCTGTAACAGAAAAACGCAGGATTCACAGAAACCCTAACTGTGACTTCTTCGATTTTCTGGGAACAATTGGACCGTTCAAATTAAAATCCGACCGGTCAGATCGATAATCATGGAGTTTTGGACGTGAGATAAAATTTTCAGGATGATCGGGATTCATCTTCATCCCCGATCGATCTCGGGAAGTATATGATGCGCTGCTATGAGAGTCTGTTTCAGCAGCAAGTTGGACGGCTCACTGAGGAATATTGACAAGTCAAAGCTCCGATCCGACCGTCCATCTTGAAGTCTGAAGAATGAAGATCAGATCTGGAAAGTTTCATCCCGATCCAAGTTCGTTTGATATGCCGATCGTCGAAGATTCTTAACAGCTGCAGATTAGGGTTTTAATTTATTTTCGAATAGATTAGTTACGAAGTCAACGGTCATTCCATCTCTTGTTTATTTTCCGCACTAGTATACATGTGTAGATTGTATGAGTAGAACCGGAAAATTGCCATGACATGCATCATATCATGAATTCCACTCCATATGCATACATGTAGAAATTAATTCGAGGAATTAGTTAGGCATGTATAAAACACGATTAGTTTTAATTAATTGTTTGATATTAATTAGAAACTAATTAGGGTAAAACCCGAGGTATACGGGTTTTTCAATCGTCGAGGTTGGGTGATGGATTCTCGGTGAATCCCACTCTGCGAAAGCATAAGGAGTAAAATCCGAAACCTCGTGGTTAAGGTGTTGGATTCTCGGTGAATTCCACCTTACCTAAGACGAGATTACGTTTTTGTTCCGTAGTGTCTACGTGAAAGTTTGATGTTTAAGGATTGGATAATCACGGGCAAACAGGTTCGAAAGTGGTTTAACCACGGTTGGGTGGTCAACGATGAGCTACGGCTCAATCGACTTCACCCTCCGCGTGTGGCGCTTTGCACGGGGTCCGGCAATCTTGAGCCATCCGAAGAGCCACTACGGCTCAACGGACCTCTCCTAGCCTTGACCCGTCCGGCGGCCACATATGTTCTAACGAATAGGTCGGGTGGGCTAGCCCACATAACCGACAACATTCGGGCCTATGATTTATTGTTCCTTAATGTAACATCAAGTCCAAAACGTGATCAAGAAACCCACCACTTTTTCAAAATATTGAGTGGGAGCGAGAGGCGACGGCCGACCCCACGGCCTCTACATGTTGACACAAGCAATGTGAGAGAATGGTGACGCCTCGTGCGGCGCTGGGACCGGCCTCCTAAGGAAGGCCTTCACCGCTATCAAAATTCAAGGCTTGGTCTCCGAAAGGATAGGATTTTGGGTACTCGTCGGGTCACCGACCGACCCTGCCGCGGCACACTCTGGGTCTACCTAAAAATGCTGAGACAGTGAGGTCACACTCATAAAGGGTATTTTTGGTAGTACCTTGGCTGAAAAAGGAAAGGTGATTGACGATCACAAATGAGATGTTCGATTCTCAATCGATCTTCAATATTAATCGAAACCTCTTTGACCTACCCTAAGGCGACTCGAGGCATTAGATTAAATCCTTGGAACGGTAGGATAGACTATAAGTACTTAGTTTATGTTCCTAAAATTTTAGTAGTGTATGATTTGGATTTATTTTCTCATCAATTTTATCTACAAATCGTATATATATCTCTAAGGTGCTAGACTGCTAGTGTAAAATTGACTAGTAATGACTTCGTTAAAAAGTGGTAAGTAACTAGAACGTTGTATTTATTAATCTCACATGCGATTAATTTTCGGAAGAGATATTTCTCTTGAAGCCTTCAAAACTTAAGTGACGTAAATAGACATGTCACTGCTGTCACTCGTACAGAACGAGAGACAACCGTAGTTAGTTTGAAAGATGATTGGGACGATAAAATTCTTCTAGTGAATTGTGTAGTGTCTACACGAGAAATTTTCTGATAGAAAAATTGGAGAATCATAAATTAAAGTGTCGCTAGTTAGACGGTATTTGGAACCGATAAACTAGTGGGAGCTTTTATATTAGGTTTTTCTAATTTACTAGAAAATCAGTCCCACTGGATAACACTTTCATTAGACATCCCACAGTTCACGAGTAGTGTCTACTCAAACGAACTGCTAGTTCAAGACTATTTCCTTTTAAGGAAAGTTAAGAATGGGAAAGAATGTCTATAAGTGTTAATCATCTTAACTAAAGTTTTAAGGCTAAACCAAACATTAATTAAAGAAAGTATAGGATAAGGAAAGTGATTTCGGATCACTAACCAATGAATCCTTAGCGACTTTCTTAACCGAGTAACTTGACTCAGTGGCTTAGTTCTTTGGAAGAACAATGAAGCTGTGCATTAATAAAGTAACAACGGGTAGTAATTTCAGCTTAGAATAGTGGGAGTGATATAAGGAAATGAATTTGATTCTATCCTTGAATATCACGAAAAAAATTTATTTTTCTGCATTTTGATTCGTTGAAACAATTGGATTCACTTTCAACTCGATATATTGTTGCCTCATAGAAAGTGAATATGACATTTGTAGTATGAATCCGAGCCTCGGACTTTTGTTTGATAAAGTCAGAACCACTTAGAACAGCTGAATAAGTATGTGTAACACATCTAAAACTATTAAAGGTAAAAGGTTTCCGTATTAAGATAAACGACCCTTCAATATCTATTAATTAGTGCATATATCCTAGAGATAAGACTGACGATCGGGCTAAGGGTGATTCCTATCTCCCGCCTAGAACACTATCTCAAAGGAACAATGACTAAGTTTCCTTTCAATCGGGAGAGGGTAATAGATTTGAAGGGGTAACATAGCTTGTTCATCATGACCTTCGGGTCTAGTGAGAGACACAAGCTAGTGGGAGTTTTTGAGTAGTGACATTTTGTCTGATAACTACTCGAAACGCAATTTAGTGTATCAAAAGAATATGAGGAGGTGTCTCTGATTTTAGCAGAGAATAGAGTATTCCATGCTCAGAAATAGGCTATCGCATAGTCTTGGGGCTGATGCTCGGCCTGCCTCCTAGTGGAATGTTTCTCACCGAGGAAGAAACCATAGACTTGCCCTATATAGTTATTGATATGCTACAATACACTTTGCTAAACTCGATTAAGATAATTCGTTGCAAAATAACGGTTAACATTATTATGTAAACCGAGAAGTCTACCTAGAAGATGCTAGTGAGTTTATGGATAAGGAGTGAATTCGGTTCACACCACATCCGTAAATGTAGGCATTTAGCATTTAATGCTTGAAGGTAGGATCGGGGATTTTATGATACGTTCGATTGTGAATGTTCATGAAATATCTTAATGAGACGAGTGAAGGTTGATTATAAGATTCTTGAGATCGAAAGTGACGGTTGAATCATCACAAGCCTTCGATAGAATCTATAAGAAATGCGACCTTAAACCTTGGAGTATGGTTACCCAAAGGTAGTTACTATCTCGATTTAATCGGACCACGTCCCAACATTAGTTGTTGGTGATTACACCGATAAATACTACTAGATCGTAATGTCAATCCACCCAAGACACACAGTGGGAGTATGGTTTAACCGTTGACCCATTGTGATTTTGTGGACTTTATAATCTATTTGGGGTGATTGATAACCTATGGCTCTTGGTGGGTCAGTATAGGATTCTAATTATAGAGATTGGTTTGAAAACCTTAACCCCTGTGAATGGAGTTTTGGTACTCCAGGTTACATTCACCTCTTGTAGAACCACCTGTGTCTCAGCCCGAGTGGGAGCAATTGGATCTACACGGAAAAGAGTCGAATGAATAGGAAAGTTTAAACTTTCAAAGCAAAGTTGAGTGGTATAGGGGTGATTCCTCGACAAGTAAAGAGTTAACCGGACCTTGAACTCTCTCACCACTCGGTCTTGCTAGATTTCGTTAAGCGAGAAAATAGGGTGATTCCACGAGACTTTCTTGCCGAACAACGGAATCTGAATTCATTCGAAATGAAGGGTTTTAGCTAAGAATGAATAACGGATTCGTTACAAAGCGTAAGATAGGGTGATTCCCTAAGACCTTTTTGCGAGACTAACGATATCTTAATTCATTCGAAAAAGAACCTTTGGTAGGAGGCACACTACATGGCTTATATCCTTTGTGGATTTAAGAGAACCTCTCGGTCATTTAAAAGTCACATGTTTTAAAATATGTGGACTTGACCAAAATATTGATAAGTTTTTCGTAGACTGGATATCAATATTGGTAATGTAGTAGTAGTATTAGTGTTCATAAATGATAACACTAAAACAATTGGAAACAACATGGGGGTGTGCTATCTCAAGTCGGAAATCGACACGCCAAGATTCTCTGGATGAGAGAATTGGACTATGTTCTAAGAATCGATTCATCAAATTCACGAGAATGAGTCATTGGCTATCCCAATCGATCTTATTGAATAAGATGATTATGCATATATGGTTGCAAAGATTCATCGAGAGTTGTCCTACCCTACCTCTCGGGAATGATTCTCTAAATCTTCGGATAAAGAGAAAATGGGATGAGTCTCTCTTGGATAACGGCAAGTCAGGTTGTCACAAGTCAATAGTAGTCGAATCTCGGATTCGAGCATAAAATAGCGGTTTAGTACGTCCTCAAGTATCGTTAGAGAACGAGGAAACATATGCTTGTATATTCAGTGCAAACTTGAATATGGTTGTCTACACGATTCTCGACTTGTAGTCAGATTAAGGATGATCATTACGTTGATCTCGGGCTCAGTGTTTACTCATAGTGCTTAGAATTTCCTTTTTGGTCTGGAAGTATTTCCAGGTCTGATAGGCCGATATCACTTCATTATGAAAACAGTGAAGAGATAGCTTAGAAGGATTTTCTCGATCACTGAGGTCAAAAGCATGTTAAGAGAGAGTACCGCTGATTAGATGGACCGCGCGACGCTTTGATCCTAAAGATCGTCTCGAGCCGACAACCAAATCGATCGATGTGTACCAAGTCTAGTGCTTGGAGAGGTACGGCATTGAGGAATATATCTCATATGCTTTTAGAGCAAGTGGGAGAGTGTTGTGAATAAGATGAGAAATGGTGTGCTCTAAAACAATCGTTACTTGTCATTTCGTGCAAGTGGGAGATTGTTAGTGTAGTGTTCGAAAGACAATTTGTGTAATTGTTTTTAACAATGGATGATGATTTTATCTCACCTTATTACTTGCTTTGTGCTTGTAAATAATACACTCACTGCAAACCCTAAGTATATCAAGATGTAATCGCTTAACTCGGTGTATGGCATGCACGTGAGGATTGAGTTAGTGGTGATATGCTTAAATCTGTTAGTCCGTGGTGAACTTAATCGAGTTTAGGGGTCTCTTGATTAAAACACCAATAATGCGCCCGAACACCTTACGGTGTGATAGTCTTATCCGGACTGTCGATGAGGGTACTCACGTGGGGCATTTATATATGATGGCATTCATATAGAATTTGGACCGATTTAATCTGAATTTCTCGGTATAATTCCGTAATCGAGGAATCTTATTAAATCATTAGATGATCATATATGGATCAACCTTAATCCCGAGGTGATCACGAGATGCCGCTTGTCCCGGGTAGTGTTTGATGTGTTAGTTACGGTTCACTTTAATATGTGTTCCAAGCCACTTCACTTTGGCACTATCTCCGATGAGTGAGTAGTTCTCGATTTTCACAGACATGGAATCCATTCCTTCCTCAAGGAAGTAGTAGAGACAAATCCCTTATTTGTTAGCCCTAAGAAAGTGATCGATCCCGGGAGTTTCACATTTGACTAATTAGCTACTAGTCGATATGTGTGCTAATTGATCATCGTGGGTTAATGGTAAATAAGGATAAGATATTCTCGAGTCGGGTTCACGGAGACTTCCCACTCGAGAATGGACAGATCTATGGAGGGTTAATCCGTATGTAGTGATTATATCAATGGACGCTTTATTCACTCTACATGGGTTGAGTATAAGTATACATCTATAATCGGTAGAGTTCGATTTGGGTTTATGGTGGCGTAATCCCGGAATTAATAATTAATGTACTTATTCTGCTCGATGAATAATTAATTATTGAGCTACTCGGTTATAGGTCCATGGTCCCCGATGTGGCTCCTGTAATTGGATGTTTTTCCTGCTTTGGGCCTCATTGATAATTAATTGGTCAAGCTAATTAATTGATATGCAAAATATTATTTAGTTGGGCTGAATAATATAATACACAGAAAAGACATTTTCTGTGGGCCTAAACCCTAGTGTGTGGCGCCTCCTAGCTATTAAAAGGGCAAGAATTGATTTTCTTGTGTGATTAATTATTTACTTGTTAAATAATTAATTAATAAAAGATAATTGATTTGTAATTGATTGATTGATTAATCACAATCTTATATAAATGGAATTATCCTTTATTGTGATTTCTTTTTAATTATTTATTTAATTAATTAGAAACTTGGAGGCCAAGGATTTACTCTCCTATATAAAGAGAGTTCTTCCAAGACAAAAGGGTGTGCAAAATTTCGCCCCCACACTAGAATAAAGAGAGAAAAATTTGTTTCTTGTCTTGGGTTTTTTGGTTGAAGAAAAACTTAGAGTTTTTCTTGAAAGCATATCAAGGAGGTTTCAAATCCAAGGATCGGTGTCCACCAACCACCGTTTGGAGAACACATTGGAAGATCTTGGCTTCTCTTCCCACTATTGATAAGATAAACTTAACCCCCTTGTAGTACTTAAGTCCTTTAATTATGAATTGTGTCATATAAATCGTGATCCATCCGCTGCGCATAGATCTAACTCGTTTAGATCTAAGAACCTGCATCCTTCATAGACCTCTTTCAACCAGCACCGGTGATTGGTTGAAATTGCTTAAAAAAGGGTTGTGAACCGAGGCATAAATGGAATTGTAAGGAACGGGGTGGAAAAACGGATAATGCGGATTAGGGAGTATGGAATATGGGGTATGCGGAGGAGAATAACTGTTAACTGACGAATGATCGGACATTTTATACGGACTTTATAAGAAAATGAGAGGCTTTATGAGCTGAATTGGCAATTTGAGGAGTGAGGCCTCTGTTTCCTTATATAGAATTGACAGAAATAGATAAGAAACAAGCTGAATGAGGTCGGTGGAACACCAGGCCGGCGCGGGCCGGTGCAGTACCGGCGTGGGCCGGTGCTACAGTGTTCGGTCACGGATTTTTGCATTTCAGGATGTTCTATCAGGTTTATTCAGTGTGAATGCATGTATTTTTATCTAAAACAGGGGTGAACAATTCTAATAATATAGAAACAACGGAAAAAACGTAAAACTGCAAAGTGTACTAACCACAGAGTACATCAAACAGTCTAAAATAAAAATCAAACCAAAGTATATCATCATACATTGTAACATAGGAAAAGTTTACTTAAACTACTCATCTTCATCGTAATCCTCATCTTCGTCATAAGATGAGTCAAAATGAGCCGAAAAGATCCAAACATACTAGAAGTAAAGTCAGCCCCAGAGACCGAGTCGTCATCGAAATCATAGTTGAACTGCTGTGGATCCATTGAAGTAGATGCTAGAAATGTAGCTTGAGTCTCGCTTAGTCGTCATCGCCATCGAACCTTCCAATCCAAACGAGCCGAGACCTGCTTTGTCACATCTCGCCATCGGTTACTCCTCCCATGCCCATAGATGCATCAAATGAACTCAGTAAACATACCACCTGTCCCTGCTGATGACGGCATATAGTCCTGGAATAAAACCGGTGGTGGAATAGGTGGAATCAATCTGCATAGTGTATGGGGTCGGTGACTGACTGAGGGTAACGAGAAGAAATCTCTGCATATCTGGGGATCTATATCACCGATGAAAGCTCAGTGGCCTCTTTGGCCAATCCTAAGATCTTCACCCACTTCCTATTCTCGCTCACAAGCTAAGGCTATATTAGCATCGCCTCTAGTCCGAGCCTCGAACCATATGTTGAAACATAGCCTCAATCTGCTATTCGGCTCAAAGTGGCTGCATGGTGGGATTGCCTAGAGCTCTCGAGATGTATGTATAGGAGATGGCGGTGGTGGTTGTCGTTGTTCTTCTTGGCGATTTGGATTATTGTAATTGATTCTACCAAAGAGTGCGCGGTCGATTTTGACCGATAAGTGGAGCACAAGGTGACATAATCCTATCTTAGGATAGTTTTGGCACTTCATGAAGATCACACAAGGCAGAAATAAGATTAGGGAACGGCAGACGTCCTCCTCGAGTTTTATTCTTAACAAAATCACATGCCTTGGTAAAGATTAGCTTCCCCATATTTATTGGAATATCATGAACCATAGCCTAGGCTAAAACAACATCTTCACGACCATAAGCACATAGATGAGCCGAAGGATTAACATTATATCCTATAAATTGCTTGATGACCATTATGTCCCTTATACAACGTCCATAAGGAAACCTATTATCCTTCCATACTCATTGTGGAATCAAAGGCAGCCTGAGCTTCATAAGATTTAGCCTGTAGTCTACCAGGTAAGTCTAAATTCCAAACAGTATAATAATCATCATCCTCAAGTATCTCAGGTAAACCATAAATAGTATCTATCATAGTAGGATTGAAGGTGACATTAATCGTCCTAAGAGGGATATTTTCTAGTTCTTCAAGAGTAGCCCTATCATAAGTAGACAAAACAGAATAGAACTCGGCTACCATTGTGACATTTATGTTACTAGTGCGCTCCATTGCAATTTCCATCCACTCCTATCTTGAAAGATTTTTCACTTCTTCTCCTAAATAATAAAATCAATACCACGTTCTAAAGTGACCCCCGCACTTATGAAAAATCCATCATAGGCATTCTTAGCTTCATCACTAGCGGTTTTTTCGAAAGAAACGGCTTCTTCGAGTTCGTTTAAAGGTCGCGGTTCATGAACCGGTACTACTTTAGGGTTATCTGGTTTTCTTTTCTTAAAGGTTCTCCTAGATGATGAGGCCATCTACGATAATGGTATGACAAAATAACCACAAAAACAACAACAATCAACAAACACAAATAAGTACTTAGACCAAAATAAAAATAAAATAAAAACTAAAAGCTTGATAAAATTGAAATGATTGATATATATATATATATATATATATATATATATATATATATATATATATATATATATATATATTATTACCGTATAAAGCTAGAAAGAGTAGATAGTTGCCGGAATAGGTGGTGGTGCACTTGAAATGTGTTGAAAAAAAAAAGAGGAGCTTTGCTTGCAAAATCTATCCTTTTATGCAATGGTGATGAATTTATGTAGTGGAATGGAAGAGAAGATGATTTATTAAGTAGTTTGGGATAGAAAAATTGGTGAAAAGTGATGAAATTTTTGAAGAGGGGAAAAGGGGTGGGGCGGCTTTTGTGTTGAAGAAATGAAGAAGATGAAGATGATGGAATTGTGATGTTCTTTAAGGTTATATAGCTAACGAATTGAATCGAACTCCTATCGACTCGAATCGTTAGTAATTACTCGATTCTCCTTTTTTTGGGTAATAATTTAAATTATATCATAGAAATATAAAAATAAATTATTACAAATTTTTATTTTATTTTATAAAAGCTTAAAAAAATATTTTTGGTATGATAATCCTTAATTATATCATATAAATCATATATATGATATAAAAATAAGTTTATCATAAATTTTTTATGAAATCTTAAAATAAAATAAAATAAAAACATAAAACTTAATTTAATTCTACTCCCATCATCCTTAGATCTTCGAGATTTCTATAATAACGGTCCATCAACCTAACTCCTAGAAATGATGCGTTTGAATTCTCTCTTTGTTGTCCATCGATTTTTTAGATAACGACTCTAGTCGTTCCCATCTTAATTACATTCAAACATTCATCCCAGGATTTGGTTGTGCTATCTCCACATTTTCCATTATGTTCACTTTTTCCATGATTCTACATCTCTTTAGAAATCTTGCCTTCTCTTTATAGCACTTCTCGATTTTCCATTACAAAGATCCTTTCTCTCGATTTCTCGAATCGCCTCCTTGTTCAAGTTAAAAACTAAGGCTTCTATTCTAAAGGCAACATCTTTATCTAAACCTAATTTTAAAAGTAAAATAAAAACTTCTATTCTATCTATGAAAGGCATTCCAGCTTCTTTTACGCTCATCCGGTAAAGAGACTAAACTACTTAAATTGCATATTAAAAAGTGAATTAGAAAGATTGTACCCATAATCGGTGAGTTTAGAATTCTCGCTTCCTTAATCCATTGGAGGGTCGTGAAGCAATAATATTTCTTCTGCTTGGGGTATCCCTTCGCCTTCCACGAAATAATTTTACCTCGTGACCATTGGCTATAAAAGTTGTTTTTCCATCGCTTAGTTCAACACTCAGGACTTATAGACTTTAGTTACGTCGTATGGACTCATCCCATCTAGATTTAAGCTTTCCGAAATAACTTTAAACGTGAATTGTATAAAAGTACTCGATCATCTACATGGAACTCACGATTATAGATTTTCTTATCATGGAAAGCTTTCGTGCGTTCCTTGTAGATTCGAGCATTTTCATATGAATCGAGTCGAAACTCTTCCAGTTCTGTTAACTGAAGTAATCTATGATCACCAACAGCTTTAGGATCAAAATTTAGGAATTTAATAGCCCATAAAGCTCGGTGTTCTAATTCAACAGGGAGATGACAAGATTTACCAAAAACTAATTTATAAGGAGAACAACCAATTGGCGTTTTGAAGGTTGTTCTGTATGCCCATAATGCATCATCTAGTCTTTCTCTTGATTTCTACGATTTGAGTCCACTGTTTTCACCACGATTCTTTTAATTTCTCTATTAGACACCTCTACCTGTCCACTAGTTTGCGGATGATAGGGTGTTCCTAGTTTATGAGTTACACCATATTTCTCAATTATCTTAGTAAATGGTCGGTTGCAAAAATGTGAACCCCTATCACTAATGATAGCCCTCTGAGTGTGCCATATCTTGTAAATATATTCTTTTAAGGAACCTTAGCACAACCTTGGTATCATTAGTGGGAAGAGCTTCACTTTCTACCCATTTCGAGACATAATCAACCATTACTAGAATAAATCTTTTTCCCAAACGATATAGGGAAAGGTCCCATGAAATCTATGCCCCATACATCAAATAACTCACATTCTAAAATCGGTTGCATAGGCATTTCATGTTTTTAGATATGTTTCCCATTTTTGACAAGATTTACAAGATTTTACATATTTATACGCATCTTTATATAGTGTAGGCCAATAAAAACCACATTGTAAAACTTTAAAAGCGCTTTTCCATCCTCCATGATGACCTCCTCCTCCTCACGATCATGACAAAGCGATAAAACGCTTAAAATCTCGATTGGTCGTGAATACATTTTACGATTATTCTATCCGAGCATCTTCGGAAAAGATCTGGTTTCTCCCAATAATAAAACTTTAAGTCGTAAAAGAATTTCTTTATCTGCTGCCAAGTCCAATGAGACGGGATGTAATTACAGGTTAGATAGTTAACGATATTCCCAAACCACGGTGAATTTTCTTTTAATGGTATTCTATCTTTTAATAATTGCATGGTTGGGGGAGTATCGATCCTAAAAAGTTGTTCATCTGGAAATGAATCTCGTATTTCATTTCCTTTTCCTTCATCATTTTCCATTCTACTTAGAAGATCTGCTACTACATTTTCACTTCCTTTTTTATCCTTAATTTCAATATCAAATTCTTGAAGTAACAGGATCCATCTAAGAAGACGTGGTTTAGCATCTTTCTTACTTAACAGATACTTCAAGGCTGAATGGTCTGTATAAATAATGACCTTAGATCCAACAATATACGATCTAAACTTATCTAAGGCAAAAATTACAGCCAACAGTTCTTTTTCCGTAGTAGCATAATTTAGTTGAGCTGCGTTTAACGTGTGAGATGCATAGTAGATTGCCTTGAGTACTTTGTTATATCTTTGACCTAAGACAGCTCCTACAGCTAAATCACTTGCATAACACATTATTTCAAATGGTAAATCCCAATCTGGTGCTACCAGTACTGGTGCAGTAGTCAACTTCGCTTTTAGGGTCTGAAAGGCTTCCATACATTTATCTTCAAAGTTAAAAGGCACTTCCTTTCAAGCAAATGACTTAGAGACTTTGCTATTTTTGAAAAATCTGCAATAAATCTCCTATAAAAACCTGCATGTCCGAGAAATCCTCTCAAAGTTCTTAAATTAATTGGTGGAGGTAATTTTTCAATTACTTCGACTTTAGCTTTGTCAACTTCGATACCTACTTCAGAGATTCTATGACCTAGAACAATTCCTTCCGATACCATTAAGTGACATTTTTCCCGCTTTAATACTAAATTGGTATCTTCACAAATACAGCAATACTGCTTAAATGCGATAAGCATTCATCGAAAGAATCTCCATAAACACTAAAGTCATCCATAAAGATTTCTAAGAATTTCTCGACCATGTCGTAAAATATTGCCATCATACATCAATGAAATGTAGGTGGTGCATTACATAAACCAAATGGCATTCGTTTATAAGCAAAGTTCCATACGGACAAGTGAAAGTAGTTTTTCTCTATCTCCTCGCCGCGAATGAATATCTCAGAATATCCGAATAGCCATCTAAGAAACAGAATATTTATGTCCACTTAATCGTTCCAACATCCGCATGCGATGAATGGAAGTGGATGATGATCTTTCTTAGTATGTTCATTCGGTTTTCTAAAATCAATACACATTCGATATCCTGTAATTTCCCTTGTCGGAATCCATTCATTTTTATCATTTTCTTTTACCGTGAAACCTCCTTTTATTGGTACCACTTGAGTTGGACTCACCCATTCACTATCCGATATGGGAAAGATTATCCCCATTTCTAATAGTTTAATGACCTCTTTCTTAACAATGGTTTGTAAATTTGGGTTGAGGCGGCGTTGTGGTGAATACAAGGTTTAGCTCCTTCATTTAGAATGATCTTATGAACGCAAAATCTCGTGGCTAATTCCTTGAATATCCTTGCTTTGTCCATCCAAATGCTTTCTTATGATTTCTTAACATTCTAAGTAATTGATCTTCCTGTTCATTAGTTAAGGTTGATGAAATAATAATCGGCAAAGCAGATTATCGGTTTCAAGAAAAGCATATTTCGATTTGTAGGAAGTGGTTTCAATTCCGATTCCTTGGTGGATCTTCTACTGAAGGTTTTAGAACTGGTCCTTCTAGTTCTAATTCCAAATACTTATGCCATGGATGCTTAGAAAACAGTCCCTTATCAAGATAAAGGATCACTTTTCTCATTTCAGTATCATTTTCATCTTTCTTATAGATAGATAATGCTTAACATTCCTCTAGCCTATCTTCATAATCTTGCAATTGGTCATCACAGAATGTAGATATCTCATCTATAAACGAACATGATTCTGGTGATTTGTATGGATGGTTCATAGCTTTGAAGATATTGAAGGAAACTTCATCTTCATTAACTCTTAGTATCAGTTCTCCTTTTTGAACATCAATTAATGTTCTTCCTGTAGCTAGAAATGGACGACCTAGAATAATTGGCGCTGAATATCCTTCTTCCATTTCCATTATTACAAAATCCACTGGGAAGTAAAATTTGTCAATCTTAACCAATACGTCCTCGATGACTCCCTTAGGATGTTTAATCGTCTATCTGCCATCTGAAGAGTCATTTCAGTATTTGTAAGCTCTCTTATACCTATTTTCTTATAATCCTCATAAGACATGAGATTTATACTTGCTCCAAGATCACATAGCACTTTCTTAAACAGAAATCCTCCAATCTCACATGGAATGGTAAAACTACCAGGATCTTTCAATTTAGGTGGTATTTTATGCTGTAAAATTGTAGAACATTCTTCATTGAGGCAAATATTCTCATATTCTTCTAACTTTTTTTTTGTTTGATAGGATATCTTTAAGAAACTTTCCATAGGTAGGCATGTTGATTAGGGCTTCGATAACAGGGATATTGACATGAATATGACGAAAAGTATCAAGGAAACGAGCATACTTCTTATCAGTTTTTATCTTTTTAATTTGATCCTTTGGTGGGTAAGGTAAAGATTCCAAATCTATAACCTTTGGTTCTGAAGTTATTTTCTCTTTTCCTTTTTCCTTAGATCTTTGAGCATTACTTGTCCGCCATGTTTCATTCTCATACGATCTTCTCTTTGAAACATCTTCTGTATCGATTTTCCCTTTTTCGGTTATTGGCAAATCTTCCTTCTTTTCTTCAGTATTGTTTTCTCTAACATGTTCCTTAAATAAGGTTCTCAGGTCTTTATCCGCTGGATCTTTTAGAATCCTAGGGATTTTGACCCATTCCTCATTCTTACTTTCAGGTTCAACATTCCTATTTTGTCTTAAGAAATCTTCAATAATTTCTTCTTCTTCATCAGTAAAATCAAGTTCGTCCTTTTCCTTTATAAATTTACCATTTAAATCATTTTCTACTTCATTATTTCCTGAGTTTTCTGTTCCAGTGTTTCCACAGAGTTTTCTACTTCTCGTAATAACAGCATTTACCTCTCTCGGGTTTCTTTTGGTATTACTTGGTAATCCTCCTGGAGGTCTACTGTTTTTACGTTCTCCTTCTCTACTCAAATGATCTTCCATATTCCTTATTGATGCTTCTATAGTTCTCATTCTGGTATCATGTCCACTCATGGATGTTTTTAACGTACTCATATCCTTAGTGACTGTACCTATAGAAGTTATCATAGTTTCTACATTTTGAGCTTGAGTAGACACTACACCCATCATGTTCTCCATTAATTTCTCCTATTTATCAACACCTTCAGGTTGAGTTGAATTTTGGGTGACTGGTATACTTTGAGTAGTATGTTGTGGATATGATGATCTAGGCAATGATTGCAGGTTCTGATTCGAGGTATCTCCTTGATAAACTTGATTACTATATGAATTCTTATATTGAACTGGATATAGTGGTTGTCCTTGCTTACTAGGGTTTTCAGACCAACGATAAGTAGGGTGATCTCTTCTAATAGCATTAAACGAGTTTGAATACGCATTGTTCAAATTCTTATGCTGTTGTAAAAAACTCACCTCCTCCCTTGAATATCCTTCTGGTTCTTCTTTCCCTAATGACACATTATCATGATTTGAGTAGTCATTTGTTAAGATATTTTCCGAGTTAGTATTCTTACTGGCTTGTAAGCCATCAAATTTCCTACTTAAATTCTCCAAGTGTGCTAGAACTTCCGTATTCGATGTACATTCTCCTGCAAATGCTACTTTTCTTGTGCTAGAACCGGTTTCCCACATTCGGTTATTTTTGGAAATATTTTCAATAGCATCGTAAACTAATTGGGCTTCACTCATCATTAAAGAACCACCACATGCATGATCAACGTCTGCACGTGAGTCTTTCCTTAGTTTACGACAAAAAAGTTGGATTTGCATATATAAGGAATAACCATGATCGGGACAAGCTCTTAATAGTTTCTTAAATCTCTCCCAAGCATTCCCAAGCGTTTCTTCAGATCCTTGTCTAAAGTTAGCAACTTCGACCTTTAATTCCAAATTTCTACCAGGAGTAAAATACTGCTTTAAAAACTTGGTTTGAATCTCCTCCCAACTTGTCAATGAATGATGTGGGAGTGACATAAACCAATCTCGTGCTCTTCCTTTTAAAGAAAAAGGAAACATAGACATCCTTGTTAATTCACGATGAGCACCCTGACTTTTGGCTGTATTACACAATTCTTCAAAAAGATAGAGATGATGATGCGGATCTTCATCATCCTCTCCTAGAAATTGGGCTCTTGTGTCAATTAAACCAAAAAGATGAGATTTTATTTCGAAATTATTTGCTCCTTCATTTGGTAAAAGAATAGGATTATTAGTCGATTTTCTCCTACGGTTTGATCACGAGATGAGTCTCGGTGTGGTAGGTTAGGATTATTATGATTATTATGGTTCCGATTCTGATTATTTCTATTATTAGGATTCTGGTTATTAGGATTATTAGGGTTTTGTCCATGCCCTTGAGCATGTTCTAGCCCTTGTTCAGGTGTTTCATCACTGGTTTCGGCCATTCTCGTTTCTCGATTTGATGATGATTCGTCAGGATTTCCCTGACTAGTATGACCACGTTTACTCTCTACTCTTAACTGCCTTTCGTAGGTATTTATGTCAGGCTTATAAGGAGTGAGTGGGGCATTACCGCTTCTGGTCATCAACTATCGAAAACAGAAAATAACTCGAAAAAGATAGAAGTAAAAAGATTGGTGACTTACCTACAAGGTAAGTACCAACGAAAAATAAAAAAGAAATGTGATAAGAAGAGTGTTGACTTATCCTCGAGAATTTTGAGCTAATACAAGTAGAAACCATTCGAACACAATGAATTAGCGTCGTTCCCGGCAACGGCGCCGTAAAGTCGACGTGGCCTTTTCTAGTGCTATTCCACCATAACCGATGATGTATCGGGTCAAATCAGTAGTGCTAGTATGGTGAGTCAGTGTCGAATCCTCGTGGAAACGTGTGGTAATTCAGAGTGTGGCTAAACACCAAGAAGCTGTTATTAACTCAATCTAAGTCGCAGTTTTTCCTTTTCTCTTTTTTTAGTAACCGTAAAACAGTAAATAAAATTAAAATAGTAAATACATGCATAAAACAAAAACATATATATATATATATAGATACATAAATATATATATAAATATATAGAAATATATATATACATACATACATATATATATATATATATATATATATATATATATATATACATATACATATATATATATACATATATATATAGATATATATACATATATATATAGATATATATACATATATATATACATATATATATATATATAGATATAAATATATATATATACACCAATACAATATATAGGATATAAATACTAGTAATATTATTAAAACTAAATGAAGAATATGTGAATCAATCAAGATTCTTTTTTAGTAGAAATAGATGTGCTTGATCTTTCCTTATTTTAAGGTGAATCAATTATATATGAACCGGTGTACTCCTTCACAAGCTAGATAACTCCTCCTCATACGAAATATATGAAATTGTCATATGTCAAATTGTCATCGCTTTAATCTCCACAACCGCCTCATACTAATCTCGGTTAGTCTCGAGCACCGAAGTACAAATCTACCCCGGATAAAAGAGGTTATTCCGTTTGTCAAACGGCCGATGTTATTCAAAAGGCTCCGGTTGTCGGCGGATCGATTTAACTTTCCGGTGTTAGTTTCAATTAAACCGTTGATTTTAACATTATTACGATCTTGAAGACAAATTTAATAAGATTCATCTTTCCCAAGACAAATCTCTCTTCTAGAAATAGGATTCCGTTGTCACGCTTTTTTACGCCAATTTTACCTCCGGTTTTATCCTTTATCTCATATCCTAACTTCTCCTGGGTTACCATCGTTGGGTTATCCGAATATTATCAATACGTTGCAAAATAGAAAAGATTCATTATAATCGATTTTAATTCAATTTTAACATAGTCATCATCTATTTCCTAAAAGATAAACTAATTCAATTTCATATCTTTCTTTAGATATAGAGTTAGCTAATATCATTATAACTAATATATGATACTAATATAATAAACAAACATAAATACATTAAAAAGTTCTGAGATTACAATTGAAGCGTCAAAGTTCGTATTCTAGGAAATAACAACTCCTTTAAAGAACAACGAGCCTTGATAATCCTTCAAGTATTACAACGACACTTTTATACTACATTATTATTTCTAGAGTCATAGTTTACGGTATTTTCTGAATTAAACTAGAAACTAGATTAAGATAATATATATATATATATATATATATATATATATATATCTTATTATATATTTTTAAGGAAAAAACTGTCAATTGACCCGAATAGGCCAATTGACCCGCTCCGCGACCCGGTAGAGATAATATTTATTTCCCGGCAGAAAAAAAAACTTCAACCCACGATTTTCATCGCAACGTCCAAACCCCTCAATAACACGCACATCCCTGGCCACGTTTCAGAACTTCCCACTAGAACCTATGACCGCTTTTCATTGTCACTTTCATTGTTTCAACCGATCATAATGCTTTTTTCCCTTCTCTTCAACACCTACCGGATTTTGTTTGTGCTGAATCGCCGGGATATCACAAAAACAATGTCAAGTTTCTCTGTACAATCAAGGTATTAACGACTTTTAATTTTCAGAAATTCTTATGAATAGCTTTTTCATAAGCTATATGTGAATGATTGTGTAATGTCTCAAAGAATTCGAGCCGGAATTTGTTTGTGCTGAATCGCCGGGATATCACAAAACAATGTCAAGTTTCTCTGTACAATCAAGGTATTAACGACTTTTAATTTTCAGAAATTCTTTTGAATAGTTTTTTCATAAGCTATCTGTGAATGATTGAAAAAGCTAGGGCTTGAAGGTGAATCTCTGTTAATTTTGCTCTTTTCATGCCAATTTCGAACCTTTATTGATTTTTGGAGACATAATATTTCTTCAAAGTGAATCTGTGTTAATATTGATCTTTTGATGCTAATTTTGAACCTTTAATGATTTTTGGAGACATAGTTGCTCTTTTTTGCAGTGTTTATACCTTTAATCTCCAGTAGGCAGGGCCTCGAAAGTCTCTGTTTGATGCCATATTAAGTGCAGTTGGAAGGATCAATATCACCGCAGAAGATTTGGTATGTCTACTGAATTGATAGGACATTATTTCAAAGTTTCTCTGATCTTTGAATAATGCTGGAATTGTTTCGGAGAATTGGATTCAAATGATCCTGTTGAATGCAACATGATACGGATTCATTTCATATCTATGAATCCACTCATAGCCGTGATAGCCATGTGATGGGAAACAATTAACTCATTGGTGTTCATCGTAACGGTAGCAGCATAGTAAGTGAAAGCAAAATTCCAAATTAGACAATGTTATTGAAGAAAGGTGAAATGGGCAGGGAGTGGCATCAAAAGGTGGTTTCTTTTTATTTTTCCAATTTCGAGGAGGATTGGGTTGCAAAGGAACCTTTATTGATTTTTGGAGACATAATATTTCTTCAAAGTGAATCTGTGTTAATATTGATCTTTTGATGCTAATTTTGAACCTTCAATGATTTTTGGAGACATAATTGCTCTTTTTTGCAGTGTTTATACCTTTAATCTCCAGTAGGCAGGGCCTCGAAAGTCTCTGTTTGATGCCATATTAAGTGCAGTTGGAAGGATCAATATCACCGCAGAAGATTTGGTATGTCTACTGAATTGATAGGACATTATTTCAAAGTTTCTCTGATCTTTGAATAATGCTGGAATTGTTTCGGAGAATTGGATTCAAATGATCCTGTTGAATGCAACATGATACGGATTCATTTCATATCTATGAATCCACTCATAGCCGTGATAGCCATGTGATGGGAAACAATTAACTCATTGGTGTTCATCGTAACGGTAGCAGCATAGTAAGGGAAAGCAAAATTCCAAATTAGACAATGTTATTGAAGAAAGGTGAAATGGGCAGGGAGTGGCATCAAAAGGTGGTTTCTTTTTATTTTTCCAATTTCGAGGAGGATTGGGTTGCAAAGGATTGTTGGGAGGTTTTTCAGGCGTATGGACCGGTATTGGATGTCTTCCTGCCGGTGAAGAAAAATAAAGAGGGGCGGAGATTCGGTTTTGTTCGCTTCCCTTCTGGGAGTGATATTCAAAAGTTGGAGGAAAAGTTGAGTGCCATTTGGATCGGTTCCTTTAAACTTCGAGTTAATGTTTGTAAATTTGAGTGAGTCGGTCCCTCTTCCTATTCTACATCTGCTAAGATGAAGGGTAACAATCCTCATACTTCAGTTCCTTCTAAAAATTTGCAGATGAACTTCACAGAAGAAGTCTCTAATAATAAAGAGTTTTCGGTTTGGGGTCTCCTTCGTTGCATTCTGAGGTTCATCCTTTGGTTGTGAGAAATATTGATGGTGAGTATTTGGAGTTATTTTCATGGCCATCAGAAGAAAGGTGGTTGAACAGATGCTTGGTAGGTGAAATTAGTGACAAAAGTTTCTTCAACCGATCATAATGCTTTTTTTTTCCTTCTCTTCAACACCTACCGAATTTGTTTGTGCTGAATCGCGGGATATCACAAAACAATGTCAAATTTCTCCGCATAATCAAGGTATTAACGATTTTTAATTTTCAAAAATTCTTATGAATAGTTTTTTCATAAGCTATCTATGATTGATTGTGTAATGTCTCAAAGAATTCGAGCCGAATTTGTTTGTGCTGAATCGCCGGATATCACAAAAACAATGTCAAGTTTCTCCGTACAATCAAGGTATTAACGACTTTTAATTTTCAGAAATTCTTTTGAATAGTTTTTTCATAAGATATCTGTGAATAATTGTGTAATGTCTCAAAGAATTCGAACAGAAAAAGCTAGGGTTTGAAAGAGTCGGGTGATCTTTGCCTGGTTAGCTTATAGGCAGCCACAGTTGCTACTGTTGGATGAGCCGACTAACCATTTGGATATCGAGACGATCGATTCGTTGGCTGAGGCACTGAATGAATGGGATGGTGGTAGCCACAGTTGATGAGCCGACTAACCATTTGGATATCGAGACGATCGATTCGTTGGCTGAGGCACTGAATGAATGGGATGGTGGTTTGGTACTGGTTAGTCACGATTTCAGGCTGATAAACCAGGTAGCTCATGAGATATGGGTTTGTGAAACCATGCGGTGACACGTTGGGGTGGAGACATTATGTCCTTTAAGGCACATTAGAAGCAAAAAGCAGGTTTATCTGATTAAAAGGTTGATTTGATTTACTTTGATTTGAATTCCTCAACCTCAAGTGAGGATGGAAAAGGGCGACTTTGAAAACGTTGGGGAGAAGGAAGGTAAGGAGTGGTTTTCTTCAATGCATTAATTAATAGCAGTATGAGAAATACAGTTGATAATTTTATGTTTAAAAAAAAACAAAAACAAAGCAATAAAAGAGAAACTTGAAAAACCAGAGAATTTTCAGAGGCCGACCCCGGGGTTCGCTTTTATTTTCATCTCCATTCAAATTCCAAAAAATCTTATGGATATTAACATTGTTTGTTGTTGTTGTTGTTGTTTTTGTATTTAATTTTTTTGAATCTTATGGATTTCATAGCTCTAATGTTTTTTTTAACCGTCTTTTTTTGTTGTTGCTGTCTCTAAATCATCACCAACTTGCATTTGATTGGATTTGTTTTTTCAATGTTTTATGATTTGAATTTGTTGAATGTAATGTATGCCAATGTGTTCTCCTTATTTAGGAGAGATGCGACCAAATGTTGGATTACATCAAAAGGCTTAAGGACTGCATTAAGTGGTTCCCACTAGAACCTATTACCGCTTTTCATTGTCACTTTCATTGTTTCAACCGATCATAATGCTTTTTTCCCTTCTCTTCAACACCTACCGGATTTTGTTTGTGCTGAATCGCCGGGATATCACAAAAACAATGTCAAGTTTCTCTGTACAATCAAGGTATTAACGACTTTTAATTTTCAGAAATTCTTATGAATAGCTTTTTCATAAGCTATATGTGAATGATTGTGTAATGTCTCAAAGAATTCGAGCCGAATTTGTTTGTGCTGAATCGCCGGGATATCACAAAACAATGTCAAGTTTCTCTGTACAATCAAGGTATTAACGACTTTTAATTTTCAGAAATTCTTTTGAATAGTTTTTTCATAAGCTATCTGTGAATGATTGAAAAAGCTAGGGCTTGAAGGTGAATCTCTGTTAATTTTGCTCTTTTCATGCCAATTTCAACCTTTATTGATTTTTGAGACATAATATTTCTTCAAAGTGAATCTGTGTTAATATTGATCTTTTGATGCTAATTTTGAACCTTTAATGATTTTTGGAGACATAGTTGCTCTTTTTTGCAGTGTTTATACCTTTAATCTCCAGTAGGCAGGGCCTCGAAAGTCTCTGTTTGATGCCATATTAAGTGCAGTTGGAAGGATCAATATCACCGCAGAAGATTTGGTATGTCTACTGAATTGATAGGACATTATTTCAAAGTTTCTCTGATCTTTGAATAATGCTGGAATTGTTTCGGAGAATTGGATTCAAATGATCCTGTTGAATGCAACATGATACGGATTCATTTCATATCTATGAATCCACTCATAGCCGTGATAGCCATGTGATGGGAAACAATTAACTCATTGGTGTTCATCGTAACGGTAGCAGCATAGTAAGTGAAAGCAAAATTCCAAATTAGACAATGTTATTGAAGAAAGGTGAAATGGGCAGGAGTGGCATCAAAAGGTGGTTTCTTTTATTTTTCCAATTTCGAGGAGGATTGGGTTGCAAAGGAACCTTTATTGATTTTTGGAGACATAATATTTCTTCAAAGTGAATCTGTGTTAATATTGATCTTTTGATGCTAATTTTGAACCTTCAATGATTTTTGGAGACATAATTGCTCTTTTTTGCAGTGTTTATACCTTTAATCTCCAGTAGGCAGGGCCTCGAAAGTCTCTGTTTGATGCCATATTAAGTGCAGTTGGAAGGATCAATATCACCGCAGAAGATTTGGTATGTCTACTGAATTGATAGGACATTATTTCAAAGTTTCTCTGATCTTTGAATAATGCTGGAATTGTTTCGGAGAATTGGATTCAAATGATCCTGTTGAATGCAACATGATACGGATTCATTTCATATCTATGAATCCACTCATAGCCGTGATAGCCATGTGATGGGAAACAATTAACTCATTGGTGTTCATCGTAACGGTAGCAGCATAGTAAGGGAAAGCAAAATTCCAAATTAGACAATGTTATTGAAGAAAGGTGAAATGGGCAGGGAGTGGCATCAAAAGGTGGTTTCTTTTTATTTTTCCAATTTCGAGGAGGATTGGGTTGCAAAGGATTGTTGGGAGGTTTTTCAGGCGTATGGACCGGTATTGGATGTCTTCCTGCCGGTGAAGAAAAATAAAGAGGGGCGGAGATTCGGTTTTGTTCGCTTCCCTTCTGGGAGTGATATTCAAAAGTTGGAGGAAAAGTTGAGTGCCATTTGGATCGGTTCCTTTAAACTTCGAGTTAATGTTTGTAAATTTGAGTGAGTCGGTCCCTCTTCCTATTCTACATCTGCTAAGATGAAGGGTAACAATCCTCATACTTCAGTTCCTTCTAAAAATTTGCAGATGAACTTCACAGAAGAAGTCTCTAATAATAAAGAGTTTTCGGTTTCGGGGTCTCCTTCGTTGCATTCTGAGGTTCATCCTTTGGTTGTGAGAAATATTGATGGTGAGTATTTGGAGTTATTTTCATGGCCATCAGAAGAAAGGTGGTTGAACAGATGCTTGGTAGGTGAAATTAGTGACAAAAGTTTCTTCAACCGATCATAATGCTTTTTTTCCTTCTCTTCAACACCTACCGGAATTTGTTTGTGCTGAATCGCCGGGATATCACAAAAACAATGTCAAATTTCTCCGTACAATCAAGGTATTAACGATTTTTAATTTTCAAAAATTCTTATGAATAGTTTTTTTCATAAGCTATCTATGATTGATTGTGTAATGTCTCAAAGAATTCGAGCCGGAATTTGTTTGTGCTGAATCGCCGGGATATCACAAAAACAATGTCAAGTTTCTCCGTACAATCAAGGTATTAACGACTTTTAATTTTCAGAAATTCTTTTGAATAGTTTTTTCATAAGATATCTGTGAATAATTGTGTAATGTCTCAAAGAATTCGAACAGAAAAAGCTAGGGTTTGAAAGAGTCGGGTGATCTTTGCCTGGTTAGCTTATAGGCAGCCACAGTTGCTACTGTTGGATGAGCCGACTAACCATTTGGATATCGAGACGATCGATTCGTTGGCTGAGGCACTGAATGAATGGGATGGTGGTAGCCACAGTTGATGAGCCGACTAACCATTTGGATATCGAGACGATCGATTCGTTGGCTGAGGCACTGAATGAATGGGATGGTGGTTTGGTACTGGTTAGTCACGATTTCAGGCTGATAAACCAGGTAGCTCATGAGATATGGGTTTGTGAAAACCATGCGGTGACACGTTGGGGTGGAGACATTATGTCCTTTAAGGCACATTAGAAGCAAAAAGCAGGTTTATCTGATTAAAAAGGTTGATTTGATTTACTTTGATTTGAATTCCTCAACCTCAAGTGAGGATGGAAAAGGACGACTTTGAAAAACGTTGGGGAGAAGGAAGGTAAGGAGTGGTTTTCTTCAATGCATTAATTAATAGCAGTATGAGAAATACAGTTGATAATTTTATGTTTAAAAAAAAACAAAAACAAAGCAATAAAAGAGAAACTTGAAAAACCAGAGAATTTTCAGAGGCCGACCCCGGGGTTCGCTTTTATTTTCATCTCCATTCAAATTCCAAAAAATCTTATGGATATTAACATTGTTTGTTGTTGTTGTTGTTGTTTTTGTATTTAATTTTTTTGAATCTTATGGATTTCATAGCTCTAATGTTTTTTTTAACCGTCTTTTTTTGTTGTTGCTGTCTCTAAATCATCACCAACTTGCATTTGATTGGATTTGTTTTTTCAATGTTTTATGATTTGAATTTGTTGAATGTAATGTATGCCAATGTGTTCTCCTTATTTAGGAGAGATGCGACCAAATGTTGGATTACATCAAAAGGCTTAAGGACTGCATTAAGTGGTTCCAACAGCTTGAAGAAAGATTTGTTGGAATTTGCAGGGAAGAAATGTAGTGACATAGGTGCGGCTTTGTTAGCTTTTCATATTCTCTTTTATTGATGTAACTTTTTTTTATTGCTTTTAACGACTCTAATCTTATCCCTTGAGATTGTAGAGATGTTGATGAAGGCCAAGGAAGAAGAACTTAACTCTATTATTATGGAGTTAAGCAAAAATAACAAAGCAATAAAAGAGAAACTTGAAAAAACAGAGAATGTTAAACATGTCACTCTTCTGGAAGAGAAGTGTATTGATTTTAACGTTTCGTGTCTGCTTCCTGTAGGCGTATTTGTTGTTTTGTTAGTAATTTCCTAACTGAATGACCAGGAAGCTTTGGATTCCTATACTAGGGAGAAAGAGGCCAGAGCTACAGCTGAGAGATTGCAAGCATCACTCTCGGAATATCTTAAGAGAGCACAAATAAATATTGCAGGTGGCAATCAGAAGGTATTGCAGTCAATGAGTTAGCCAACAAATTAACTGCTTGCTATTCATTTGTTAGCTATGTGTTGAATAACATGGGGTCATGTTTTGATTGCTTTATCATTGTTCTGAATTCTGATTGTCAAGTGCTGGAGTTTTTTTTTATAATAATTTTTAATATATCATTCAATCTCCATTCAAGTTGCAGATGGGTTATCTTTATTTGAGCGTCAAATGGATATTCAATCGGTGGACGAATCAGTTTACCACCGTTTTCGGCGAGAGGTTTTTTTTTCTTTTTTTTCTTTCCTATAGCCTGAAAAAGTATATTGATTTTCAGGGGCCGGCCCCGGGGTTCGCTTTTATTTTCATCTCCATTCAAATTCCAAAAAATCAGTAGGTGGAGGTAAGCAATCTACCAATGTCAAAGACAAGGGTTCGGATATTTGAGCAATGTTGTTTTATTTTATTTTTTTAGCAGCGGTGGTGTTTTTATCCTTTCTATAATTTGTTTTCTCACAATTTCATGTCTTTATTTTATTTAGGACTTGGAGGACTAAAAGGCCTAAACCTACGGTATGTTGAGCAAGTTTGTAGAAGTTATTCAACTTTATTTGTTAATTGAAACGAAAACTTTGCCATGATCTCTGCTTATGGTACTTATGTTCACAGATTTATTGGCAGTTAGTTCTTCGCCTTCTGCGTATATTTCTCTTTCACCCACAAAGAATTAGTGGTTTTTTTAATCATACGCATCCATATTAAGTTGCTCTAACATGGTTCTTATTTCTCACTTCGTTGGGAATCAAAGAAATTAATGATTTAAAGCATAATTGTCGTACACATTTATGATAGATCACTTTTATTTTCATTATTGCACAAATTAAATTTATTCTATGTTAATATGATTAATATCATTTTTTTTATATGTTAGTTTCTTTAAACACTACCTTTGTTCATAACATATTATTTTTGTTCGATGTTTACATTTTAAAATTAACGTTCTCCGTGCATCGCACGGGTTTCATACTAGTATATATATATATAGAAGTGATATATATCTATATCTATATATATTAGAAAGGATGATTTAACCCGATTACCCGGGATTTCGCTCCAAAACCCGTAAAAAAAATCCGGAAAAAAAAGATTATCTGCAAAAAAAAAAAAAAGGATGATCTGCGATAATAAATAAATAAGCCAGCTGTAAAAAAAGGATAATCTGCCCACAAAAATGATTTATTGTTATGATTATCTTTTAATGGGAAAACGGTTTGGTTTTAATGCGAATGTCTTCACCACTCTCAAATATACTACTCACGTGATTTTTTATTTAATTGTTTAAACAAAATTTTATATTATCTATGTCTTCTCTTCTTCTATATATATTAGAAAGAAGATAACATTCAATAAAAAATCTAAACATTCAATAAACAATCTAAACAATAACATTTATAAAAAAATTACCAACAAAAAAATAAGGCCTGATAACGTGATTTCCTATGATAACGGTGATTTAACCAAAAAAAAAAAAAGCAAACCTAATCTGCGATAAAGGAAAAAAAAACCACCTGTATAATTTCTGGCAACTACCTAACAAAAAATCTAAACACCTAATAAAAAATCTAAGCAATAACATTTATAAAAAATTACAAAAAAAGAAAAAAAAAAAGCCTCATAGTGAAAAAAACCACTCATAACAAAAAAAAAAATAATACTCTAACAAAAAAATCACTCTCATCTCCTCTCTATAAATAGATTATAGAAACATAGATTACATATTAGCCAGACATTTCATCCATGCTAGGTATAACTACTACTTTTCTCTGCATGTATTTTATTATTCATGTTATATTCTGCCATAATTAAGATGATACTTTCATTACTTTTACAATAAATCAATCGCATGCAGATACATCTTCTCAGCTGTACAGTTCAAACACAAAACATTTGAAATAAAAAGGTACACAACAAAGAATTTGCTCTATTATCTGTTCAATCATCCATGTTATTTGATTTTTTTATGTCACTGATTATTCGAGACTTTACTGAATTCTCTATTTTTTTTATGATACACAACACAACACAACCTTTTCGAGGAAAAAGGTACAATACAATATTCTCAGTAATTTGTCGCGGTGGGACATTTTTCAATTTTTTTGAATTTCTTTTACAAGTGAAAAACATGTGGGTGAGATGTGATGATGTAGATTTGAGGGAGTAGCTCTCTCACTCCCGTAAAAAAATAAAAATACTAATAAATATGAGTTGAAGATGAACAAACAAGAAGGGTAGGGGGAAGGGGTTGAAAGGGCACGAAGAATTGGATTGCTGCAGGCACAATAATTGCTATGAAATTTATTATTTAAAAATGTATTTTATATATTTAAACATATATATTTTTTATTGTAAATAAATATTTTATTTTTACATCTAAATAAATCATTGTATATATCGCATTCATTCAAATTCGGTAAAATTTTCTTTGTTGTTTTAAGTACAGGTTATTATAGAGAACATGTTCATTTCATATTGGATAAACATTCTGTAGATTAAAAAAATATGTCTTTATTATAAAGAACATGTCATTTTTTTTAATTTACTTTTTTGGATGTGTGATGTCGCTGTGCATTTCATACTTCATTAGCTTATAATTGTCGTTGTATTTATAATACACAGTGATAATATTCTATCGTGGAACAATAATAAAAGAAAACAAATCCAGTACAAATTAAATCAATTCAGAATCATAATCAAAGCAAGGAAAATATTAAACATAATATGAAAGATTTGGCAATCAAGATGATGGCCAAATTTGAAGTGAGAGAAAGATTTTCTAATGAATAAAAAAGTTCGTGATTTATATTACGGAATGTATAATCGAAAAGGGATTTTTTTTCCCTTTTTTTGTGACCGAAAGGATAATATGATTTTCCAACTAACAGTGGCAAAAATGAAAATCAAAGGGATGAAGCACATAAAAAGTAGTGATAGAAGACATTGTGCAATCTTTTTCGATAAAGAAAAAAAGACATTTTTTTTTTTGACAGTTAATAGATCATCTTCTCAAATAAATCTAAACTAAAAAATACCTCATCTATAATTTAACTTTAGCTTTTTTTTACAGTTAATAGATCGAACTTTTAGGTTAATCTTCCTACGTGTTTTTTAAATTATTTTATAAGTTTATCCCTTAATTCAATAAATGGATTTTTCGTCAAGTTTTTAAAGCAGAGCAAATACCCTAAAATCCCCTCATTTAATTTTACCTGCAACCTCATTCAATATTGTCCGGCTTTTTAGCAGCATTCAATAGTTTCATCGTTTCTTTAATTTTACCTGCAACCTCATTCAATATGTTTGTTTTGTTAATTGTTTTAAATATCTCATATCTGATCCTAAAATAAAATATAATAAATGTATTGTATGTATTACAAGGTTTATTTTAATGTGCTAAAAATGATATTAAAATTGACTTGCTAAAATCATTTCTTTCTGATATATTGCTAAATCATTTCAAGAAAATAAAAAAAAAAAATCCAACGAAATTAGTTATTTTAGTTGCATGCCTTACATTCAGAGAAAAAAAAAAAAAAAAAAAAAAAAAAAAAAAAAAGACGTTTGGAATGAAATCTAAACGATAACAAATGATTTGAAAAAAATCTAAACGTCTTTTAGTCTTTACACTTTTCTGAATTTTTTTTATCCGAGTGTTTTTTTTTTTTTGTTTTTTGTTTTGTTTTCTGTTTTGTTAGAGTGGATTTATAATTTGATGTTCTCATTCGTATAGTGGGTGTCATTGAAAGTATAAATACTGATAACATGTTCTACGAGTCGTATGGGATGTAAAGCGGAGGTGCATGATCGTGGAAATCTTGTGTGTTTTACATGCAATGACATTGTCCTCTCCGTCGTGCGGTAAATAACCATTTTCTACTCTTATTTATTACACTCAATATTAATAACAATATTTATTACATACTCTGTTTTTATATAGATATCGCGTTCAAACACGTATAATGAGATTTGAATCGGTCCTTTGACAATATGCTTGGCTGGTGGAGGGACTGAGTTTCTTCTCCACTCTACACCTTCGTCCTTACAGAAAACTATGAAAACGGTGATTTAAGCAGCTGTTTCATCAAATTACTTTTCAAATTATAAGTCTATTTTTTTAGAAATGGTAAAATTAAAATCTATATGGATGATAGGACGATGGACATCGACGTTTCAAGCAACGAATACAAAGATTATTGGGAACCTCATACACATTCGCTCTACACGCTCCAACAATGTCAGATTCTATGGACCCACCAGAAACTGCATTTGTGCTGAAAGTGGATTGGGGAGAGGCCTATGCTCATGCTTTGAAACACATTCAAGAAAAAGACCGTACAAAACGTAGAAGTTTATTATTATTATTATTGTTATTGATTTAATGGCATTATATCTTTTTAGCTCATTACAATGCCTCAACGGTTAATTTCAGGTCGTGCTTTAATTTGAATGGCTTGGCGGATGCTATCAAGATTAAACATTGTTATTGTTTCATTTACGTTTTGTTGTGGAAACATATGAACAAGACAAGATATTTCATTTTTCTTTTTATCGCCGCTTAATGATTGCAGTGTGTCACAATTTTCATTATGCTATAATTTTTATTTTATACAATCTAAACGTCCCGTGCATGTGCACGGGTTATTGACTAGTATATATATATTGGTACAACTCCAACAATCTGCAAATGAGGAGTATTTATAGAGTGGAACACAAGGCCGGCGCTGGCCGGTCATACACCGCGCGGGGCGGTGCTACGATGGAGATTCTCTCTGACAAATCCCATGTCTTTGGTGGCGAGATATTCCGGCTCGGGCCGGGTTTTTTCGGTTCGGGCCGGATCTTGAAAAATATCTTTTTTCGGTTTTTTACTGTTTTGGTTTTAATTCTTCAGTTTTCCATCACACGCACCCTGAAACAGTCAAAAACACGAGCCACAGTAATTTTGACCACAAAAACTTTAAGTTTTACTAAAACTATAACGATAATATCTATTTATAACGATTTCAATTTTTATGTGTTTTTAGATATATTTTTATAAAATTTATACGATATTATCGTAAATACGATATAAAAAGTCATATAATATGGTTATATTTTTATCATACATCAATAATCACTTCATCACTTCACTTAGCAAACATTAGACACTGAGTCAGCACCATACTGATACAAAGGAGGTTCAGATCTTTATTGACACATCTATTGCACCAAGGCTAATTCTATCCGCTGCCAGTTAACTATACTATGAATAAGTCAGTATTGACTTATACTCAGTTGAGTTAGCTGAACTCCGCACAAGTTAAGGGGCGAGAAACAAAACAGGCGAGCATCGCTTTAAGTTTCAGAGAAACTGAGTTCCTGGGGTACTTTCAGTTTTAGGAAAGTTTTTGGTGACAAGTTTATTCACCCCCCCTCTAAACTTGTGTTAGCCTTTCCAAGGGACCAACAGTAGTCGAGGAAATCCATCGAGCGTATATGCATACCGGGGAGATCCCAGGACTATCGGTGCTAATCACCGTAGTTGGCAAGTATATCTCGTGGTGGAATTTTCATCATGCATAGTGTCCTTGAGTAATGATGTAACCAAGATAAGCTAAGTTAGAAACGTTTAGTCATGACATGTCGATGGGCGTGAAATGAACCCTGGATTGAGTCGGTCTCACAAAGATAATCCTTTTTTTAAACTCGCTAATAAACCATAATTATATTGTAGCTTCTACTTCTTACTATGTACATTGTACTTACCTCAAATTCATGTTTATTTATGTGTTTGGGAGAGAGAAGACGAACAGGTAAACGAAGAGTTTGAGGAGGACTTTGATGACGTTGTTGAGGACGCCGGAGTTGAAGCGTTATTTATTTATGTTTTTATATTATACTTGAAGTTGTTTGGAGATGTTGTAATTTCTTCTAGTAAGTTTGGAGGTTTTTCGTATGTTTGGTTATCGTTTGGTATCTTTTTTCGATGTACTGAATGTTACATTTCTATCTTTAGATATTGAGTTTCTATTCATAGATGTTTGATTATTTGGGAAAAAAATTTACCCGGGTCTTTTGCTTCCGTTTGCTTTAATTTGATACGATGTAGTAGCGGCTTACATATAAAGTGAAATTTATTTTATTATATACGTGCCGAACGTTCATTTTCTGGATAAGGACTCGGTGTCCGAGAATGGGGCGTTACAGTTGGTATCAGAGAGAAGCGTCTTTTAGGCTTTCTTTCTTTTATGATAAGATATCTTTAGATCTTTTAATAACATTCTGGTTTTCCTTTGATCATCAGGATGGTGTTCACTAGAACCGGAGTGGGTGTAGAAGCTTCTGGAGTGTCGAGAGAGTCCAACACCAGTCGTAGGAGGCGGTTTTGTGAGGCAGAATCCTTCACCTCATCCGAGCCTCACTCCACCCCCTCATACACTACCCCTACACCCCGATCTCCGCGGTGTCTGTCACTATGACCACGGCATAATCATACGGTAAGATCTCAACCAAGGTACAACTTTATCTATGTAGAACCCGGGGTAGCACCTATTTGTGTCACCGTAGTAGGAGACATTCCACCAGTTTACGTACCCCCAGCAACCAACATATATCCTTCACTAGTCAGTGTCTATCCACCACCGGTAAGCCACCCTTCTCCACTAGTTTTCCACCATCAGCAACATCAGACCTTTTACCCACCACCAGTAGGCCACACTCCTCGACTTACTATACCCATTTCACCATGTTTTGACCATCAACAAGGCATTGGTTACCCACCATACGGTTTCTATCAACCACCACCATACCAGCAACAGCCCCACCAGCAAGGGATACCGTTTGGACATCAACAAGATCCACAGTGAGACCAGTTTTTGAGCAAGAACCACCAGTGGATTGGTACACGAGGCTAAGTTGGAACAAAGTTCAAGACTTCTTCAGGAATGTGGAACAATCAAAGGCCGAAGAATGGTTAAGGAGTTCCGAGAAAGCTTGCAGGAATATACATGTGCCTGAATCTGAGATGGCCCAGTTGGCGGTTAGTTTCCTTTTGGGTACGGCTGAATCATGGATTGATGCTATAGAGAGTAGCAACGGGAAGGTGACAGATTTGGAAAGCTTGAAGGCTATGTTTTTCAATGAGTACTTCCCGGCGACAGTGCAAGCAGACAAGGCTAGTCAGTTCCTAAAACTTAAGCATGGTACACAGCTGACGGTATCTCAGTATACCAACAAGTTTAATGACTTGGGAAGGTTTTATCCTGAGCTTATGAAGGTTGAAGAGAGGAAGATGGCTCTATACCAGGAAGGGTTATCGTATGAGATACAGTCGGGTATGCTAGGCTTCACGGCAAGGAACATGGCTGAGCTTCGGAACAAAGCTTTGGAGGTTGTGACCTTCAAGAAAAAGGCTACCATGGTTATCAGGAATAAGAGAAGTTGTGCGGCAAGTCAAGGCTATAACCTAGGAGCACCACAGCAGAATGCCAAGAAAACCACAGCTCCTGTGGTAGGAAAACCTCCAACCGGAGCACCGCTTTGCCCCAAGTGCTACAGGAATCACCCAGTTGAGTGTAAGGCTAATACAGATGGCTACAACTACTGTGGAGATCTAGGACATTTTGCTAAGATGTGTCTGACAAAAGGGAGCTCGAGTAATCAGAATCAAGGAAGTGGAAAAGGCGGCCCGAGTCACCCAGTTTGAGTGTTTGTAGTGGATGCTGAGATGGCTGAACCAGATGATAATGTTATTTCAGGTACCTTTAGTGTTTATTTTGATTTATTAGAGTACTTTATAGCACGATTTAACTCATGTTGTATTTGTATTTAAATAAATGAATTCACATCCTAGGTACAATAATATTAGACAACTTAACTGTTACGGCATTGTTTGATACGGGAGAGTCTAACACTTTTGTGCCAACTAAGGTAGCTAAGAAGCATTACTTACCAACGGAAACTTTAAGAAACACATTGGAAATAACAACACCTTTAGGAAAGGTGACTAAGGTAGCCAAGTTGATGCCCCAAGTGGATGTAAAAGTAGGAACGTATCATTGCAAGAGTGACTTTACGGTTTTAGACTTTTCAGATTTCGAAGTAATTCTTTGAATAGATTGGCTATCCGAGAATTTTGTTCACTTGGATTGTAGAGAAAAGGGAGTGACCTTTAAGATACCCAGGAAATCATATAAGACTTATCAAGGTCATGTTTACAAGCCAAGTAAGAAGCATCACCCTATAATTTTAGCAGTTAAGGCAATAAGAGTTTGTCAGAAAGGTTGTGAAGGCTACTTGTTGTACGCAGTGGATGTGGAACAAGTGAAGCCTAAGTTAGAGAAAACCCCAGTAGCAAAGGAATACCCTGAAGTGTTTCCAGAAGAGTTACTGGTAAACATGCCGGATAGAGAGATCGAGTTTGAGATCAAGTTGATACCAAGAGCGGCACCAGTTGCTAAGGCACCCTATAGAATGGTACCGGCTGAATTGAAGGAGTTGAAAGCTCAACTTAAAGATATGATTGAGAGAAACATAATTCAGCCTAGTACCTTGCCTTGGGGACCCCCAGTGTAATTTGTCAAGAAGAAGGATGGTAGCATGAGGATGTGTATCGACTACTGAGCATTGAACAATCTTACCATCAAGAATAAATATCCCTTACCAAGGATTGATGATTTTTTCAATCAGCTGCAAGGCAAGAGAGTGTTCTCTATGATTGATCTTAGGTCCGGTTATCACCAATTAAAGATCAAGGTAGCAGATATACCGAAGACATCTTTCAGTACGAGGTATATACATTATGAGTTCTTAGTCATGCCTTTTGGACTCACTAATGCTCCATCTGCATTTAGGGATTTAATGCAGCATGTTTTCATGCCATACTTGGACAAGTTTGTGATAGTATTCATAGATGACATCCTAGTATACTCAAAGAATGAGAAGGAACATGAAGAACACTTAAGGATAGTGTTGGATACTTTGAGGAAGAACCAGTTGTATGCTAAGTTCTCAAAGTGTGACTTCTGGTTGGATCAAGTTAGTTTCTTGGGTCATGTCATTTCTGGAGATGGCATCAAGGTTGATCCGGCAAAGATTGAAGTAGTTGAGAAGTGGTCCATACCGACTACAATCTCAGAGGTTAGAATTTTTCTCGGTTTGGCTGGCTATTATTGGAAGTGTATACAGGACTTCTCAAAGATAGCTACACCACTTACCCGGCTCACTCAAAAGAACGTAAAGTTCGAGTGGACAAGTGAGTGTGAAGATGCTTTTCAATTGTTGAAGAGGAAGTTGACTACAGACCTATTTTTGGCAGTTCTAGAGATTTTTGATAACTATGACGTGTATACGGATGCTTCGGAACAAGGTTTAGGTTGTGTGTTGATGCATGGAGGTAAGGTCATTGCCTATGCGTCAAGGCAGTTAAAAGTGCATGAGAAAAACTACCCGACACATGATCTCGAGTTGGTCGAGGGAGTGTTTTCCCTAAAGATTTGGAGGCACTACTTGTATTGGGTTAAGGCTAGGATCCTCACTGACCATAAGAGTTTGAATTATTTCTTTACCCAAGAAAATCTAAATATGAGACAAAGGAGATGGTTAGAGTTCGTAAAGGATTACGACTTGGATATTCAGTACCATCCGGGTAAGGCTAATATAGTGGCTGATGCTTTGAGCAGAAAACCAGTGTTTGCAGTTTCAAGCGTCGAAGATGTGGTAGAAAGGTTGGATGGGCTGAGAATCCGAAGTTTTGATCAGTTGGAAAACTGTTAGTTTGTGGCACCGTTGTTGGCGAGATCGGAGTTGATGGATGATATTCGGGAGAAGCAAGATGAAGATCCAGTTTTGGTTTATTTGAAGCGTGTTGCAAGAGAAAAGCTTACAGTAGGTTATGTGTTAGATAAGATTGGGAACTTTTGGTACCAGGATCGGTTGTGTTTGCCCAATGTTAGTGATTTGAGACAAAGAGTTATGGAAGAGACACATAGGGTTGCTTTTGCGGTTCATCCAGGAGCTACTAAAATGTACAGAGACTTGAAAGAAAAGTTTTGGTGGCCCTCGATGAAACGTGAAATAGCTAAGTTCGAAGCAAAGTGTGATACTTTCCAGAAGGTTAAAACAGAGCATAGAAGACTAGGAGGAATGCTTAAGCCGTTGGATATCACTGAATTGAAATAGGAAAAGATCACAATGGATTTCATCACCGGTTTACCTAAGACAGGAGGCGGCCATGATGCGATTTGGGTGATTGTGGATAAATTGACCAAATCCGCTCATTTCTTACCGTTTAAGGTTGATATACCCTTGAAGAAGATGACCACACTATACATAATATAGTGAAGTTGCACGGAGTACCTATCTCTATAGTTTCGGATCGAGATAGTCGGTTGTGGAAAGGTTTGCAGCAAGCTTTTGGTATGAGGTTGGATTTGAGTACGACATTTCATCCTCAGACAGATGGACAGTCAGAAAGGACCATCCAAACACTTGAAGATATGTTAAGAGCCTGTGTTTTGGAAGTAGGCGGATCATGGCATGATTACCTACCCGTAGCAGAGTTTGCCTACAATAACAGTTATCATGCAAGCATAGGCATGCCACCGTTTGAAGCTTTGTATAGAAGAAGATGTAGAATGCCGCTGTTTTGGGATGAAGTCGGGGAAAGACAAGGCACCAGGCCGGAATTGGTTTAACAAGCTAAGGAAAGAGTTCAGTTGGGTATGAAGAATTTGAAGGCAGCACAAGATAGACAGAAGAGTTGGGCAGATGTTAGAAGAAGACCTCTTAAGTTTTAAGTTGGTGAAAGAGTTTATCTACGAGCTTCACCAATGAAAGGAGTTAAACGATTTGGACAAAAGGGAAAGCTAAGCCCTAGATATGTTGGACCTTTTGAGATTCTGGAAAGAGTTGGACCACTGGCTTATAAGCTTAAGATATCAGAATCAATGTCAAGAGTCCATAGCGTGTTTCATGTTTCGATGTTGAAGAAGTGTTTGACCAAGACGGACGTTGAAACAACAGTTGATCCAGAAGTTATTCAAGATAATCTAGCTTATGATGAGAAACCGATCAGAATTTTGGACTGGAGAGAAAAGATGATTAAGATACGGCTGATTCCTTTGGTTTTGATACAATGGTGCAACCATTCACCCGAGGAGGCAACATGGGAAGTTGAATATGATATGATCAGTGAGTTTCCAGATTTTATAGACTTACCAGGTATGTTCTAGTTTCGAGGACGAAACTCCTTTTAAGGGAGGAGGAATGTAATATTCCGATTTTCGGGAAAGGGCAGATGTGTCATTTTGCGAAAACAAAATATTATTATTCTGACTTCTTTTATTGAAGTTAAATTATATGAGATATTTATATATATTTTCGAGATATATGTATAAATTAAGGAAAATAAAATCTGATTAGTAAGGGTAATTAAGGAAAATAAGGATTAGGTTAATTATTGGGGTTTTCCTATTTAAGGAAAATAAACTCAATCAGTTTTCCCTAACCTTTTGAATCAGATTTTCCACCTCCTAAACTTCATCTTCTACGTGTGAGAGCAAGGTTTAGGGCTGGGAGATTTTCTTTCAGTTTCTGTTGGACTTATTTCTATGTTTTAGTGATGAGTGCCAGACTAACTGTTATAGTGCAAAGGCAAAAAGATGTCTGGATCAAATGTATAGGTTTATTAGAGTTTGATCTTTGTATAGGTTTGATCAAACAAGCAATTTATAACGGTCAATTTGGTTCATATCGCCAGATCGTCCATATCAGTAGGGTAGATAGGTCAGTAGACTAGTCTGGAACCTGCTGAAGACTGAAGGCTGAGGGCTCAAACTCAGTTATAGAAGGCTAAGGGATAAAACTTAGTGATTAAAGTCAAGGATATGGAATCAGAATTTAGGCAAGTCTGTGATGACCCAAACTGATTACATATACCTTGTGTACAAGGTCTAAGTTCCATAAGTTGGAAGATGTTTGGAATTTGGTTATAATTAAAAAAGTGTAATCTAACTTCACAAATAAAAGTTAGATAAAAGAAATCAGCTGCATTGTATTTGATACACAAATAATTGTTTGTTCAATGATCGATAGGTATTACAATGATGATGAACCTGCTGATAATATACCTCGATTAATTCAAGATTACATTGGAAGATTACATGGAAAATGACAGCTAACAACCTCTGACTTATCAAACAAATCAGTGGTTGAGATTAAAAGGACGTTGTGATGATTCAGGATTTTATCCAATGGATATAAGTCAAGGGTGGACAGACTACACTATCAAAAAGGATTCTGACAGTGTCAGTCCTATGAATAGTGACAGAAAGCAAGTCAAATGGGACAAAACAAGGAACGGATATATTTGAATTTCAAATACAAGTCACATGACATACTACCTATAAATAGAGGACTTCCAACTCAGAAAAAGATGATGATTGATGAATTTTAAGAGAAAAATATAAGAGATAATTACAGTTGCAAAAACACCTCTGCTGAACCTCTTTGGCTTAAAGCTCATCGATCCAGAGAAAATCTTCAAGTGTATTACAGTATTCAAGCTACATCAAGTTTACACACTTGAAGATCGCAAGTCGCGATTATATCATCCTAATCAAGTTCTTTGCATCGAATCATTTACTTGATTCAATCCTTATTTTATAAAGAACTCTTGAAGACAATTGAAGCATCATTGGGTGTGAAAGACTGTTGTTTGTGGTGGAGTGGTGAAGAGACAATCCTACCCTTCAAGGACCAGTGGAAGACTTTGGAGCAGAAATCCTACCTGCTCCAAGTGTTCGGTTTGTTAAGCCATAGTTATTGGTGAAGGAAAAGCAACTTAGGAATCTTTGTAACAGCTACATCAAAGATCTCTAGTGAATTACCTCCAACATCACAGGAGAAGAGTGGACTGACAGGATTACACCACCTGGAACCACTATAAAATTTGCCTACTTACTCTTTGCACTTACATTCTGCATTTAGTTTACTATACACATCAGCCTTCTGAATCTAGCAATTGAAATCACACACATACACTACTGAGTATCTAATACTTAGTATCATATTTAACAACAAGTAATAAGGCTTAATTTTTGATATAATTCCATTTGCACAAATTCATAAACTCAAGCGTCGATAAACTCATGTATTAGCAGGCTCTTGGGTATCAAGAGACTCTCGAGGTATCGCCAGTCTTTGAAGTTGTTGAGTTTGTTAACTCCAAAGTTTTAATTGTTAAGTTTATCACCCCTCTAAACTTAACCAAAGCCTTTTCAAGGGACCAACAATTGGTATCGGAGCGATTATACATTGCGAAGAAATCCTACTTGTTGTGCTTGTGAAAATACTTTGAAAACTTTTTCAAATCAATTGATTTTCAAAGACTTGCATCATGGATAACAACCAAAAGATGCTAGAACTATCTTGATGTGTTCTCTAGATAGATTTGATGAATATAAGCGTCGAATGCGAGGCATACCTTGCGCAACTCATGATGAAATGATGGATGTCTTTGACGGATGGACCACCTGGAGATTGTCAAAGTCAGAATGAAGGGGAGATGAGACTCGATGCGTTCCAAAACCAAAAAGAGAATGGAATGTTTGAAGATAGAAAGAGAGCAAACCTCAACAATATTGCTATTGATATCATTTATAGAACCTTGGATAGCAATATGTACATGAAGGTTAAAGATTGCAAAACAACTAAGAAACTTTGGGACAAAATACAGCTTGATCTGTGAAGGCACCGATGAAATTAGAAAGAATAAAATCGATTGTGGCAAAGAAGAAGTTCCAAAAGTTTGAAATGAAACCCAATGAAACCATTGAACAAATGGAGTCTAGGTTCAATGCAGTGATGAACTCACCTCGCTGAGTGTTATTTACTCAAAAGAAGAAATCAACACAAAAATCTTGGAAGCTTTACCTCTACTGATTGGATGGAAGATGAAGGTGACAACCATAGAAGAAATGAGAAGATCAGTATGAAGAGGATACATTCAAGTTATTCTCGGATCTTAAGGCATATGAATTCAAAAAAGAAGTTGTCACCTACTACTGAAAAGAAAGAGCCAAAAACTACAGCACTGGCTGCTTCACATCAAGAAGAAGCATCAGAAGCTAAAGATGACTTACTGGATGAGATGCAAGAGCAGATTGCACTACTAAGCAAGAAGATCAGAATAATGAAAGGTGGAAAGGGTTCTCCAAGGAATTTCAACAAGAAATTCAGTGAAAAAGAAGAAGAACCAAAGAAAGACAATGATTATCTATGTTTTCATTGCAAGAAACCAGGACACTTCAAACTCAGATGTCCGAGTTAAAACAAAGTAAGGAACCGATTATCTCATAGCTTCAATTGCAAAAGCCTGGACACATCGGACTGATCGTCGGACCTCATCAAGACCAAAAGCCAACAAAGAAGATATGGCAAGAAGGCTATGGTTCTTTGAAGATGAATCGAGGTATGAAGTGGAATCACGAAGGAAATGAATCGGATGACACAACATTGGTTCTTTGAAATGGAAGATTATGCATTAATGGCTAATATGGATGAGACAGAGGAGGTATACAATCTTGTATCAATTAACACTCTCTGGAAGTGATTGTGAATCAACTTGTGGTTCAAATCCTAGAAACTCTTACAATGAAGAAGCTTTGGATGCCATCCTCAATCATCGAGGAAAATACAATCTGTTATGAGATTGTGAAGGCTGAAAAAAAAAGCTCTTCAAGTAGAAGTTGAAAGATTGAATCTTGAATTAAGGGTTCTCAAAGGTAAGGAAAAAGATGTTGGACATAATCGGATAAGCTCACTGAACATCCATTAGCCTCTCGAATCTACGATCCATCTTGTTCCTCTCTAATGCATACAAATGGAAAGCCTTATGGTGATAGAACATGGCTTGGATTTGGAACTCAACAATCCAAAAGAGTGGATCCAATAAGGCTCATCGAACCTACTTGCCGAGAATGGTCCTAAGTTTGTACTGCACAAGATCCAACTCCCAGTAAGGTTCTTTGAGGCGATAAAACCCACGAGAATGCTTCAAGGAAGCAAAATCGAAGTCAAAGAAGTCAACGACTCTAATAAAAGGAACAAATCCAAAAATAGGATCACTTGTGCCTTCTAAACTCAGCCGATAGCGGACACACTACCAAGTCTCTTTGGACCACGAAGGGTAAGAAATAGAAATATTCCAAGGATAAGAATCCTAAACCCAAAAATGTTAATCATTCAAGGGATACTTATCTCAGGGGGAAAGGTAGATTGTTCCCTATTGATGATGATTAGAATATTCCTGTATCTAATGCTAGAAACAATAAGAATAACCATGCTGCTAGGGTAAAACCCAAGCATTGGGATCAATGAGAGGACTTACACAAGACCTCAAAGCCAGACTCCATACTACGTACATTCTAACAGACAACAAACTAATGGTTATACTAATGCTTCTAACAACAAAAGTCACTTCAAACAGCATTATAAACCAAAAGGCCAGAAAACATATGTGAATCCTACACAACCTACTGTTAGAACCTATGGATGTGTGGAATACATGTATGAACCAAAGTATGACACTTTTAGGAGAAGACCTTATGGAAACATCCCAGGGGTCATGCTTACCACTGACCATTATGGACCCAAACAGGTTTGGGTACCTAAAATGTATTAACTTTGTATTGTAGGGTGTATGGTACTTTGACAGTGGATGTTCCAGACATATGACAAAGAATAAGCACTGTTTGTCAAATTTTGTGACAAAGGATGGTCCAAGGGTGAATTTTGGCAACAAAAATACACCTGGATATACAAGAGGATATGGCACACTTGTGAGGAATGGGCTTAAAATCAAGAATGTTGCATATGTGGAAGGATTGGACTACAACTTGTGAGAGCCTTTGGACAATTACGTGACATGGGATACAAGGTCACTTTTGACAAGAACAATTGTATTGTCATTAGTGAAAGAGGTGATCAAGTTGTATTGGTGGTAGAAGACAACAAAACATGTATGTTGTGGATTGGTCTACTGCAATTCCAGAAACCTGTCTGATTGTGCATACCAAGTCAGAACTCAATTGGTTATGGCACAAAAAGTTAAATCACTTAAATTTTGATGACATCAATCAGTTGGTGAAGAAAAAGCGGTGATTGGTTTACACGAGATCACATTCAAGAAAGACACTATATGTGATGCATGTCAGCAAGGTAAACAGACTAAATCAAGCTTCAAATCAAAGACTAAACAATCAATTAATAGAGTCTTGGAGCTGATGCATATGGATCTATTTGGACCAGTTACACCAACAAGTGTTACAGGAAAGAAATACATCTTAGTGGTTGTGGATGATTTTTCTAGATACACTTGGGTGATATTTATGAACAAGAAAAGTGAAACACTCAAGATGATGTCTGATCTTTTGAAGAGATTACAAAATGAGAAAAGTTTGTGATAGTAAAGATAAGATCGGACAAGGGCACCGAGTTTCTCAATAAAGTTATAAGATAATCTCGTGAGCGAGAATGGTGTACTACACCAACTTGTTCTTCTTTGGTACACCTCGAAAAATGGGGTTCTTGAAAGAAGAAACATGACCTTAAAGGAAGCGGAAGAACAATGATTTGTGAAGCATTCTTTGCTGAAAGATCTTGAATGAAGCGATTAATACTGACATGCTATACACAAAACAGAACCTCGATGAACAAGAAGCTGCTGAAGACACCTTATGAGATTTGGAATGGAAGGAAACCAAATATATCCTATTTCCATCCATTTGGAAGCAAATGTTTTATCTTGAATCTTAAGGAGCATTTGAAGACATTCCAACCTAAATCAGATGAAGGAATTTTCTTGGGATACTCTTGATCGAAAGGCATTGAGTCTTGAACAAAGGTCACTAAAACATGAAGAAACTATACATGTTGTGTTTGATGAACCTAAGTTCACTGGTATGGAAGATGAAGGTTGTGAACCTGCTGAGAACCTACAAGTCACGGATCCAGATTGTGTTGAAGCCTTGGAAAGGGTTAATGACTAAATGTTTCTGATACTGCCCCTGCTGAACACCCTGCTGGTGATACTACTGATGCAACAACTGAAGCAATTCAAGGATCTGCTGAACCCCCTATTGAAGAAGCAACAGCAGACCCTACTGAAGATGAGGTTCCTGAGAATCAAACTAACTAGAATCCACAATGGTTAAGGAATCACCCTGTTGAACATGTTATTGGCAATGTACAGCAAGGTGTGAGGACTAGAAGACAATTAGAACCAATGTTTACTTGTTTTCTATCTCAAGTTGAACCTAAAGTTGTTGAAGAAGCAATTTTAGATCCAGATTGGATAATTGCTATGCAAGAAGAGTTAAATGAATTTGAAAGAAATCAAGTTTGGACACTAGTTGAAAGGCCTAGTCATGTAAATATCATTGGTACTAAATGGGTATCTGAAAAACAAACTTGATGAATCTGGTACCATTGTGAGGAATAAGGCCAGACTAGTTGCAAAAGGCTATTCTCAAGTGAAGGAATAGATTTTGATGAAACTTATGCACCTGTTGCAAGATTGGAAGCTATCAGATTATTCCTAGCACATCTTTGCATATAAAAACTTCAAGGTATACCAAATGGATGTCAAAAGTGCATTTTTGAATGGAATTCTAGAGGAGGAAGTGTATGTTCAGCAACCTCCTGGATTTGAAGTTAAAGATCAAGAAGATAAAGTGTATAGACTCAATAAAGCACTTTATGGCTTGAAACAAGCACCAAGAGCATGGTATGAGACTCTATCTCAATTCTTGGTGGACAATGGCTTTACAAAATGCACCATTGATAAGACTCTTTTCGAGAATCAATGAGAAGGACAAAGACTGTTGAGTGCAGATTTATGTTGATGACATAATCTTTGGTTACGAAAATGAATTGCTATGTGAAAAGTTTGCAAATCTAATGAAGAGCAAATTCCAAATGAGTATGATGGGAGAAATGAACTACTTTTGGGATTGCAAGTTAAGCAGATGAAAGATGGAATCTTCATTCATAAAACCAAGTACACCAAGGAGTCTTTGAAGAAGTTTGGTATGGAAAATAGTACCAGGATATCAACTCCTATGAGTACAAATATCAGATTGGATGAAGATAAAGAAGGCAAAGATGTTGATCGGACCTTATACTGATGGATGATAGGCGATCTGCTTTGTACCTTCTTGCCACAGACTGATATATCCTTTCTTTGTAGAGTGTTTGTGCAAGGTTTCAATCTAAACCTAAAGAGAGTCACTTAGTGCGAGTCAAGAGAGTTCTCAAGTATCTAAAGAGACTTTGGGAGTAGGGATATGGTATTCCAAGGATGGAAGCTTGAAAGTTATATCCTACTCAGATTTTGATTATCTTTGGATGCATGATTGATAGAAAAAGCACCACAGGAACCTGTCAGTTAATGGGAAATAGACTGGTTTCCTGATTTAGCAAGAAACAGAACTCTATATCAACTTCCACTCTTTGAAAATTTGAATACATTCTTCTTTGGAAGTTCTTTGTGCACAAGTACTTTGGCTAAGACAACAATCAAGGGATTATGGAATTGAGGAGAAAGAAATTCCAATAATCTGTGACAACACAAGTGCAATTGCTATCATAGAAAATCCTGTCTTCCACTCAAGAACCAAGCACATTGATGTGAGACATCATTTTATAAGAGATCATGTTGAAAAGAAGGATGTGGTGGTTCTGTATATCCCTACTGAAGATCAACTTGCTGACATTTTCACTAAACCACTTGACAGTGAAAGATTTGCTAAACTAAGGACTGAATTTGGAATTATCAAAGTTGGTGATAATCAAGAAGATTATCTTTGGAATTCACCAAGGGGATTAGTCTTTGCTATGTTGGGTGAGCTCACTTAGCAGATTAGTCATTGGTATTAACAATTCCATGTACTTATGTTTGGACAATTGAGCAAATGAGGTTGCCAAGGGGATTGGTCTTTGTCATGATTGGGTGAGCTTACTTGACAGATCAGTCATTGGTATTAAACTTCATCTTGTATTATCAATTGAACAAAACAAGAAGAAATCAAGGATCAACAGATTTACTATGTCGGTGAGGGTCTTTGAAGCATCTTTATCAAGAGTTGTTGAGCCAACCTCATTTGAATGAAACGTTACACAGTCAAACTTATTAAAGTCAAAAAGCAGATTGGCGGGATATTTATTTTATCCTTTATAACCGTAGTTAACACGATCCAACAGTTACAAATGTTATGGAGAAAGTAATGGGCCACGTGTCAAGACAGCATTCACTCAGATTAATTGTTGTTGATATGGATGTACGTGCACTAACAGTTACAACCACTCCCTGTCTATTTATACAGACCTATTACAAAGAAGATACTCTCTACTTGCAAAATCTCAGATTTATACTCTCTGTTTTTACACCGTGTGAACACAGATTTGAGAAATTATCTTCTTCATCTTATTTTTCTTTAACAATGGCAGAAAATATTGATGTTCAGATTGGAACAAGCCAAAGTGTGAGAGGTTTCGTTGTTGATGCTAATAAAACTGAAATAGCAATCAACATTGGTCGAAGAATAAGGAGGTATGAAGGCCAGGAGAATGTGCTTAATATAAGACTGGAAACAAATTCATACACAAATGTTGTGAGCTTTTGAAAGAACATTGTGATTAAAGAAGGAATAGAGGCATTCAAAACAACTGTGAATGCCCAGGAGATTGAAATTTCCCCAAGTCTACTGAGGGAAGTTTTTGGTTTTGAAGAAGTAGTAGATGGTCCAGTAAGTCCTGAGGAAATGGGATTGTCCAAGATAGATTTTGTTGATAAGATCAAGACAAATGAAGGCATCAAATCAACTCCAGGCATCAATGTTAGACACATTGGGTATGAGTACAACCTGTTGAGCAAAATCATTGCAAAGAATATATTAGGGCTGGTTGGAAGTATGGATACTCTATCAGGACCCAAGATAGAGCTGCTGATGATTATTTGCAGAAGTATGAAGATTGATTGGGCTGGGTATTTCATTCATTACATGAAGAAGGTTGCAAAAGAGGAAAGAGAAGGAAAGAGGAAATCCAAGGCCTTACCCCTAGGATTAATGATTCAGACCCTGCTGAATCATTTGGAGATTCCTGATGTAGCACATGAAAAGATTAATCAATCCAGATACAAGAAAGAGATTGATTATGCTATCCTGATCCGGATGATGATGAAGAAGGTGTTCTTGAAGGCTGGCGATAGTGATGACAATGGAGATGATGGTGATACTGGTGGTGAGCAGGGTCAAGTAAACTACTAAGAAATCTGTCAAACCTGCTGCACCAAATAAGACCACTGAGAAGAGAAAGGCTGCTGACACAAGGAAGATAACAGAATTGTTGAAGCCTAAAAGAACAAGGAAGCAAACAACCTGATTGCTTGAGTCTCTGTTTGAGGAGTGCAAACTGAAGTTGAGATTACTGACCCTACTATAGCTGCTAGAAAAACTGTTGTTGAAATTTTGAGGTAACAACAGAAAGAAGCCACTAGAAAGAGGAAGCCTACTGTGGTTGAAATTGATGATGAGCCACTTTCCAAGAGAATGAAAGAGATTATTCACGAAAAGAAACATGGAAAGGGGAAACAATTGAAAAACTTAGAGGCTCAAAGGGCACAAGAAGAAGAAGAAGCAGTAGAATAAGAAGTAGAAGCAGTAGGAGAGGCTATTGATGCTGAGCCATTGACTATTATCAAGCCTACTGAGGATGCAGAGGTTGTTCTTGAGCAACCTGCTGAAGAGTCACAACAAAGTACAGAGACTGAACCTGCTGTTGATGTTGTTGAATCCTCACCTGCTAAGGCTGCTGAGCCTACTAAAAGTGAACAGGTTGTTGTTGAGCAATCTGTTGAAGAAACACAGCAGTCTGGTGCACCAGAGCCTGCTGTTATAGTTGAATCTACAGAAGCTGCACAAGTTATTGTTGAGCAACTTGTAGAAGAACCACAGTAAACCACTGAATCTACACCGGCTGTGGTGAGTGAAACATTGGTTCAAGACCCTGCAATTCCTACAATAGTTCAGGGGGAAGAACAGTCTGCTGTTAACCCTGCTGATGAGCATATAAGTCAGGGGGAACCAAGTGTTGTGCAAATGGAGGTAGTAGGGACCAATATCCAATCTGAGCAACCTACTGACTTTCATACATCTATTGAAGACACTTTGAGTTTGCTTGTTCGGACCTTTGGAGGTCATCAAGCTACTAAAACAGCTCTTAAAGCCAACTATGCCATATGAGAAGGCATCTAAGAAGGACAAAGTAGATCCTAACTTCAGGAAAGTGTAAAATTATTTCCAATGGAAGTTCGGATTCTACAAGAAATGAAAACCATTCAACGATCCAATGAGTGGATTTGAAGAATGGGCTTTTGATCAGCTGGGTGTGGACAGCCTATTGGACTTGATAGATACAACCTTACTGCAATCTAGGCTGATGGATCTATTGAATGAAGGAAAGAAAAATGGAGCAATTATGTTCAGAGATCCAAAGTACACCAGACAGTGATTCACCTGACTCTGATGATGATTCCCCTATGTTCCCTGGGGAGACAAGTAGAGTGGCTAGGGGAACAACCACTAAAGCCACTGGTCAAGGAACCACTGTTGATGCAGAAGCTGAACCCACTGATATTGATAGGTCTGCTGAGGGCCAGCAGACTGGAGAGATGGATGAGGATCTACAGGATCTCACCATGGATGATCTGGAGTCATTGATCAATGATGGAATAAGTGGTGCTGCAAATAGGTTGGTTGGTGAATCCTCTACTTTATTTGTTGAAGAACCTACTACACAATTTGAAGATCAACAAAGTGCTGGTTTGGATGAAGAAAGGATTACTGACCACAGTGAACCTAGTGCCAGTTCAGAGGACTCAATTCAATATCAAGATGGATTTGACATTGAGGACACTCTTGCCAAAACTGCCTCTATCCTAACAAAGATTGGTCATGCTGATGGATTTCAAGTGGATAATGAAGCTGTATTCAATCCTCAAAGAGTGGAACAGGAGGTTCGAGTTCTTTGAGGTTCAAACAACACCGAGCAAAGGTTGGAACAGGAGGTTCAAGTTCTTTGAGGTTCAAACAAAGACTGAGCAAAGGTTGGAACAGGAGAGTGCAGTTCTTTGTGTTGCAAACAACACTGGACACAAAGTTGGAACAATCTTTGGGTTCGGAGGAAACCCTCTGTAGTTGTTGAAGAGGTCTGCTTTGTAGTGGAGCCCTCATCAGTGTCAAGGCCAGCATGTAGGGAAAGATAGTCAGCAGGCTAATATTGTTAATGATGAAGAATAGATGCTGGACTATGACTACAGTGATGAAGAGTTTCAAATTGATGGATCTACTGATGATGAACCTGCACAAGATCCTATAATGGAAGATATTCTTGGTGCTATGGTTGAGGAAGGACGTCCCCCTGCTGGGGGAGATATGAGTAAAGCAATGGTCATCAGCAAACAAAAGGCACAATATAATGTAGAAGAGCCTGCTGATGGAGTTGCTGGAGAAATGACTGGTAGAGTGCCAGTAGAAGTGTTGAATGAGTTGAGGACTGTCAGGAATGACATGCAACAGTTAAGAACTCAACTGGATAGACAAGAACAAAGATTTGAGGAACTGATGAAGCTGGTGAATGACAACAGACAATCTACTGAAACATTTGCTTCAAATTTCACATCTACACAAAATGCTGTTAATAATCTTATTCTAGATGTGAGGGGAATCAGGCAAGGAAATACACTGTAAGAAAAGTTTTTGAAAGACCAACTTTCTTCTATCCATCAAAAACTTGATAAACTTGCTGAAACACCTAAGCTCGAGGTTTCTTTGAACATCTCAACTCTCTTTGATTGGATCCTAAGCTTACTGAGAGGATCAATCTACTGGAGCAAACTTTTCAATCAAGGATTACTGCAGTTGATACAAGAACTGAAATTATGGAAGGACAACTATGTAATCTGGTTATCACACAAGAGAGTGTTCATGGCTTACTGTCCCGTTTGTTGATGATGTCACTAAGGGGAAGAGGGCCAAACAAAGATAGCAAAAGAGAGGTCGCAAGGATTTTTCTAAGAAGAAATGGGAGAATGAAACAAATGCATTCGGGAACTCACACTGGCAGAGTTCAACTTCATCGATGATCTCTCAAACAATACAAGAATGAATACTATAATGAAGGAAACCTTACCATGACAAGGGATTTCATGAAGGTTTAAACTCATTCTTGGGATTGAAGTTTTGGGAAGCAAGGGTTAGAGCCTTGAGGGCAAGTTACAGAGGTGGAAGAAGTTACAGAGGTGGAAGAAGTGGTAGAGGTGAAAGGAGTTTGCCTATCACAAAAGCTAAGGACTCACTGAATGAATTTAAAGAGCTTTACATGAGAATGGGATTCAGAGTCAATCAAATCAATCTCATCCTACCTGAAGCATGGAAGTGGTGGAAGGAAGTGAACTCCTACATTGACTTCACTTTGATTGAAAATGAATGGATGAGAGAGATGATAGAAGAAATAAGAGCTTATCAAGAACAAGCTGAAAAAGCAAGAGAGGAAAGGGAAAGAAGATAGTAGATCAGCATACCTATCTGTTTTATTTTTGCTGACGCTAGACTGTAATAATCTTTGAACAAATGTTTATAATGAAAGATGACTAAATTTGTTTTGTTTTTGTCTTAAAATCTTTTTGCTTTGCTATTAGGTGAGGGTAGTGGCATCATCACCAAAAAGGGGGAAATTGTTGGACTTATTTCTATGTTTTAGTGATGAGTGCCAGACTAACTGTTATAGTGCAAAGGCAAAAATATGTCTAGATCAAATGTATAGGTTTATTAGAGTTTGACCTTTGTATAGGTTTGATCAAACAAGCACTGTAAAGGTCAGCTGGTTCATATCAATGAGATCGGTCCATATCGATGAGAGTAGATAGGTCATGAGACTAGTCTGGAACTCTTGAAGACCGAAGGCTGAGGCTCAAACTTAGTTACAGAAGGCTATGGGATCAAACTTAGTGATTAAAGTCAAGGATATGGAATCAGAATTTAGGCAAGTCTGTGATGACCTAAACTGATTACATATACCTTGTGAACAAGGTCTAAGTTCTATAAGTTGGAAGATGTTTGGAACTTGGTTATAATTAAAAAGGTGTAATCTAACTTCACAAATAAAAGTTAGATAAAAGAAATCAGCTGCATTGTATTTGATACACAACTAATTGTTGTTCAGCAGACTGATAGGTATTATAGCAGACTGATGAACCTGCTGATAATATACCTCGATTAATTCAAGATTACATTGGAAGATTACATGAAAAATGACAGCTAACAACCTCTGACCTATCAAACAAATCAGTGGTTGAGATTAAAAGGACGTTGGGATGATTCAGGATTTTATCCAATGGATATAAGTCAAGGATAGACAGATCGCGATTTGTCAAAAGGATTACGATAAATGTCGATCCTATGAATAGTGACAGAAAGCAAGTCAAATAGGACAAAAAAAGGAACGGCTATATTTGAATTTCAAATACAAGTCACATGCCATCCTACCTATAAATAGAGGACTTCCAACTCAGAAAAAGATGATGATTGATGAATTTTAAGAGAAAAATATAAGAGATAATTCTGAGGTGCAAAAACACCCTGCTGAACCCATTGAGCTTAAAGCTACTGATCCAGAGAAAATCTTCAAGTGTATTATGTATTCAAGCTACATCAAGTTTACACACTTGAAGACTGCAAGCTGCTGATTATATCATCCTAATCAAGTTGCTGCAACTGAATCATTTACCTGATTCAATCCTTATTTTATAAAGAACCTGCTGAAGACAGTGAAGCATCTGTTGGGTGTGAAAGACTGGTTGTTTGTGGTGGAGCTGGTGAAGAGGCAATCCTACCTTCAAGGACCAGTGGAAGACTTTGGAGCAACAATCCTACCTGTTCCAAGTGTTCAGTTTGTGAAGCCATAGTTATTGGTGAAGGACAAGCAACTTAGGAATCTTTGTAACAGCTACATCAAAGATCTCTAGTGAATTACCTCCAACATCACAGGAGAAGAGTGAACTGAAAGGATTACACCACCTGGAACCACTATAAAATTTTCCTACTTACTTTCTGCATTTAGTTTACTATACACATCAACCTACTGAATCTAGCAATTGAAATCACACACATACACTACTGAGTATCTAATACTTAGTATCATATTTAACAACAAGTAATAAGGCTTAATTTTTGATATAATTCCATTGCACAAATTCAAGAAACTCAACTGTCAAGAGACTACTATGTATCGGCCAGAGTTCGAGGTATCAAGAAGTCATTGAAGTTCTTTGAGTTTGTTAACTCCAAAAGTTTTAAGTGTTAAGTTTATTCACCCCCCCCTCTAAACTAACCAAAGCATTTTCAAGGGACCAACAGTTTCTAAGTCGATTCCTGATCATTTTCAGATTAGAGTAGAGCATCGGAAGCGTCGTGAAGAGATTGTCGTTTCAATACCAGAAAGTTGGAGCTTTGTCAAGGTATGTTCGAGCCCTAGTTCTGTTCTTGTTCGAGTTTGATGGATTCAAACTCATCAATTCGTAGTTTTGTACGTTTAGAAGCATGTGATCGAATCTAATCTAAGTTTTGATTTATCACACATGTTTATGCAGAAAAATGATCATTTTTGCTGCGGTTTTCTAAGTTCTTGGAGTTGGAATTAGCTTGCTAAAAGGTAAGAAGCTCTTCCTACAATCTAGTTATGGTTGAGAGTAGCTAGATCATGTTTTTAATGCGTTTTGTATCAAGTTTTTTGCTTAGATGGTGTATAAGAATTAAGGTTTGATTTGGATCTTAAAAGCTATATCTTCTGCTGTTTTTCTGTTATAATTCATGTGCAATATGTTTGGATTCGAGTAGAGATCGTTAAGGGATGAAAATCAAGATATTAAGGTTTTTCTACGCTGAATGCGTACGCATTGGCTAGCAATGCGCACGCATTCCTGTTATAGGATTGTTTGTTATTTTAGCAGTTGGTTGAATGCGCACGCAATCAATGGAATGCGCACGCATTCATGGTTCAGAGTTGTTCAGGATGCTCCCAGCATGAACAATGCGCACGCATTGGTTGTGGAATATCTTTCAGCTTAGGTTCTGGTCAAGGAATGCATACGCATTGAAAACAATGCTCACGCATTGTTTGAACAGAGAGTTACATCAGGTTTAAAGGAAGGGAATGCGCACGCATTCCATAAGGATGCGCACGCATTGCCCAAGTTTTTAATTAAATGTTATTTAAGCCTTTTTATAAGATGTTAAACATTATGACATGATCAAATGACATTGATTAAACATGAACAAGCCCCGACTGAGTTTTTGATGCTTTTGGTTCCGGCACCGGACGTACTCTTAAAGGGAGTTGAAGTTCGGGACCGTCGGAAGGGCATGAAAGGGATTGTGCTTTGATGAACTAGAGTCCATCAATGTCTGTGTAATTGATAGGATGTGAAGTCTAGCTGTCTAAGTGAGGGAGTAGAGTTGATAAGGTGAGTTTTATTCTGAAAACACTTTGGTGGCTAGTTAATACACAATAATAATTACATATGTGTAGTAAAAGCTAAAACGTAACTTATTGTCGGTTAGGCACTATTTCATATCGGCGATGTGATATGTTCATAAAAAGGTGGACAACGCTACTGGCTCAAAAGGATGAAGGGTAGTGGAGGAAATCCATCGAGCGTATATGCATACCAGGGAGATCCCGGGACTATCGGTGCTAATCACCGTAGTTGGCAAGTATATCTCGTGGTGGAATTTTCATCATGCATAGTGTCCTTGAGTAATGACGTAACCAAGATAAGCTAAGTTAGAAACGTTTAGTCATGACATGTTGATGGGCATGAAATGAACCCTAGATTGAGTCGGTCTCACAAAGATAATCTTTTTATTAACTCGTTAATAAACCTTAATTATATTGTAGCTTCTACTTCTTACTATGTACATTGTACTTACTTCAAATGCATGTTTATTTATGTGTTTGGGGGTGAGAAGACGAACAGGTAAACGAAGAGTTTGAGGAGGACTTTGATGACGACGTTTGAGGACGCCGGAGTTGAAGCGTTATTTATTTATGTTTTTATATTAGACTTGAGTTGTTTGAAGACGTTTGACGATGCTGGATTTTGTCATTTATAATTTCGGATCAATTTAATCTAGGGATGATCGAATCAAGGATGATTTTGTGGGTGATTTTAGACTGAGCCTGAGAGTCTCTCTCAGGTTGCCTACGTATCCTGTTGTGTTTCAGGAATCAAGTCACACATAGTTCCTGGAAGTGTATATTTGTAGAGAGTTCATTACCCTAACCCTAAACCATGTCGGTTTGGGTAAAATACAGTATTAGCCCTTTGGGCTTTTACTAGCTTATATGGGCTTTACCCACTTATGCAAGTAACCACATGGATAATGGGCCTGCGTGTCTAGAGTGGACTTTGTCCACACCCCGAACTTTCCGACTTCCGGTATCAAAATGGGCCCTATCATCTCGGTTCTCTGATCACGTCGGTCGTCGATGCCTCAAATCGTAATTCGACCCTTGGGCTATCACTTATTCATGTTTCAGGAGGACTATCTCGTGACGCCACGTGGAGGTGCGATATTCGGTATCGTCATAAGCCCCCCAGATCTATCTGAGCTCTTGAGGTCAGGTCTGATCTGTCAAAGGTGTATCTCGGCCACTGTCGTCCAATGATCGGAATTTAAACCTGCCCTGTGGACTTACTTCCCGTGGAGTCCGACATACGGATTTTCCATGTCTGCTTTGCAGACTTTTTTGCCTTAGCATTTTCTGTCCCTTGGACTTATAATGTATGGCTAAGTTGACATCGACTTTGATGCCGTAGCTGTCGAAGGAATGATGAGATGTCCAACTTGGGACTGTCTCGTTTGAAGTTGACTTCTCTGAAGAATCTGATTTAATCCTTCTTTTCTTTTGTCTTTGATATAGACTATCTTACTTTATTGCGGCCTTTGGCCTTATTCGCACATCGGCTTCTCCCATGTCGATGTACATATGTCGATTTCTGCTCCCCAAGTATCATGAGAACCTTAGGTTTGGATCATATTTGTATTTTATTGGGCACGTTGTCCGACCTGCGCGACTCTCCATTGCCTGCAGGTCAAGTGCACTGCCGGTGGATTTTGAGAGGATGCAGATGGAGCTCAATTCCTCTCTGGCTGAAGTTAAGCAGACTTGGAAGGAGAGGGATGCGCTGCAGGTCGAGGATCGAGTTCCCTCACCGGTCGAGGCAGCCAGAAAATATGCGGTCATCGTGTTCCGCAAGTCGGCTGAACTCGATGATGATCTGACTGTGATGATGCGTATAGTGATGATGGGTGGTTACATTCTGGCGGTGAATCACGCTTTGAATGTCTATCCAGGGTTTGATGTAAGTAAACTTGCTGCGCCATCATTCTATGAGCCCGAGGCGGAGAAGCTATACGACCAATATAACGAGGAGTTCAACCGAGAGAAATCTCTGGCTCTGAAATATGGTCCCTCGACTTCTGCGCAAGCCGCCGATACCGCACCGCCCGCTGTCATCACAGAGCCGACTCCCGATGCTACTTCCTAGCCGTTGTTCTTTTGAATTTATATTCGACCTTCTGAACTTTGCCTTGTTATGGCTGGTCTTCGTGACTAGGTTTTTGCCATTTGTCGCATGTCGATTCCTATTTCTTTGCTCGCTTTTTCATGAGTATTCAATGTCGACTCGTTGTTATAAGCCCCCCGAAGTATAATACAGATTCATCATCTTCGTTATACTTTCAGTAGTTCCGTTTGTCGATCATATGTAACTTGTCTTCCATGCCTAAGCATTTTTGGAATTTTCTTTGTTGTTGCGTAGTAAGAGATGCCCCTGGCCGCCTCCTTTCGTTTGTCGAAATCGATGCCCTTTCGGTGTCGATATACATTTCCGCCACGATGTCCTAGTAATTACTTGTCTAAAAAAGACCGTAATACGTGAATCGTTGCTCGGATCTCGGTGTCGTGGTGTTTCTTTGTCGTTCATGACTCATGACACATGACTACCGAGAGATTTGGACATGATCCGAACTCGATGCCTAGCTTTATTTTGCTTAAGTTTTTGCAGTATTTTATTTCCTTTTCTCTTTTATCCTCTTTTCCACATCGATGCGTTTCAGCTTTCGAGCCTTGGCTCTATTTTGCTTTTGCTTTATTTTTCGCGTGTCGATGTCTATGTTGCCCCCCAAGTGTATTATGAACCTTTGGTTCTTATTGCACTTGTGTGTTTTAGCTGAGATCGACCTGTTTGCCTTGGCATTTTTTGTCCTTTGGACTATTTTTGCTATGGGCGGGTCGACGCGTAGGATGTTTTGGCCCGACTTTGCGAACCGTGCCTTTGCCTTGGCCTTTTTTTGCCTCATGAGCTCGTTTGGCCTTTGGTTGAGCGTTTTAGTCCGACTATGCGAACTGTCCCTTTGCTTTGGCCTTTTTCGCCCCTCAGGCTCGTTTGGCTCTTGACCGGGACGTTTGGCCCGACTATGCAAACCGTCCTTTGTCTTGGCCTTTTTCGCCTCTTAGGCTCGTTCGGCTTTCGAGTGGGACATTTGGCCCGACTATGCGAACCGTTCTTTGTCTCGGCCTTGTTCGCCTCTTGGGCTCGTTTGGCTCTTAGCTGGGACATTTGGCCCGACTCTGCGAACCGTCTTTTTGCCTTTGCATTTTTCGCCCACTAGGCTTATTTTGCTTTTAGGTCAGATTGAGGGATCCGACTTGCGGACTTTTGAATTTTGAATTCTGAATTCTGACCCTTCCTTTGAATGTTGTTTGTGTTGTTGTATATTTGCCTCAGGGTGTAGTCCTTTGGACTTAATTCCCTGCGACGTTGTTTTATAGGGTGTAGTCATTTGGACTTAATTCCTTAAGCCCTCAAAGTGTAGTATGAGTGCATGACTCATGGTACACTTGAATATGAGTCGACTAGCGTTGTCTTGCCTCATGGGCTTGACTTGGCTATTTGGTCGGAGCTCGATTCGACAGTCGTGCCTCGTTAGGCTTATGAACTGGTCGAATTAAATAACTCCTTATTCGACTGTCGCACTTCGTGGTGCTTATGAACTGGTCGAATAAGGTATCCATCGTGGGATCTTCCAACTGCCTCGCATCGTGGCTTATTGGCTGGTTGGGAGTGATATAAGCACTGTCATTGACTTGGCTTTATTCACTATTTTATTCTAACTCCATCATGTCGAGGATTAGTTGTTGTGGTTGACTTTTGCCTCTTTTATCTTTTAATCACATGGACTTGTAAGCAAGGCATAATCTGAAAAGAAAACCACTCAAATAAAATGCATCAAAACCAATTGTCGTGTCGACTTATTACAAATAACTATGAATGTAAAAACTGCAAATAAGATAGGTCGATCCCGGCGTGGGGAGAGTTCCCGAAATAAAAAGGCTCGTTTCGCCAAGCTCGGCTAGTAGAGTTCCAAAATAAGATAGCTCGACCCGCCAGTTCGGTAGGGTGAGTTCCAAAATAAGATAGCTCGACCCGCCAGTTCGGTAGGGTGAGTTCCAAAATAGTATAGCTCGAAGATAAGATGCCGAGTCGAACTCGGACTTATTAAAGATTTGCCCATCGGTGAGCTCCAAATATGATGCCGAGCCGACCTCGGTCTTATAGAATATGACGCCTAGCCGAGCTCGGTCTTATAGAATATGATGCCGAGCCGAGCTCGGTCTTATAGAATATGATGCCGAGCCGAGCTCGTTCTTATTAAAGATTTGCTCGAGAGAGCTCCAAATATGATGCCGAGTCGAGATCGGACTTATTAAAGATTTGCCCATCGGTGAGCTCCAAATATGATGCCGAGCCGACCTCGGTCTTATAGAATATGACGCCTAGCCGAGCTCGGTCTTATAGAATATGATGCCGAGCCGAGCTCGGTCTTAGGGCAGGACGAGTCCGGAGCTCAAATGCCGGTGCTCGATATCTCGAGTCTTTGTGGTGCAATGTGATTGTAATAAAAAAAAAACATTACATATATAATAAAGGCTTACAAAGTGTATAAGAATATTAACTAACGTTTGTAAGAACTTGGAGAGCTAACGAGCTCGGTTCGATCCTTGGAGCTTGAGAACTCGCTTCGTGGATAGCTAGATACGGTAGATGATTCGCAGCTTTCTTGGGCGCCACAGCAGTGTCTTTCCGGTGGCAATCAGACCTCGAAATGGACTCCGATCGGCACGAAATTTGGAGGGATCGTTCTTCCCTCACTTTTCTTCGATGTGACTGGTGGAATTGTTTTTTCGACGGCTCAATCTCCGGGAATAAGCCACCTATCTGGCAGCTACTGTCCAGAATCCTGCTGCTTTTTTGGTGCCTGCAGCAACTTCCTTGTCACGATCGGGATATCAAACGAACTCCGATTGGCCTAAAATTTTGAGGGCCTGTTCGGCCCTCATAATTCTTGAATGTGACCGGTGGAAATCTTGTTCCAACGGTTCAATTGACGGGAATATTCATCCGACTTGGAACCTGCAGATTAGGGTTCTGCTGCGATTCTATAATACAGCAGCAACTTCTTTGCGACGATCGGGCACTCAAAACAACTCCGATCGGCATGCAATTTGGAGGGATTTTTCGTCCCTCCTAATCCTTGGATCTGAACGGTGGAAATCTTGTTCCACCGGTTGAAACTCCAGGAATAATCCGTCGATCTGACTGCATTTTTGGTGGTTGTTGCGTTTTGGTGATACAGCAGATAATTTCCGGCTTCGATCGGCCATCTAAACGGGCTCCGATCGTCACGAAATTTGGAGGGCTTGTTCATCCCTCCTTATCCTTTAATCTGAACGGTGGAAATCTTGTTTCAACGGTTCAAGACTGCGTTTTTGGCATTAAATTGATCACGAACCACCACTCCTTGATCCATCACCGATAGAAGGCCCTCCTTCTAGCGCCAATGACGATGCTGGATTTTGTCATGTATAATTTCGGGTCAATTTAATCTAGGGATGATCGAATCAAGGATGATTTTGGTGGTGATTTTAGACTGAGCCTGAGAGTCTCTCTCAGGTTGCCTACGTATCCTGTTGTGTTTCAGGAATCAAGTCACACGTAGTTCCTGGAAGTGTATATTTATAGGGAGTTCATTACTCTAACCCTAAACCATGTCGGTTTGGGTAAAATACAGTATTAGCCCTTTGGGCTTTTACTAGCTTATATGGGCTTTACCCACTTATGCAAGTAACCACATGGATAATGGGCTCACGTGTTCAGAGTGGACTTTGTCCGCACCCCGAACTTTCCGACTTCCGGTATCGAGATGGGCCCTATCGTCTCGGTTCTCTGATCACGTCGGTCGCCGATGCCTCAAATCGTAATTCGACCCTTGGGCTATCACTTATTCTTGTTTCAGGAGGACTATCTCGTGACGCCACGTGGAGGTGCGATATTTCTTCTAGTACGTTTGGAGGTTTCTTCTAGTACGTTTGGAGGTTTTTCGTACGTTTGGTATCTTTTTCCGATGTAATGAATGTTACATTTCTATATTTAGATATTGAGTTTCTATTCTTAGATGTTTGATTATTTGGGAAAAAAAATTACCCGAGTCTTTTGCTTCCGTTTGCTTTAATTTGATACGACGTAGTAGAGGCTTAAGTATAAAGTGAAATTTATTTTATTTTATACGTGCCGAACCTTCATTTTCCGGATAAGTACTCGGTGTCCGAGAACGGGGCATTATAGGGCATGACAGGCTTGTGCTTTGGTGATTAGTATTCTCCAATGTCTGTGTATATGTTAGGATGTTGTGTCTAGATGACTAAGTGAGGGAGTAGAGTTGGTTAAGGTGAGTTTTGCCTTGAAAACACATTGGTGGATAGTTAACGGTTAATAAATACATAATTGTTAGGTAAAATATTAAATACAAAGCCATTCTTGGTTAGGAATAAGGCAATATCGTGACGTATGGACGGTCAGTAAAAGTGAATAACTCTATTGGCCTATAAACAAGTGAATGGTTGAGGGACTTTGCCGAACGCGTGCACCATCGGGTTAAACCCGTGGCTATCAGTGTGATCCATTGTTAGGTTGCAAACGATATCTCGTGGTGGATTTACACCATGAGTAGTGCTCTTGGATGCGGATATAACAAAGATAAGTTAAGTTAGAAACGTTTAGTCATGACATGTTGACGAGCATGAAATGAACCCTAGATTGAGTTGGTTTCATAAAGTTAATCTCTTAAACATAATTGATACTTTATATTCTTGTTTATTACAATGGCTTCTATCTTTTACAAAGTACTTTTGTACTTACCTCGAATGCATATTGTTTTGTGTGTTTGGGGTGAGAAGATGAACATGTGGAGCAAGAAATCGATGAGGATTTTGAGGACGACCTTTGAGGATGTTATCTTGATGCTTTTATTAGCTACTTTGAGTTGTGATCAACTACTTCTAGACTTTGTTGTACTTTGTTTAAAGACATGTTGTTCTTTATTTTAAGACTTGTTGTAACTTAAGTTGATGTACTTTTGTTAGACATCGTACTTTCGTAAAGTTTGTAATATCTTTGTCGTTTAAGTTATCTTTCCATCTTTAGAATGTTGCATTTCTATTCTTGTTTCAAAAAAAAATTATCCGAGTCTTTTAGCTTCCGCTAATGCAAAACTCGATACGACGTAGTAGAGGCTTACATATAATATTGATTTATTTAATATCATATGTGCCGAACATTTCTTTTCCGGATATGGACTCGATGTCCGGGAACGGGACGTTACAGATACCGTCGATCTGCATTCTTTAATCACATATATACAAAATAGATGTATAATGGATTCCAAAAAAATAAATGATAGATGCTATATATATATATATATATATATATATATATATATATATATATATATATATATATATATATATATATATATGAGATTTTAATTTATTATGAATAATAATTTAGACTATGATACAATCAATTTTTTTTTTGAACGAAGACTTTTTTTAAAATAAAAAAAAAAACATGGAAGGAGCGAAGAGGGAAATTGTGATGCAATTGTTTATGGATGGTTTTGTTTCAGATTGGTAATTTGGTACAGGGGGTTGTCGAAGGGTCTGGTGTGTTTTTTTTTCTTTTTTTTTCCCGAATTAATGGTATTGGTTTGGTATGTATTTGCAGATGGATAGAGTTGGTTTATGTAACATGTTTAACGCCCCCATATTCCGGGCCTGGTAGCGCTAAACGAGTCATAAATGGTCCGATCAACTGGTTAGACCGTCGTCCTCACTTGGTACTAAAAGTGCTTGCCTGAGAGTTGACAAGCACTTTATGTCTCACACTTATATGTGGTGAAGCAGACTTTAATTTTTCGATGTGGGACTTTACATTCTCTCCCCTTATAAGGGGTGGCGTCTCGCCAGACGGCCAAGATTTGTCCCAGTGGACTTGTCCCAGTTCATCCCTACCATAGGATTCTAGAGGTGGCCCCCACCGCCTCTAATGGTGTGGCACTTAGTTCCGTACGATAGTCGGCTCTGAATACCATTCTGTAACGCACCCATATTCCGGGCCTGGTAGCGCTAAACGAGTCATAAATGGTCCGGCCAACTGGTTAGACCCCGAGTTGATCGACAATACCTTTATGTCTCACACTTATATGTGGTGAGCAGGACTTTATTTTTCCGATGTAGGACTTTACAACAGGGGTTAATGGGAATAGTGGGTATGGTATAATGTTGATGCGGGAAAAAAGAAATGTACATGGCGTGGTTTAAAAGCAGAAGAAGATCGAGCATTCGCCAATGTTAAGCACCCGAACCCTCGCCCCTGTCTCTGATACCATAAAAAAAATCAGAATGACACAACGGAAGATTGAACTTGCTATTTTATTGATAAATAAAAATGATACAATGCACTCTTTTATATGTGAGAGAAATGGAATAATAATTCAATTCAAAATAAATAAAACTAATGCCATTTTTTTTATCTTTATTTCAAATATTACTCTTATCAATAGCAATTTTATCTATTTATTTTGACATTCGTCAATATCTTCAAATATATTGATATTAGTAAACCGCTATACATTCATTAACGAAACACCGCTGCCACTACCATGATAATTCCGACATTATCACTTTTATTATAGTAGTAAATAGCACATTTTTTATTCAAACAAATGTGGCGTACGCAAAAGCCCTATATTTTTATGTTACAATAATTAGTTTTTGTGGTGAGTAAAATCGGTTGCTCCGTCAAAAAGAGAAAAAAGAAAAAAGATAGAAGAAAAAGAAAAATAGTGATGCAAAGAGTTTTTATGGCAAAAACAGTGCGCAATAAGAGTGTTTTGTCATGGAAACAATGAAGGTGTGGCAATTGCTTTATGTCACACACAAAATCCTTGGTTCAGGGTCAAGAAGAACGACCACCATATTATCATATTCAACCGAACATAATTTTTCGAAGGGTAGTTTTTTTTTTCTATAGATCGGAAGGTCCATCATAAATCTCTTATTTCATGTTTGTTTAGAAATTCAAGTAGGATTTGACCCTAGACCAATATAACTGTAAGAACAAAAGCAATGAGAGTAAAGTATTCTCTTGTATTAAGACTAGAAAACTCATTATAAACTAAAGACCATCACACTTCTTAAAATAGAGTGGAGGTCCAACGGCTGTAAAAGGGAAAAGCAAGAATGTAACGTCCCGTTCCCGGACACCAAGTCCTTATCCGGAAAGAACGCTCGGCACAAATATTATCAAATAAAATTCAATAATATATGTAAGTTTTACGTCACACATCAGAACTAAAACGACGCGGAAGATAAAACGACTCGGGAAAACAAAAGATCGACACACGGTTTTCAATGCTGCGAAAACTAAATCCAATAAAGAATACAAAACCAACCAACATTCAAATCCGAAAGAACTTAAACGGAACTAATCCAAATAAAGACAACATTGTTTGAAATTAAATCAACAACATTATTGAAAGAATCAAAACTATAAGAACTGAGTCTTCAAGAACTCCATCTCACACGCATCGTCAAAGAACTCATCAACACTAGCAACCTGTTCATCTTCTTTGGGGAAAGAGAAAGACAAACACAAAGTAACGGGGTAAGTACATAAGTACCTAGTAACGCGTAGAAGATCGCATAACGTCGGTCTCATAAAGAAATAAAAGCAACGCCGTCTTTTATTAATTCATTCCGTTATTAACCATAGCTAACTATCATATTATGTTCATAGCACAACATGAGGTTCCAAAGTTATCTAGCTTAGCTCAAGTTTGTTACATCATGAATAACAAGGGCACTACGCCTAGTAATAGGATGCACTAGGACAACTGGGTGCAACCTACTTAGAGACACGCCTCTGTAGCCCGGGAATATCTCGAGCCCGATAGTGTGATGACCGGCAGAGTGCACCAGGCGCTTTATCTAGCCAATCGATTGACCGGCGTGGATACGATCTACTTTGTCCAGTCGAGAGAACACATCGCGATATTGTAATATGCCTTCTTGAGCATTGCATGATGTTTAAGATTATTAATCTAGCACATACGTTTGATTAGATGTTTAACTAGCCACCTAAGTTGATTCACATAAAAGGCTCACCTATCGCCTACTCCTCTTCTTAAGACCACTAGGCTCTAACATAACTTTGCACACACACACGACATCGATAAACCCTAGCTTATCGAAGCACAAGGCAAATCAAAAGCTTTCGACGGTCCCACACTTCATCTTTTAGGGAATCCATATGGTGCGAAACAAACGCGCATCAAAAGCTAATTCAAGGCTTTGTCACATAAGGTTAAGAAGTAAAAACATGTTTATGAAGCCTGAAACCAAGCTGACACGATAAAACAGGAAAAAACAATAAACAGGTCAAACGCCCGTTTGCCTTGAACGAGCGTCCACAAACCCCCAAACGCCCGTCCGTGAAAATCAGCCACATCATGTATCTAAATCAGACCCTCAAACGCCCGTCCGCAATACCCAAACGCTGTTTGAGTGCGCCATTCTGACAAGCGCCCGTTTGCCGCAGTTATAAACGCTCGTTTTCCTGGGATTTTCCCCAGAAATCTGCAACTGTCAAAACGCGATTTCTAACCCAAATCCAACCCAAACTCCAATCAAAACAGATTCAAAACAATGAAAATAAGCATACAACTTGCTCAATAACGTTCTGACACCTTAATCATATGATAAGAACACCATGTTACCTTAAATTGCGTGGTACAACGATCCAAAGCTTCAACTCGTCAAAAGTTTAACCTTTTACTCCAAACCTATAAACGATCAATCCAAAGACGATCACTACGATGTTTAAACTCAGAAAAAATGCAGCTTAACAACGATGATGAACAAACCCTAATGACAAGAACAAGGAAGGAAAAACTTACGTTAACGGATTTAGGGATTGTTGATATCAAAACGATCCTCGTCTCGCGGTGATCCTTTCTCTCTTGAGATGTCTGCGTTTTTTATCAACGGATTAGCCTAGAGATTCAAAAGTCTCTCCTCTTCCTTTTTCCCCCAAACTTGCGCCCCCAGTATTTTTTTTTTACGTAAAACAACAACTAGGTTAATTTAGGATTAGTTTTCCTTTTATAATCCCAATTAAATCTAATTATTCCTTATTAATTAAATCCAATTAATCCTTTTCCTTTTCTTTTCACTTTTTCTTTTAATCCTTTAAAACAAAACTAAATATTCATATTTTTCGGGAAAAGACAAGGATGCCCTTTTTGAAATATTACATTCCTCCCCCCTTAAGAGGAGTTTCGTCCTCGAAACTAGATTGTACCTGGTAGATGAGGAAACTCTGGGAACTCGTTAAACATGTCCGCTTCCACTTCCCAAGTGGCTTCAGTCGGTGCATGATTGCTCCATTGCACTAACACTAACGGGATCACTCGCCTCTTTATCGCCTTTTCCTTCCTATCCCAAATCTTTATCGGCTTCTCCACGTCTTAAATATTATCTTGCAACACCTCCGATCAATCTCGATTCCACGTCCACTTTAGATAGGCACTTCAAGCATCGATACATGGAAAACATTGTGGACTCTGACATCGATTACGGTAACCGTAGCCTATAAGTCAACTTCTCAACTCTTTCGATGACATCAAAAGGTCCTACGTACCTTGGACTTAGCTTTCTTTCTGTCCGAACCTCTTGACACCCTTCATTGGAGGCGCTCGAAGGTAAACTCGCATCCCGACCTCCAACTCTAGCGGTCTTCTTCTAACATCGGCCCACTCTCTTTTGATGATCTTGGCGACTTTGATTCTTCCTTATCAACTCGATCTTCTCCTTGGCTTGCTTTGAACCATCTCCGGCCCTGTGATATGTTTCTCTCCCACTTCATCCCAGTAAAGTGGAGTTCTACATTTCCTACCGTACAAGGCCTCAAAAGGTGGCATACCCAAACTAGCATGGTAACTATTGTTGTAAGCAAACTCAACCAAATTGAGGTAATCTATCCATGATCCTCCGGCATCCAAAACACAATCTCTAAGCATATTCTCGAGAGTCTCGAATTGTTCTCTCTCGACGCCCGTCCGTGCAGGGATGAAACGTCAGTACTCAAATCGGTCTTACGTCCCAAAAGCTTTCAGAAACCCTTCCGTGGCGGTGATAAATCTGCTATCCCCTGCCGGATACAATAGATAAAGGCACACCATGAAGCTTCACTATATTGTCGATATACATAGTAGCGAACTTCTTTATAGGCATGTCCACTTTACATGGCAAGAAATAGGCTGATTTTGTAAGTCTATCCACAATCACCCAAATCATGTCATGACCGCCCTTAGTCTTAGGCAAACCGGTGATGAAATCCATCGTGATATTCTCCTATTTCCATTCTGGTACCTCCAAGGGTTTCAACAAACCTCCTGGCCTTCTGTGTTCTGCTTTCACTCTCTGGCATGTATCACATTTTGCCACAAACTCTGCGATTCCTAACTTCATACCCGGCCACCAATATCTTTCCTTCAGATCTCTATACATCTTAGTGGCTCCTGGATGTACTGCAAAAGCAATCTTATGAGCTTCATCCATAACCTTCTCCCTTAGGCCATCCACATCAGGCACACACAAACGGTCTCCGTACCAAAGATGACCACTCTTGTCCAACTGATAACCCACTATAGGCTTCTCTCGAGCTACTCGCTTCAAATTAATCAACACAGGGTCCTTATCTTGCTTAGCCCGAATCTCATCTAGCAAATCTGACCTTGCCATCAATGGCGCCAAATTCTGATCTTCACCCTTCCTTTCAATCACCTGAATCTGTATCCTATCCAACTGATCCACAACTTCTTGCAAGGTAGTGATAGCATTAACCGATCTCCGGCTAAGTGCATCGGCTACAACATTCGCTTTACCCGGATGGTATTGAATGTCCAAGTCGTAATCTTTCACGAACTCCAACCATCTTCTTTGTCTCATGTTCAGATTCTCCTGAGTAAAGAAGAACTTAAGACTCTTATGATCCGTGAAGATCCTTGCCTTGACACCATACAAGTAGTGTCTCCAAAGCTTCAGAGCAAACACCACTGCTACCAACTCCAAGTCGTGTGTAGGGTAATTCTTCTCATGCACCTTTAACTGCCTAGATGCGTAAGCAATTACCTTTCCTGAGTGCATCAAAACACAACCCAAACCTTGACCCGATGCATCTGTGTATACATCATAGTTATCAAAAACTTCCGGTAATGCTAACACAGGTGTTGTGGTCAACTTTTCTTTCAAAGTCTGAAAATCTTTCTCACATTCATTGGTCCACTCATACTTAACGTTCTTTTGAGTGAGCCTCGTGAGAGGTGTAGCTATCTTAGAGAAATATTTTACAAACTTCCGGTAGTACCCAGCTAAACCCAAGAAACTTCTTATCTCTGTTACTGATGTCGGTCTAGAACACTTAGAAACGGCTTTTATCTTCGCTGGATCCACCTTAATACCTTCTCCAGAAATTATATGCCCAAGAAAACTAACCTGGTCCAACCAAAACTCACACTTAGAAAACTTGGCATACAGTTTGTTCTCCTTTAAGGTCTGTAGAACTATCCTTAGGTGTTCTTCATGCTCTTTCTCATCCTTAGAGTATACCAGGATATCATCTATGAAAACTATCACAAACGTATCGAGATAAGGCATGAAAACTCTTTGCATCAAGTCCATGAACTTCGATGGAGCATTAATGAGTCCAAACGGCATGACCAAAAACTCATAATGTCCATATCTGCGTCTCAATGCCGTCTTGTATATCCGACACCTTGATCTTCAATCGATGATAACCGGACCTAAGGTCAATCTTAGAGAACACCTTCTTACCTTGCGGTGGTCGAATGGATCATCAATCCTAGGTAAAGGATACTTATTCTTGACCGTCGCTTTATTCAACTCTCAGTAGTCGATGCACAACCGCATACTCCCATCTTTCTTCTTCACAAACAAGACCGGTGCTCCCACAAAGATGTACTTGGTGGATGATGTTTTTCTCAAGCATCTCCTTGGTTTGAGTTTTCAACTCTTTCAACTCATTGGTGCCATCCTATAAGGTGCTTTAGCCACTTGGTGATGCTCCTGCAATGAATTCGATCTCGAACTCTATGGCCCTATCAGGCATATGTCCAGGCAATTCTTCCGGGAAAACTTCGAGAAAGTCCTTAACTACACGAGTCTCTCCTAACTCGGGCCTATGCTTTTCCTTATCTAATGCATAAACAACGAAACCCTGGCAACTCCTCTTCAAAGCTCTTAGGGCTTTAACTGCTGAGATAATTGGATGACGACCCTTGCTAGGCTTGTATACGTTACCCTGAAACGTCTTAGCTGATTTTCATGGGGCCTTAAAGATCACCCTCTTACCTCTACAATCCAAGTAGACATAATTCTTGGACAACCAGTCCATACCCAGGATAACATCGAAATCTGAAAATCCAACACCGTTAAGGCATGCTGGCACTTGTAAGTCCCAACTCTAATATCAACTTGGGGTGTGACTTGGGCACATCTAGTAACTCTGCCCAAAGTTGTGGTAATACTCAAAGGTCTCTCCAATTCCTTAAGAGGTAGGTTCAACTTCTTAGCTATCTTAGAGGAAACAAAAGTTCCTGAAGCTCCAGTATCAAACAGAGCTGAAACTGCTAGATTATCTATGATTACGGTACCTAACAAGTGAATCAATTTAAGTACAAATATGTAATATCATATGCATGCTATATCATATTAAATATCTATAATAAACACAAACAACGAAAAAGTACTGTCACCACAAGGTCATCTAACTCTTCCGGTTCGCATCTGCACAAAAACGAATCAAGTGATCGCTACCCATGAAACGATTACCCTGCTGGTTACCTCGTCCTCCTGCCTGATTACCTTGAGAGAGCTTCTTAGGACACGCTCTCGAGCAATGTCCCACTTCCCCACTGTGGAAACAACTCAAACTACCTGCCATGCACTCTCCTACATGCGTATTGTTACACTTAGCACAAACCGATGACGTTCCACTTGCTGAACCCTTCGTGGCCGGATTTCCTGTCCTCTTAACATTCTGCTGCGGTGCTCCTCTGTTACTTCCTTGATAATTCGAGAAAGACCTCTTATCCCCAACTACAATCGTCTGTCTACTGGAAAATCTCTCCGCAATCAAAGCTCTATCCATGACGATTGCCAGGCTGGTAAGTCTATCTCCTAGCATGCCCTTTGCCACTTCATGTGACAATCCTTCCATGAACTTGTCAATCTTTTCTCCTCACTTCTCATGATTTCAGGTAGAATCTGCCCAACTCATGGAATTTCGAGATCTTGAGTCATCAGTAGTGTATCTTCCTTGTTTCAAACTCGAAACTCATTAGCCTTTGCATTACTCGCAACATTTCTAGGAAAGTATTCCTTGTAGTAACGTATCTTTAAACACTGCTCAATCCGTGATCCTCGGATTAACTTGCTCATAAGCTTCCATCCAACTTTCTGCATTTCCTGCCAACAAGGATATTGCTAACTGAGCCCATTCAGATTCTGGAGCTTTCACATTCATGCACGTCCTCTCAAACCCACGAATCCATAAATCTGTTGTTGCTGGCTCAACATTGCAAAAGAATTCTGGCACCCTGTTCTTCTTCATCTTATCATACCAATCCACTTGCCTATCATAACCCCCAAACTGATGATGATGTATCGATCGATTTGAACTAGTGGGCGCTTCGACATCTGCGGTTGAGGTTGCTTGAACTCTCTTTGTTGGGGGTGAGTCTATTGTGGATAGGTGTAGCCAGGTGCTACAAAAGTATCCGATCTGGGCGGTGGTGGAGGAAGAACCGTTGGCTGAAGTGTAAAACTTAATGGTGTGGGATACTCAACCGAAACAAAGAAAAGAGAGGGGTTACTAAAGCTCTAACACTTATCTTAAAGAAGAAATCAAGTCCTACACAGCAAGGAAAACCTTTCACTCTAATACCAACTGTAACGCCCCGTTCTCGGACACCGAGTCCTTATCCGGAAAGAGCGCTCGGCACAAATATTATCAAATAAAATTCAATAATATATGTAAGCATTACGTCACACATCAGAACAAAAACGACATGGAAGATAAAACGACTCGGGAAAACAAAAGATCGAACACACGGTTTTCAATGCTGCGAAAACTAAATCCAATAAAGAATACTAAACCAACCAACATTCAAATCCGAAAGAACTTAAACGGAACTAATCCAAAGAAAGACAACATTGTTTGAAACTAAATCAACAACATTATTGAAAGAATCAAAACTATAAGAACTGAGTCTTCAAGAGCTCCATCTTACAAGTCATCGTCAAAGAACTCATCAACACTAGCAACCTGTTCATCTTCTTTGGGGAAAGAGAAAGACAAACACAAAGTAACGGGGTAAGTACATAAGTACTTAGTAACGCATAGAAGATCGCATAACGTCGGTCTCATAAAGAAATAAAAGCCACGCCGTCTTTTATTAATTCATTCCGTTATTAACCCTAGCTAACTATCATATTATGTTCATAGCACAACATGAGGTTCCAAAGTTATCTAGCTTAGCTCAAGTTTGTTACATCATGAATAACAAGGGCACTACGCCTAGTAATAGGATGTACTAGGACAACTGGGTGCAACCAACTTAAAGACTCGCTCTAGTAGCCCTGGGAATATCTGAGTCCCGATAGTGTGATGACCGGCAGAGCGCACCAGACGCTTTATCTAGCCAATCGATTGACCGGCGTGGGTACAGTCTACTTTGTCTGGTCAGAGAACACATCGCGATATTGTACTATGCCTTACCAAGCATTGCATGATGTTTAAGATTATTAATCTAGCACATACGTTTGATTAGATGTTTAACTAGCCACCTAAGTTCATTCACATAAAAGGCTCACCTATTAGTCTACTCCCTCTTCTTAAGACCACTAGACTTCAACATAACCTAGCACATACACGACATCAATAAACCCTAGCTTATCGAAGCACAAGGCAAATCCAAAGCTTTCGGCGGTCCCACGCTTCATCTTTTAGGGAATCCATATGGTGTGCGAAACTAAACGCATCAAAAGCTAATTCAAGGCTTTGTCACATAAGGTTAAGTTGTAAAAATGTGTTTATGAAGCCTCAAAACCAAGGCGACACGATAAAACAAGAAAAACATAATAAATAGGTCAAACGCCCGTTTGCCTCCATGTAAACGCCCGTTTGCCTTGAACGAGCGTCCACAAACCCCCAAACTCCCGTCCATGAAAATCAGCCACATCCTATATCTAAATCAGACCCTCAAACGCCCGTCCGCATACCCAAACGCTCGTTTGAGCTGCCGCTACCGCAAACGCCCGTTTGCCCTTGTACAAACGCTCGTTTGCCTGGGATTTTCCCCAGAAATCTGCAACTGTCAAAACGCGATTTCTAACCCAAATCCAACCCAAACTCCAATCAAAACAGATTCAGAACCATGAAAATAAGCATACAAATTGCTCTATAACTTTATGACACCTTAATCATACGATAAGAACACCACGTTACCTTAAATTGCGTGGTACAACGATCCAAAGCTTGAACTCGTCAGAAGTTTAACCTTTAACTCCAAACCTATAAACGATCAATCCAAAGACGATCACTACGATGTTTACACTCAGAAAAAACGCAGCTTAACAACGATGATGAACAAACCCCAATGACAAGAACAAGGAGGGAAAACATACGTTAACGGATTTAGTGATTATTGATATCAAAACGATCCTCGTCTCGCGGTGATCCTTTCTCTTTTGAGATGTCTGCGTTTTTTATCAACGGATTAGCCTAGAGATTCAAAAGCCTCTCCTCTTCTTTTTTTCTCCAAGCTTGCGCCCCCCAATATTTTTTTTTACGTAAAACAACAACTAGGTTAATTTAGGATTAGTTTTTATTTTATAATCCCAATTAAATCTAATTATTCCTTATTACTTAAATCCAATTAATCCTTTTCCTTTTCTTTTCCCTTTTTCTTTTAATCCTTTAAAACAAAACTAAATATTAAGATTTTTCGTGAAAAGACAAGGATGCCCTTTTTGAAAAATCGGGATATTACATAGAAACGCTGTTCTAACGGCTAGTTGGACAGTGTTCCTGTTCCTAAAAGTAGCAAAAGAATGAGTGAATTTAGCCACTAGTTTATACTCCATCCGTTTTTTTAACTGACGTATAGAGAAAATTCACATCTATTAAAAAAGTAATTAATACGTCTGAAATATAGTATAAAATGATTAAGTTGTCCTTTGATATTTATAAAATATACACACCCAATAAATGTTGATTATGTATTGTTAATTGGAGTAGTATATCGGGAATGTGTATATGCATGTGTAATAGTGAGACAAATTGACTTTTAGAGTTTTTATTTTTGGAGATGTAAATATATTTTTAATATATTATAATTAAATTGAGGGGTAAAGGTGGAAAAAATAATAAATGCTGCATTAATAATGTAAAATAGCAGATAAATAAATATAAAAAAAGCAAATTGTGAAAATGTGACAGTTAAAAAAACGGAGGGAGTATTATTATTAAGGCTAAATAAAGACAATAAAAGACTAATAATAATAAAAGACTTACTAAAGACCCTTATATTTAACACTCCCCCTCAAGCTTTTGAATGTATATCAATTATTCCCAGCTTGCTGAGGAGGTAATCAAAGGATTTCTAAGGTAGGCCTTTAGTCAAAACATCTGCCACTTGATTATGAGAGTTGATGAACTTGAGCTTGATTAGACCATTGTATAACTTCTCTTTGATGAAGTGCCTATCAAATTCAACATGTTTTGTTCTATCATGTTGAACATGGTTGCAAGAGATGTCAATAGCAGATTGATTATCACAATGTAGGTTCATAGGTTCCATTCTCTGAATCTTTAGATCATCAAAAATGATTTTAAGCCATAAGAGTTCACAGACACCAGGTGTTGGGGCTCTAAATTCAGCTTCAACGCTTGATCTTTACACCACCCCTTGCTTCTTACTTTTCCAAACAACATGGTTGCCAAACAGAAAAACACAAAGGCCAGAGGTAGATCTTCTATCATAATTGCAACCGACATAGTCAGAATCAATATAAGCCTCTAGAAGCCTTTGAACACCCTTTTTGAACATCACTCATTTCCCTGGGCAGCTTTTTAAGTAGTACACAATCCTTTCAGCAGCATTTTGGTGACACTTTTTAGGGTTGTGCATATATTTGCTCACAATATTGACAACAAAGGCTATGTCAGGCATTCTGTGAGACAAATAAATAAGCCTTCCTACCAGCCTTTGATAAGAATTTTTGTCCACCTCTTCTTCTTGGGGAGCAAGGTTGATCCCATGGGTAAAATCCATGGGAGTCTTCAAAAGTTTACACCCAGTTTTACCACAATCTTTAAGTAGGTCCAGATGTACATTTGCTGAGAAATGAAGATTCCCTGCTTAGAGCGCCTCATTTACACGTGCACCAATGTTTTTCAGGGGAATTTATCATACAATCAAATCAAAAAATTGTGATTTAAATTGATGTCTTACCCTATAACTTTAACTTTGAGGGAACAATAGCCTGACTTAAAGGGTTCGGTCTGATTTTAGTGCCGTTTAGGCACCAACTAGACCCTATCATGAATTGGAGATCTTGATAAGGTGAGTAATGGAACCTATTATGTATACCTATTATCTGGATATACCAATAAAATAAATATACAATATAAGATGTACGAACATGACCTCAATCCCTATGCAATACTTTAATTTCCCTAGTTCTTTGATGTCAAACTCCTTGGACTTATAATCTTTCAATCTTGCATTTCCTTCTATTTCATCCTCTGTGATGATTATGTCATCAACATTAACTAAAAGGATAAATCTTTTTCCCTGTGAACTAATTTTCACAAATAGAGTATGATCCCATTGGCTCTATTTATAGTCAATACTGATCATTGCATTGGTGAATCTCCAAAACAAGCCCTAGAGGACTGCTTTAGGCCATAGAAGGCCTTCTTTAATTTACACGCCTTCCCATTTTAAACTTGGAATCCATGAGGTATATGCATAAAAATGGTTTCCTCCAAGTATCCTTGAAGAAAATCATTTTTAACATCATATTGGCTTAACTTCCAGTCAAAATTGGCAGCTAAGAAGAGTAATATTTTGACAGTATTCATCTTTGCCACAGGGGCAAAGGTGTCAAAATGGTCAATGCCATGGGTTTGGGTGTACCCCTTGGCAACTAACCTTGCCTTATATCTTTCAATAGTTCCATCAGATTTATAATTGATGGTAAAGATCCATCTACATCCCACAGTTTGAGCGCAGTTAGGAAGATTAACAAAATCCATAGTCTTGTTTCTTTCTAGGGCTTCCATTTCATCTCGCATGGCTTTAACCCATCTTTCATCAGACAAAACATCAGTTACACCTTTTGGAGTCGATCCATCCAACAGTTTTTTCATGAACATTTTCTGTTTTTGAGAGACCCAGAGGTAGGATTAAGGTGCAAGCCCTCACACTCTTTCTCTTAGCAATAGGCAAATCCCTAGAACTTGTATTGCTAACATCTGTTTTTAATTTCTGGGGACTGATTGTTCTTCTATATTGGGAATATTTTCTGTTGGTTCTTCCATATTAAAAGTTGAGTCTGAATCTTTATTCTGCTCAATAGAAACAATAACACGCAGTCTAATCTAGTTTTTCTAGTGTAAATGATATGTGGTTTTTCTATAGTACCACCATTCGGTACATCCTCTGAAGATGTTGGTTTGTTAGAGGTAAGAGCAGGTTCATCATCCTTTAAAGACATAGGAGACAGACCAAGAAGGTACATTTCCTTCTCCCTATCTATGGTAGGCATCTCCCCTTGAATTGAGGATTTCTCAGTATAGTAGGGACTCATCTCATAGAAGGTAACATCTTTAGACATGATATACTTCTTATTAGGAGGGTGATAACTTTTGTACCCTATTGAGTATTGGAATACACAATGAAAATGCACCTTAGAGCCCTGGGGTTTAGGTTTCCTCTGTTAGGAAAGTGAAAATCAGTAAACACCTCACAGCCAAAGACTCTAGGTAGGACACCTTCAGAAGTTAAAAAAGAGTTTAAAACCTAAGTTAGAGTCTGAATAAGACTCTTATTTTCCAGAACTTTGGTAGGAAGCCTATTGATACGGTGAGAAGCTGTAAGAACTACCTCACCCCAATAGTTTTTAGGGGCATTCATTTGAAACAGAAGTGCCCTAACAGATTCTAGCAGGTGCTAATTTAATTTTCCTTTCAGCCGCCCTATTCTATTGGGGTGTATGAACACAAGATGAATAATGAATAATTCCTTTTTCCTCAATAAAAGGATTGAGGAAATTGTTAAAGTAATCCCTGGCATTATCATATCTTAACCTTTTGATCTTGGTATCAAATTGGGTTAAGAGCATATTATAAAAGACAAGAAACACATGAGACATATCTAACTTGTTTTTCAGTAGATAAACCCAAGTAGTTATGGTGAAATTATCAATGAAAGTCACAAACCATTGAGCCCCGTTCTCATTAGGCACAGTAGAGGGGCCCCATATATCACTATGAATCAAATCAAAAAGATTAGAGTTAAATGAGACAGAGCAGGATAATGAACTCTTTTGTGTTTGTAAAATTCACATTATTGCATTACATTATTCAACATTTGAACCCTTACACAAACTGGAAAAAAATGCATTGAATATTGAAAAGATGAATGCCCTAATCTTCTATGATACAAAATAATTCTATCACTATCAGCCTTAGAAAGCCGAGAATTCTTTTCAAAAACTTCTTTATCTTCCATTTGATCCTTAACAAAGTCGAGCCCCTCCTTAACTCTAGCAAGACCAATCATTTTTCTTGTTGTTAACTCCTGGATCACACAAAAATTAATGGATAACAACACATTGTGGTTTGAATCTTTAGTTAACCTTCTCACAGATACAAGATTAGCAGATACATCAGGAACATGTAAGACATTTTTAAGGACTAAAGAGTCATTCAAAATTACATTCCCAATACCAGTCACTTTGATAGAGTTACCATTGGCAGCTGTAATATTTTTGCTGGTATTGCAAGGAATATAATCAGAGAATAAGTCAATAGAAGGATTCATATGATCAGTAGCTCCAGAGTCAACCACCCAACCATTAGTAACCTTTTGATTTAAGAGATCTAGGGAATCCATACATGAGAAAACCATTGAATAAGAAGGGTTTTCCAATGTATCAAGGAACTTCCTTAGTTTCTCAATCTCATATTGACCAAGGTTAGGGTTTTGACCAGAAGGAATCTGATTTGTTCCTTGATTGATGCCTTCAGTTTTACTAGAGTTTACAGCATGTGCCAGGGCATTATTCTTGCATGGTCTCTCATGTAACATCTAGCAAAATTCCTTAGTATGTCTGCTCTTTTTGCAGTGAGAGCAAAAAAGGTTATCTCTATCACCATTTTTGGTGTTCTATTTCTGGTTAGGGACCTTCTTGTCCAGAATATCCTTAGACTCATTTGTCTTAGGATACCTAGACTTGTTTTGCATAGCAAAAAGGGCTGAACTTTCAGAATTTGGACACCTCTTCTACCCTCTTCTGCTCATACCACAAGGATGGTTTCATTTAGAGTAGGGAGGTCAAATCTTCCTAGAATCTGAACCATGACTGGGTCAAATTCTTTCTTCAATCTAGTTAACAAAGAGAAAATCCTCTCAGTTTCAACCATTCATCTAAGGGTGGCAGCATCTTCACAATCCTTCATCTAGATACATTGACAATGATCTAATTCGTGCCACATCCCTAGCAAATGGCTCAGTTTGCCACTTCGTTTCAAGAAGGTTCTGACAAGCTGAGACCATTTAAGGTAGTTTTTACCATTCAGCTTGTAAGCAGTTTGAACGTTTTAAAGTTCCTTTGAGATTACGGGATTCTCAGTGGTAGATGGCTCAGTGGCTACACTAGTGGCACTAGATTCAGCCATTGAACACAGAACAAAGATTTGAATTTTCAAAGAAATCCCAAGAAAAAAACCCAAGTCTCGGATACAATGTAAAAACTAAAGCAATGAGAGAAAAGTATTCTCTTGTATTAAGAATAGATACCTTATTACAAACTAAAGACCATTAAACCTCTTAATATAGAGTGGATGTCCAAAGGCTATAAAGGGGAAAGCAGGAAACACTGTTCAAACGGCTAGTTGGTCAGTGTTCCTGTTACTAAAAGCAGCAAAAAAAGGAGGGAATCTAGCCACTAATTTATATTATTATATTAGGGCTAAATAAAGACAGTAAAAGACTAATAAAAAAAATAATAAAAGACTTACTAAGACCCTTATATTTAAAAATAACATTTAGGTTTGACACACGTCTTCGACGCCACAACTCTATTGTGTCATTCCTATTAATTTTAGAAAACTGTAGTTGAATGCATAATATGAATTTATGCACAAAAGTAATGCAGCTTTAAATGGCACATTATCCTCCTCCAGACCTCCACTTTGTATGAATAACTAACTTCAGCCGTACTACAGAGTTACTTGATACAAATACAACCGTTTTGACCACATAATTATACATGTAAACTACAACTGTTTTGACGACAACATAATGATGCAGGTAATTAAACTGATAATTGGTAGGAGATATCCCATTGATTTTCAGTATAACTGATGGTTTGCATAAAAATTAGCGCAAGTTAATAATCACAGGTTACCAGTCATTTCCTTTTTATTTATTCTACTTTAACATATTGCTCATATTTGCAAACTGATCACCCACTGGTCCAATGCCTGCATAATCAAAGAAAGAAAGATGATTATATATATATATATATATATATATATATAATAAATAAAGAATTAAGGAAAAGGTTAGAAGCGGTTGCCTGAGGTTTGCATAGATTTTCGAGGAAAGGGCATTGGTTCGATGATATCAACAATGACGGCATTGCATGTTAAGAAAGTTCTGGCAACTGATGATGCATGTTCTAGGCAACATCTGATTACCTACATTATAAATAATAAGTTAATAATAGCATGCATGTCATAAACTCGTAGTTATATGCCCTGCATCTGCATGTAAAATCAATGAAAAGAAACAATAAGTGCAGTTCCATTCATACATACAGAGTTCTAGTATTCACTTTTAATTTTGGCCATGAGTCTAAGAGTTTGAATAGGTGTCTATCTATATTTCCTAGCCGTTCCTTGAGGCTCTATGTTTTTTTTTTATATATTTTATCTTCCTCGGTTGCGTCAATAACGACTGCGTACGTACCTGATGTAAATCAACTATACGACTGCATACCTTATTTATCGTTCTATCTACTCTATGTTATGTGCCCCAAAGGATTTGTTTATGAATACTTCGATCATATGTATTTAGTGTTATATGTTGCTGTAGAATATTTAGAGGAGAAAAGATGATCTTTTTATTATTTAATTCCTTGATGAATAGCAGGCTGCTATCACCCTTTTAAATACACAGGAGGAAGAGTTGGATAAGTACAAGACTCTATCTTATCTCAACTCAAATAGAGAACAAACTTCTAACAACTGAACAACCTGTGGCCGGTTTTATTTGAAAAGATCCCAGCCTAATAATAATAATAATAATAAGGAGGAATAAGGGATAATGACAGAAATATTTCATCAATTGAGTACAAGGACAGTCTTTTAAAACTTTTGCATAAATGACAAAACTATTTATTCACTGTCGAAATTCACTGTTTAAATTCACTGCCGAAATTCACTGTCGAAATTCACTAATTTTCAAAATTCATTGTCGAAATTCACTGATTTTCGGTATTCACTGTCGAAATTCACTGATTTTCGGGATTCACTTTTTGTCTTTCTCACTATAAAAATTATGCAGTTGTCCTTCTCCCTATAAAAAATATGTAGCTGTCATGTTACTTAAAAATATTCCAGATTGTGTTCTTATCCCTAATTTCCCATAATAATAATAATAATAATAATAATAATAATAATAATAATAATAATAAACAACTTCAACACCCACCCCTCAAGTTGGTGCATGAATATCCTTCTTGCCCAACTTGCCAACAAACTTCTCTGGAGTCCCGCCTCATCGATTGCTTTGGTGAGCCATCTGCTATCTATTTTGGAGAGGCCAGAAAGGGAATGCAAATGATGCCTGTCTCCATCTTTTCCTTTATGAAGTGTATGTCTATATCAACATGCTTTGTTCGGTCATGATGTACTGGATCATTAACTATGTCAATGGCCCTTTTGTTATCACTGAAACAACTTCATAGGTAGATCACAGGGAAACCTTAGGTCTATTAACCCCATTTGGATCCATAATTCCTCATATATCCCATGTGCCATGGCCCTAAGTTCAGACTCTGAGCTGCTCCTTGAAACCACATTTTGTTTCTTGATCCTCCATGTAACTAGGTTCCCCCATACAAAGTGCAATACCTCATTCTTGACCTCCATCCCTTCACACAAGTCCCCTAATATGAGTATTCTATGAGCTGTATCTAAGTGCTTTTGCATTGGAGCATGCATGTACTGGCTGATGGAACTTACATCATATGCTATATCTGGTCTGGTGTGGGATAGATATATAAGCCTCCCCACCAATCTTTGGAACCTTTCCTTGTTGACTGGTGCTTCCTCATTAGTTTCTCCTAGTCTTGCATTGCATTCAATTGGAAGGCTTGCTGGTTTAGCATCCGTCGTCCTAGTTTCTTCTAACAGATCTAGAACATACTTTCTTTGTGATATGATCCGACCCTCCTTTGACCTGGCAATCTCCATACCCAAGAAGTATCTCAAGGGGCCCAAGTATTTGATTTCAAATTCTGATGCCAATTGTTGTTTAACTTTGGCAGCCTCTTCAACATTGTCACATGTCAAAACAATATCATCCACATAGACTATTAAAATGGTTAGTTTTCCGTCAAGTGACTGTTTTACAAATAGGGTATAGTCAGAGTGTCCTTGTGTGAACCCTATTCTTTTTAGAAACTTCATAAAACGTTCAAACCATGCTCTAGAGCTTTGTTTCAGAACATATAAAGACTTTCTTAGCCTGCAAACCTTCCCTTTGAACTTTTCATCAAAGCTGGGGGGGTTTCTCCATGTAGATTTCCTCCTTGAGATCACCATGGAGGAAAGCATTCTTGATATCAAGTTGCATAAGTGGCCAGTCCAAGTTCACTACAACTGATAAAATAATTCTGATGGTGTTTAACTTGGCTACTGGTGAGAAGGTCTCAGAAAAATCCACTCTTTGAGTCTTTGAGTATCCTTTAGCCACCAGCCTTGCTTTATGTCTCTGCACAGATCCATCTGAGTTATATTTTATAGTGAATACCCACTTGCACCCCACAGTCTTCCTATCTTCAGGCAACTCCACCATCTCCCATGTTTGGTTTTTTTCCAAGGCCCTCATCTCTTCCAGAACAGCACTCTTCCACTCTGGAACACTTAGAGCATCTTGAATGGTTTTTGGTATTTGGGTGTTTTGGATAGTTGAGACAAAGGCTTTATATTTTGGAGAAAGGTAGTTGTAGGATATGTAATTGGTCATGGGGTAGGGTTGCTTCTTTTGGTACTTAGCACATTTTCTGGGTTGTTTTCTCAGGGCAATTGGTTTGTTATCTTATCTGAAGAGGTATTTATTGGTTCATTGTCTGAGAGGGATTCCTTATTAGAAATTTCATCCTGCACAGATTCTGCAGTGTTGTCTTCCTCCAAAACCCGTGTTTCATGGTGAGGATGAGATTTTGTTGGCATCTTAGTAGTGTTTTGACCTTCTGTTCTGGACCTCTTGCACTTCCTTTGATAAACCTTCCCTTTGAAAATTGTATTTGGATCAGAGGTACTGGTATGCCTGTCCTCTTCCCCAATCTGTTTTTCATCACTAGTGGGATTACTTTCTATACTAGTGGGGTTATTTTCTGGCTCATCTTCAGGGATTAACTCATGTTCTAAAGTATAAGGCTCAGATTGATTCTGTGTTTGTATTTCAAAGTAGGGTAAATTTTCATGGAAAGTTGCATCCATAGTGACATATAATTTTCTTGTTATAGGGTCAAAAAAATTATATCCCTTCTGTGTAGACGAATACCCAATGAAAACACACTTTATTGCCCTAGGATCCAACTTATTCCTAATATTGTTGTGAACAAACCCTACACACCCAAACACTTTTAGTGGCAGATCACAAAAAAAGCCTTTCATGTTTGAAAGCAATTTTTAACTTGTTTAATGGAGTTTGGAGGTTCAACACCCTTGATGGCATCCTATTTATGAGATAGGTTGCAGTCAGGATAGCCTCCCCCCATAAATATTTAGGACACTCGGCATGGATCATCAAAGCCCTAGCTACATCTAGTAGGTGACGGTTTTTTCTCTCAACAGTTCCATTCTGCTGTGGAGTCCCTACACATGAGCTTTGATGAGCTATACTATTTTCCTCAAAAAATCTTCCCAAAATGGTTTTAAAATATTCAGTTCCATTATCACTCCTAAATATTTTTATTTTAGTTTGGAACTGATTTTCAACAAAAAAAAATACAAGTTCTTGAAAACTTTTTCAGCTTCAGATTTGTCCTTTAATAAGTAAATCCATGTGGTTTTTGTGTGGTCATCAATAAAAGAGATAAACCACCTTTTATTAGACACAATTTTGACTCTTGAAGGTCCCCATATGTCACTATGAACCATATAAAAAGGATATGAAGTTTTATAGGGTTGTGAAGGATATAGTTTTCTGGTGTGTTTAGCTAATTCACAAACTTCACATTGGAAATCAGAAGCATTTTTATTCATAAATAAACCAGGAAAGAGATTTTTCAGATACATAAAACTAGGATGCCACAATCTGGCATGCCAGACCAGGACTTTATTTTGATCTGAACTGGAAACAGAATTACAATGAAATTTCCTTGTAGAAAGACTATCCAAGTTGAGCTCTTGGTCCAGAACATAAAGGCTCCCCACACTTCTAGATTTGCCAATCATCACCTTCAAGTCCTTGTCCTGAAACACACAGTCATTCTTAGAAAAAACAACATTGCAATTACTGTCCATGGTGAATTTCTTGGCAGATAATAAATTACATGCAAGCTTAGGTACATGGAGTACATTACATAAGGTAATGTGTGGTGTGATATGGATCCCTTGCCTGCAATAGGTGCAAGGGATCCATCTGCTAGTCTGATTTTTTGGCTACCAGATAAAGGGAAGTATGTGGAAAAAAATTTCAGATGTACAAGTCATGTGATCAGTCGCTCCTGAGTCTATGACCCAGGTGACTGAATGTTTAGGCTAAATAGAGCAGATTTACCTGAGTCCACAAAGGAACATTTTGGGGTGGTGGATTGAGGGTTCAGAAGTCTACTCAAGTGCTCCAACTGCTCCTGTGTAAAGGGTGCTGATCCAGCTTCTGATGAGACTTGATTAGCCTTCTTTTCTCCATCTCCTTTTTGTTCCCCGGCTCCTTTTCCCTTCCATGTTGGCTTCCTATGAATTCCCAGCAGATATCCTTGGTATGACCTGTTTTTTTGCAGTGCTCACATTAAAGTTTTTACTTGTTTGTGTTTCTGCCCTCATATATAGATGTTGCTAGGGCAGATCCTTCTCCATTTCTAGCTCCATTTTTCCCCATTACTCTCCTTCTGGCTTCTTCTCTTCTTACCTCTGAAAAAACTTCCCTTAGTGGGGGGAGAGGTTTTCTCCCAAGAATTCTGCCTCTCACCTCATCTAGGTCAGAATCTAATCCTGCAAGAAATGAGTATACCCTCTCATTCTCTTCTCTCTTTTTGAATTGGGTACTGTCTGCAACACATGCCCACTTCTCCTCATAGCACATGTCTAGCTCTTGCCATAGTGAAACCACCTCATTATAGTAGTCTGTCATCTCCCTGCTGTCCTGTTTAAGCTTCCAGATTCTGGTCTTTAGATCATATATCTGAGAAGAATTCTCAATGTCAAAATACATTTCCTTCACAGCATCCCATATATCTTTTGCTGTGCCAAGGAACATGTGTGGCCTTGCTACATTTGGCTCCATGGAGTTCATTAGCCAAGCCATGACAAGGGAATTTTCTGATTTCCATTGTTTGTGTCTGGGATCAGTCTGTTCTGGTGCTTTTGATTCTCCAGTGATATAGCCCAGTTTACTTTTCCCATCAACAGCTAGTTTCACGGTTTGGGACCACTCCAAGTAGTTTTTCGCATTGAGTCTGCGGGAAGTGAGAAGAAGAGATGATGAGGGGTGATTGGGGTTTTCATCGTTCCCAGTCCCTCCTTCTGTGCCAGAACCACCGGATATGACACCGGAGGAGGTTTGATGATCGCTCTCTTGCCATGGCCGTTGCTCTATATTTCATTGTCGAATAGTGTTTTGGATCATAGCTCCGATACCATGTAGAATATTTAGAGGAGAAAATATGATTTTTTATTATTTAATTCCTTGATGAATAGCAGGCTGCTATCACCCTTTTAAAAACACACACCCTTTTAAAAACACACAGGAGGAAGAGTTGGATAAGTACAAGACTCTATCTTATCTCAACTCAAATAGAGAACAAACTTCTAACAACTTAACAACCTGTGGCCGGTTTTATTTGAAAAGATCCCAGCCTAACAAAGTCTAACAATAATTTAGTAATAACAGATAAACCTAGTCAATAGACTAATAATAATAATAATAATAATAATAATAATAATAATAATAAACAACTTCAACAGTTCCATTACCGGATAAGGGGTTGTGAAACTAGGATTTATGAGAATTCCCACTGCCGTTGTCCTATAAATTCTTGTTACTTGAATGACATGAAACCAAAATTCTAAATGCCAAAACGGCCAAAACTCTACTGCATTTCATATCATTCATAAACCGTTTCCAAAATTGTGCATATATTTTTTTAAGTCATAAAGAAGATTACTAACTATGCTTTTAAGTTCGCCGTTTTTGATTCATTTTAATTGCCAACTGATCAGAAGAAAATGATTTTTTTTATCTTGGGACACGACTGTGATAACCGTGGGCACTATTCGGCGCAGATTCTTCTTAAAAATAGAGTGCTACACTCGCATCAATCCACTAGTTTTCACATTTACTCATTTTGTTACGTCATTCTGATTCAAGCATTTTTTGATGCTCAAATCATGTGTTTACATTATATGTTAAACTTAAACAGCATGCTAAAACCGGATAAAAGTGCCAACATGCTTTCCTTATATTTCTGCAGTTTTTAAGTCAGGTTCATGTGTAGAAATCTACGCCCAAGCCCATATAAGATTAGGGGCCTCATCCCCAAAACCTAGGTTATGAGGTGAGCCAACATGTTTTCCTTATATTTCTGCAGTTTTTAAGTCAGGTTCATGTGTAGAAATCTACGCCCAAGCCCATATAAGATTAGGGGCCTCATCCTCAAAACCTAGGTTATGAGGTGAGGGAGGTCCATATCGTAATATGGTGGGTGATACAATATCAAGTGCCCAATGTGGGACAACTTTAACATGCCCCCTCTAGTGTGGGCCTAGGGCACTCTTAAGGCCAACAAAGAGGCCCAACACTTGCACAATAAATGGTGGCTCCAATACCATGTAGAAATCTAGGCCCAAACCCATATAAGAGGAGGGGCCTCATCCCCAAAACCTAGGTTATGAGGTGAGGGAAGTCCACCTCTTAATAGAATAGGTGATACAATACCAAGTGCTCAATGTGGGACAACTTTAACATCATGTCAGGATAACTGACATGTTCCTTAACTTAAACTTAAGGGGTACGTGGTGAACGGGCCTTCTAGTAAATGGCTCGATTTCCAAGAATGGTGGATTGTGGGGGGGGCTATATTCATCAATCGTTTCTACTATGGTCTGATTAGTGGCCTACAAGTATGTGTGCAGTGACACAATATAGTGGTCATATAATATTTCGGAGGACAAACCTTCTTGTCCCACAATGTTTTAAGAATATTTTTATATGATAAATAGTACCTTTGTTGGGTCCAATACACCAGCAGCCATGAGATCCTCATATTGATTTTTAGCAGCATTGAAACCATACCTCACATCATCTACAGAGAGAACCTGAGATCAAATTTATCCCATGAAAATCTCAAAGTTTGGCATTTTTTGTGGAAAGAGACTTAGATAACTTGCAACTTTGTAAAAAAAACAGAGTGTTTTCGAAACAGTTTCAAAAAAACCTTTTCTATTACAACATCTCCATTTAGACCAGCATTTTTCGCAATCTGTCTTGCAGGATAAGCCAATGCTCTTTTGAGAATGTCAGCTCCAATCTGTGCACAGTCGACATGGATTTTATGGTTCGAGATTTAGAGACCCAAATGCCGGTAGTCTAAATGCAACCACATACGCGTACCTTTTGTTCTTCATTGTCTAAGGATTCTTTTATGATTTCAATCTTTGATGAAAGCCTTAAAAGGCAACAACCGCCGCCAACCACCACCCCTTCCTCGATAGCTGCCTGAGTTAGGTATAGAAGTTTGCCATTCAGTTTAAAGTAATGAGCCATCAAGAAACAAAAAACGAAAAAAATAAAAAACGCTACCTTGGTTGCATTTACAGCGTCTTCGATTCTTAGTTGTTTGTCTTTCATCTCAACTACTGTTTGTGCACCTACCTAGTGTTGGATCAAGTAGCGTAAATCAGTAGGGACCGGCTTGGAATGCGTATATCTAAGATATATTACGGTATTTTGAAACTTCCTTTACCTGAATAACAGCAATTCCCCCTGATAACCTTGCAATCCTTTCATTCAAAATCTTTTTTTCAAAGTTTTCTTCAGTGTTCTGCAAATTTTGGGCATCAGAAATTTTATTGCTCGTCGAAAACATATTTTTGTTGGGATATTACAGTTTAATGTTGGATTATATGACTGAAGCAGACAATTACATACCTCGATAACCATCTTTAATTGAACAACTCTTTTCTCAACAGCCGTGCGGGTGCTTCCGTCTGTAACTATTAATGTAGAATCCTTGGTTACTACCACTTTAGATGCAGTTCCAAGTAATCCCTTGTGAGCATTCTCAAGAGTCAAGCCATTTTCTTCTCTAATTACTATACCTGAAGATAGTGGCGGACGCAGGATCTCGGGTAAGGGGAAAATAAATTTTTTAAAAAGACAAATAAAAAAATTAAGGGAGGGGGCAAACAAGATGCATACTATAAATATTAGTAGATTTTTTTTTCGGATTAGGGGGGCAATTTAACTGTATGTAGATCCGCCGCCACTGCTTGAAGATGCACAACATGTTTAAAAACATAAAAAAAAAAAAAAAAAAAAAAAAAATTGTGAACGGGGTATGTAAATCCAGTACACATGAATTACCGTGACATCACACCTATCAGAAAGTATCATTGAAAATCGAGACTTTCAGGAAGTGGGGAATCATAATCGATTTTCAAAGTCGAATGTGCACACTTAACTATATGAAAGTTTCATTTTCGCTCAGCATGTTGTCGTGCCAGGTTTGCATTTAAAAAGGCGCCTTTAGTTACGAATTGAAACAGCTTTGCTAGTTTAGTACCTCCGGTCAAGATAGCAATGTCATCGAGGTAGTGGCGTTTGCGCTCACTAACACCAGGAGCTCGATCGCAATCGCTCTGAGTACACCTTTCAACTTATTTCAATCACGGAGCTAATGCTTCGGCTCAACGCCCTCCGCGATTATAAGTACCGGATAATCTTCCTTAACAAAGATCATCCAAAATTTTAAACAACTCGCTTTGGATTCGAGATTTTGTCAACCAATAATATCTCGCAAGCAATCAAATATTCCCACCTAAATACTTCATTTATATGAAGGATATAAAATAAAATAAAAAACGCCTTTAAATGCACCACACTCAATTTTTCTTACATGACACCAGTTGAAGATCGACTTACACAAAGTCGAGTATGATGATTATATAGTGTAAATTGATTTTTATGAATAGACAAACTCCTAACCTTGCAATTGTGGAGTTCTCAATCTCGTTACGCCTATCGGTTACTAAATAAGGAGACAAATAACCGCGATCAAATTGCATTCCTTCAACTATCTGTAAGCAATTCTCAACATGATTACCCTTTTCGATTCTAACAACACCTGTTCTTCCAACGTTACGAATTGCATCTGCAATCATGCTACCAACTGCATCATCATTTCCTGCACTAACAGAGGCGACTTTCGCAATCTCATGATCCTCAACCTGCAAATAAAATTTTTATCTTTTTTAAACTTTCATTCAAAAATCTTATAGCCGTTTATGACATTTTCTTTCTTTTCACCGAGGAAAGAAAAGCGTGACAAGCGTAAAATGTACCTCCTTTGACATTAGTTTAAGTTCAAACGAGGGCTTTGGTTGCTTTTTTCGATTCCACGAGCAAGTTGAATGGGGTTCATGCTGCGCCGCAATAACCTAGAAGGTTAGCAATTAGTTGCTTCCCAAGCACAAAGCTTGTATTGATAGGCCAATCTAAAAGCTTGTATGGGGTTATGCATTACTCTATATACTCTGCAATGTGATACGACAACCCCTTACCACCCTACCTACCCTACCCCACCCCATCACACCCACATGAACCATTCCTAACTACTACCACCTACACACCCAGGGGACGTAGGATCTCGGGTAAGGAGGGCAATAAAACTTTTAAAGGCAAACAAAAAAATTTAAGGGGGGGAACGACATGCTTAGTACATATATTAGTGTAATTTTTCCGGATCTAGGACCTTAGTTGTATGTAGCTCCGCCCTGTACACACCCCACCAAGCACTAAACCCCAACCTTACTTACCCCAACCACCTCACCCCACCATACCCCTTTACTGAATCACCCATATTTTACCCCTACTCATCCTAATCACCCTACCCTTACACACACCTCATCCACCCTACCCATCCCACCTTACCCTCACCCCAACTTACCCTAACCACCCCACATCCCATCATTAGTTCATTACCACCTTACCACCACCCTCACCATCCCCGCAGCCTCTACCGCCCCACCCATCACTCTTATGTCAGTGCCCTTAAATCATCTCATCCTACCCACACGCTCACACTACCCTACCTTACCCCCATCACTCTCTCAGTGTGTCTCTATTCCCACAATACATCACTCATCATGGAACCTACTATGAAATCTCATCCACTTCACAAACGTAATAATTGAATGACTCCATTACATTACAATCATCTCATTTCAATAAACTAGCCTTAAGAATTGGATAATTGAATTGATTTCTTACTCTGTGCGCAAATTGTTAGGTGTTATGCCCGAAAGACAATTTTTGTAATTGTTTTATTTAATAAATGAATTGACATTATTATTCATATTTATTATTCTCATATTCACCGATGTGACAATAATATTTACACTACTGAAAAAACCCTAAAGTATATCGTTTATGTAATCACTTAACTCGATGTATGGTATATACACGGAGGATTGAGTTAGTGAAGATGTACTTAAAATACAATTAGCCCGTAGTGAAGTTAATCGAGTATCAGTCTCTCCTTTAACGTGCTATTAATGCGCCTGCACAATAGGTGTGATTGTCTTATCCGGACTTTCGTTAAGAGAACCTAATGGGGCATTTATATATGATAGATATATCATATAGTATCGACCGATTTGATTAGAGTTCACGATATAATTCCGTAATCGAGAATTCTTATCGAATCAATGGATGATCATATTTATGGATATATCTTAATCCCGAGGTGATCATAGTCAATCGCTTGAATCGCATGAAGTTTGACTTGACGGTTAAGGATTACACTGCGAGTTTGTGGTCCGAATTACCCCATCTTGGCATTGTAATTGGATTGAGTGAGTAGTCGTGTTTATCACGATACGGAATCCATTCCTTCCATTTATAAAGTAGATGTAGCAGCCTCCTTATTTGTTAATCCTAGAAACCGATCGATCCATGGAGTTCATATTACACCGATTAGCTACCAAAGAGTTGTATGAATTAATTGATCACTGGGGTTAATGGTAAATAAGGATAAGAGGTTCTAAAAAGGGTTAACGGTAACTTCCCGATTTAGAATGAATAAATCTATGGAGGATTAATCCATATGTAATGATTATATCAATGGACGCTTATTATTATTCTCGTGAGAGATAAATATAATCTCATAATCGGAGGAGTGCGAATCGGGATTATGGTGGCATATTCTGTGATTGATTTATCGAATATAATTATTCTGTCAGTAAGATAATTATTTATTTGATTTATCGGAGCCGCTGATTATTAGTCCATGGTCCCCGACGTGCCTCCTAATATAGCATAGCTATTCTCGGACGTCGAATCCTAATAATATTAATTTAGTTCTTGTTGGACTTTATTAAAACGATATGTGAATTAATTGTTTAGTGGACTATTAAATTAGTTGGGCTAAATAATTAAATATGTGGAAAAGACATTTTCCATAATCTTGGCCCAATTATTGTGTTATGGCAAAATTAATATTGTCTAGGTCAATATTAGAAATTTCGCCCCATGCTCTATTTTATGGAACAAGAAATTGTTTTCTTGTGTATTAATAAGACATGTGTATAAAATATTTATTGGATAAATATTTATGGTAAGAAATAAAGATAAATATTATTCTAGATTTGTTCTAGAATATTATGGAATTATCTTTTATTTAATGGGATTATTATAATTGATTTTGTATTAATTATTAAATCCTTGAGGCTAAGTTTTACTCTCCTATATAAAGAGAGTTCTCCTGCCTGTAGACACATAATGAAATTCGACTTCTCCTCTTAGAGAGAAGAAGGAATAAAATTCGGCCAAGGGGTTTAAGGGAAAATCTTGGAGATTTTCCGGGTAGCATATCGGAAGGATTCGAGACGAGGATTTCCTTCCATCGGGAGTTGCTTGGATCACACGTACGGAAGATCGTGGTGCTCTTCACACCTTCGTTCGTTCTTTCTATTGCGGTTCTCCAACTTGGATTTTGAGATCCAAGAGGTATGTTCTACAACCCCCTTGTAGAGTAGATCTAGTTATTTAATTACGTGTAATTTATAGATCTAGATCCTTAAATCGCTTCCGTTGCGGATGGTATTACTAACACAAAGCTCTAAAAATACATAATTCAAGAGGCAGAGAGGGAGTGTGCTTGTTTGACTAAAAATTCATTAAGTTAATTCACGCCATTTTATATCAGAATAAAGTAATTATACACGCCATTTTGTCTTTAAATCTATATTCCATTTCATCATAACAATTTCATCCGACTAAAGAAAGTAAGTGCCATATAGAAATTAAGCTTGATTTAATATTCTGAACCTTTTTACCTTCATTCCTTCAGCAATAATACCATGTGAAAGTAGGATAGATGTGGTGCAACCATCACCAGCAAGTTCATTAGTTTTAGCACCGGCCAGTCTCACCAGTTTAACTCCAACATTTTCCACAGGATCCTCTAGTTCAATCTATGCTTTGTAAAAAATAACACATTAATTCACAATCAGATTTCACAAAAATAATGATTATACTAATAATAATAAAAACATGGAAGATTAAATGCCCCAATTATAAATTGCAGACAAATATGTTACTTGACACAAAATAGATTTCCAAGAATTCGAATGGATCAAACACCTGTTTAAGCACAGTTTCTCCATCATTAACAATCTTAGGAGGTCCATATTTATTCTGCAGAACCACATTCCTCCCTTTTGGACCCAAAGTCACACCAACTAACTTTGCCACCAAATCTGCCCCTGCCTGCAATCCTCATATATTGATTACTACAAATTAGTGTTCTCAAGATTAAACTTTGAAAAACAGCAAAATTTATCGGATGACTATTTCTTTCTATTTTGGACCTGAAGCTTCTTCATTGTTGACCCATCATGGTTAAAGTATAGCTCTTTAGCCATAGCTCTTGCATTCAGCAAAGAACAGAATGGGCTTTTACAGCTTCTCTGGAGTGATGGTTTTCTTGAAGAAAAGGATGGTAATGAATAAAGAGAAGAACCCATGTTAGTTTCTTACGAGTTTTTCCTAAAAGATGGGTGCAATATTAAACGGATGTCTGCTCATGGTTTTGATGTAAAGCTTTAAGAGCATAATATGTTGAGGATGTATGTTATGATTGTTGTTACGGATAAGAAACAAAAGGTAACCGAGTATATTTTGCATACTTACTTCTGTCGTTGATTCCTTATCCACACACAGTTTCCACATTTTCTTATTACTCAATTTACATTTTTTTTTTACGTGTAATTTAAATTTAGGATAATTAGTGATAAAGCATGCGTTTTAAATATTTTTAAGTATATGAAGTCCAATATTTTTTATAGGGAGAATGACAATATCTATAATTTTTATGTCCTAAAGGACAAACTAAAAAAGAAATCGTGCTCTAACTGTTTAGTCTGTTCGAAGCTTTCAGCAGATAAAAATTTCACTGAATTTTATTTTTTGATGCTCTTTGTTTTGAAACTTGCTTCGATACAATTATATTATTTTTCGTGAGATTCACTGTCGAAATTCACTCAGTGAATATCTTTTGGATTAGTGGAGTCAAGAGCTCAATTTCATGGTGATGATAATGAAGACCCGCACCACCACCTTTATCAGTTTGAGGAATTATGCAATACTGGCAAGAACCATGGTAATCAAAGAGGATTAAATAGAATGTCATTGTTTCCATTCTCTTTGGTTGGTAAAGCTAAGGATTGGTTTATGTCTCTACCTCGTCATTCATTGACAAGTTGGGATGAGATCCAAAATGAGTTCTTGAAGCAATATTTTACTCCGGGGTGAAATTTGGAATTGAAGGTTGAAATTGCTAACTTTGGGAAGGAGACAATGAATCACTTGGTGTTGCTTGGGAAAGATTTAAGAGGTTGTTGAGGGCATGTCCCGTTCATGGTTATTTCTTGGATATGCACATCCAATTCTTTTGTCATATATCGGATAAGGAAAGAGTCACGTGTGGAAGTTGATCAAGCATGTAACGGTTCCTTAATGACGAGTGTGGCACAAGATGTCTATGATTCTATTGACAACATTTCGAAGAATAATCGGATATGGGAAACCGGCTCAAGTACAAGGAAAGTTCCTTTTGTGGGAGAATCATCCATTCAAACGGAAGTGTTGGCACAATTGGAATCCCTTAGTAAGAAAGTTGATGAAATTCAAGCTAGCAAGTTTTCGAGGAGTGGAAAGATTATTGATGAGGATTTTGAAAGAATGAGGAATGATAATGTATCGTTGGGATTAGTGAACCCCGGTGAATATTCAAAGGAAGAAGTGAGCTTTATGCAACAACACTGGAAGCTGAACAATGCTTAAACCAATGCATACAACAATATCATGAGAGATAATCTCACTTTCCATTGGTCCAATAATTCAACAAATCATGGACCCAGCCCATAACTTGCCCAACAACAAAAGGCATTCTTCAATGCCAATGAGCAACAATGTGAGTACCAAGAAAATCCCTCTTACCAACAATCACCACCACATCTAGTTACCAACAAGTTCCTACTTAACATGCCCCCGTTGTCACGGATTTATCTAACACAGCAAACAAGTAATAAATATTTATAAATCCGGTTTCCCTCAAGTATAAGGATCGTAGTATAGAGGTTAATACCGGGTCGATCTTACGGGGAATCGGGGTTGTGAATTCTAGTTTTTATTCCTAACCTAACTACGTCACGATTACTACTACTAAACAGAAACGAAAATAAAACAGTGAATAACTAAAACGGAAGATATCAAACGTAGACTGGACAGGAGATCGAGATCTAAAGCCAGGAAAATATAGTTGCGAACCAATTTAAACTAAACTAAACCTAATATGCAATAAAAGACTAACTAAACTAAACAATTCAACTTCGAGGGGTTTTAATCAATAATTTATGAGCGAACAAGCAATTGATCCACCGATCCTACAACTATCAATTTCGATCTAGATTATCTCGTGATTTCTAACCAAGTTGTGATTCACCTAACCACGGTATGAACTCCTAATTTCTTAGACAACTTCTCCTATCAATCTTCTATCTTTCGATCTAAAGATTTATGCTTTCAAATCAAGGTGTGAAATCTCTCAATTTCTAACCTAGAAATCTAACCTAATAACTCTCGTTAATTAGATTTAAGATCTATTCTTTATCATGGTGATCTAAAGTTTAACATGATTTTCATCAAGACAAGCAATCAACATGCAACGATCTTTCGATATAAATTGCATAACAACGTGAAAAACATGATAAAGAAACAACTTGAATTAAAATACTCACAAGATAATCAAGAACAAAACTGAATTGTTGATTGGATGGCTTCACAACGCTTGTTCAATGGAGGTCTAGCCTCTTAGCATCCTCTTTGCAACTCGAATTGTTTAGAATAAAAGTGCATAAAAGTATTTAAGTAAAAACTGCTTTGTAAACTAAGGAAAACGCAGCTTAGCCGCCCTGTGGTTTAGGTTCGAATATATGATGATTTGTGTGGAAAAAACAAAATTTATATATAGAATTTCAGTGTCGGTTTTGCTAAGTCGGCGCTTCGACGCCCGTCCGGAAGGGTGAACGCCCGTCCCATCTTGTGTAAACTTCTTCGAGTCGGGCGAAGCCGATCGGGACGCCCGTCCTTCTTTAAATTGGGCGCCGCGCCGGGAAAAATCTAATCATCCTGAATGTAAAAGTTCCTCCTGGACGCTCGTCCAGGATGTCAAACGCCCGTCCACTCTGGACGCCAGTTCAAGATGCTGAACGCCAGTTCAGGGTCGACTTCATCTTGATTTCTTCATCTCTATCTCTTTTTATCAAATCGAATCATCATTATCTTTTTATCATCAATGAAATTCGACTTTATCTCTTTTTGATCAATATTTGAGCACCAAACATGTACCTATAACACATTAAAACATCGCAAAAATGTAATATCGTCCAAATAATCATAAAAATCACAATTAAAACACCACAATTAACCAATTTTGCGAATAACTTATTTAAAACCTCATTTGCTTAATAAATCTATTAAACACTCGCTTTCTAATGCAAATTATACTGAATACTGAAGGAAATATCATAGAATATAGCGTTATAAATCGTATAAATTCACCCCTAACAACTCCCCCACACTTAAGTTTTTGCTCGTCCCGAGCAAAACAAAACAGAAGTCAAGGCTCGGAAAAAGATATCTCAGACGATATATCAAAGATCCAATAAATCGAGGTTCACCATTGTGTGTGTGCAAAGCCATAAAAACTTCCACTAAATCCAAACTTGAGAAACTCAAAGCAAAACTAGCTAATACCCCTCGTAGACTAGCAATAGATGACACTCATAAGATGCACCCTACAAACGTGACATACCCCGAGAAGAATGATCGATTATATCTAGGGCCTTTCTGAAATACTCAGAGGATAATCCCTACACAAAGATATCTATCAGTCTCTATTGGGGATAAGATAGACGATAACTTAGTCTCTCATTCATTTCATAACAATTCATATTGCAAGTTGATTCAATTATTTTCACATTTAAACGCACATCAGAATGAGCTCTTGCCCTCATCATAGCGTAATAGGATATTCGAGATATACCCTACCTTACTCCAATCATAAGGCGCTTCTTCCGATCATGCTGTGAGCTTTTAGTCATCATAGTGGTATAGACATACGTGGTATACCCTATCGCTCTCAAATCATCGACCACTTCCGACACACCCAATAATTCTTCATTAGAAACTCAACTTTTCATTTGACAATAAGTTACGTGTTACTTATCACATTCGAACCTTAGATATTCACACAGATATCATACTGGATCTAAATACAAACTATCATAAATCTCACGATATATACGTAGCACTAAGCACATGACTTATAAGAAAATAAAAAATCACTCGTCGAAAAGGGGTATAACTTTATAAATTAGCTCATCATTCGCTATGGCTCGTGAAAAATATATCTCAGGTGAACCGACTAACTTATCAAACATACGATATATAGCCTGGATGACTATAAAAATAACGAACATTGAATCGAATTGCCTACTCGGAACAAAACAAAAACAAAAGTGTCGGAATTTTTTTTTTTTTGAAAATTCTAACTCATTTTTAGCTCATTTTGCATAGAAACATAACGAATGTAAGCAAATGTATAGATACATATCAAATCATTCCCCTCCCCCACACTTAAAGATCAACATGTCCTCATGTTGTGCAGAATTAAAGAAAAAGGTAAAAGACTTAGCTGATGTAAACCGATACTCGAAATGTCGGTCAGGCCGGAGCCTACACAATGACACTGAGAACTCGTAATCTTACAATGTAGTTCGACAAAACCGCTTGAAATACACCTGCACGACTTGACAAACACAAAAACATCTCGGGAGAAAAACGGGGGATTATAACAGAATGAAAAGCGATACAAAAACGAGTAATACCAAAAGATAAAGCATTCAATACATCCAAAGTTGAAACATAGTAAAAACGAAGGTACGGATGCCTTATGGCTTACATGATCCAGTCGGAAAAATAAACAGTAGCAATATCAAAAATACAATGAATCACGTAATGAAATGTAGCAAAATATACAATCACAGTATTTAGGACAAATCAAAATTGAGGATAGACAACTAAAATCATGATCGCCCGGAGCCGTAGAATCATCACCGGAGGTACAAGACCAGTAGGGCATCAGCCGCTCTCATCCGAAGAAGACTCAGAGTCCTCCAAAACATCCGCAATGGCCTCGCTTCAACCACATCGTAAATAGATATAATCTATGGTGCTCGGGTCGAAGATTTTGTCGCCCTTCGCCGCCGGCCCTCACTCATACATTTCAAAATAGTCAAAATATTGTTACGAGACGCCCTTATGTCCTCCAAACCAGCCCGCGCACTGCTGCTTGCATACTTAGCCTCATCCGGACCGAAGGAGATAAAGTAGGAAGGGGATGGTCGAGGCGGTGCCGAAAAAGAATCAAAGCTCACGTGCCACCTCGGCCTCGATCTCAGTCGACCAAAGATTTTACTTTTTCCTCTGCAAGAACTCTAGGATTCTTCGGTTTGTGATCAGTCTTGTATTCGGGAACTCCAGCATCTTGACAGAGACCGTGGATCAAATGTGGACATATCAAGCACCGAGTATACACCTTCTGATTCATGGCCACCTCGTCGAAAATCGCTTGTCCTACATCAACATTGAGCTTGAAGTTCAAGGCTTATAGCATCCTAAGGTCACCAATGTGGAAGTGAGTCAGCTTGTTCTTAGGCAACAACCTGTTCTGGATAAACTGACACTGGACCTTCCAATCTTCCGTCCCAACTCGTCGTCACCAATTCCTTCCTGCCCCGCCCGGTCTCGAGTGTCCATGGCACCTCGGGCACACCAACAATCGTGAACTCCTCCAACGGATCCTCACCGCATCCTGTTTAGCTTTAATCGCCTCCTTATAGTCCAACCCCTCAAAAGGATCTAACCCAGATTTTCCATTGATAACCGCCGTGTAAAGGGCACCTTAACTCCTCGAACCGTGACCACCCCAGGTTCCAAATCCGTCTCCGAACAGTTTGCATAAAACTCACGCACTAGGGTAGCATTGACAGGAGTTCTCGGTGTTACCATCAAAGCTCCCCACTTCCTATCCCTCAATATCTTCACAAATAAAGGATCAACTTGAGGCTCAAGGACAGCTCGCTCGATCAACATCGTTCTCGTTAGATAATGCTTATTATAGACCTCCATCGCCTTAGGGTTGATGAATCTACGAGCAAAGGGAATAGGGATAGCGGGTCTCACTCTCTCGCCTAGCTGGTTCACCTCCTCAGTTCATTGTCCACTTTGGCTCACCCCGAGCTTCACCACCCTAGTCCGCATCCTCACTAACGGCTCATCATCAGTTTCAGACCCAGACTCAGGCTCATCCTGTAAAGGAACTCTAGATTGACCTTTAGGAGGATTCTGACGTTCCCCAATACGAATACCTCGGTTGGGATTGACTAAAGTGGGGTCCACACCCTTCTTCTTCTTAGCAGGTTCCATAGCTACCCCCTTACCATGCCTTTTCTGAACCTGTTTGTGCACCATCTTAACCGAAGACTAAACAACCAACAATCCCAGCCCCAAAATCGAACACAACCACCCGTTTATCGTCCAAACGGGATTTCCCAAACAAAACAACACCAAACCAACATCAAAACCACAATGCAACCCATCAATAATCATCCATAACCATCCCATATCATCAACCAAGAAAGAAAGATAAACAAAACATAGAGAAGAAAACAAATAAGACAAGTGTATGCAAAAGAGTCGACTCGAAGATCGAACTCGGGAAAAATGTGAATTAATCCATGAAAAGCTTATAAAATCCTACCAAGCACGTTGAAAGGAAGATGATGATGCTGATTAGAAGTCCCAAATGTGAACAAACGAGACCAAAGATCGGATTTTTCCAAAAGAAAACCGCACACGCTAGATTACTGATTCGAAACAACGGTTGCGTGTTGGTGGATTGCGTTTGAAAAACCAAAAAGAGGGGGTTGAGAGCTGTTTGTAGGGCCTTGAATCGCCCAATTTGGTTTAGAAATGAGGATTTTAGAGCAAAAGGAGGCAAAAAGTCGGGTTTGGCAATTTAAATTTTTCAATTCGACTAAAGAATGGAAGCAGGGGGTATATATAGACACAGGTCTGGATGGGCGTCCATGAGAATGGACGGGCGTTCAGCTGGATAGCATATGAATCGGACGGGCGCCTGATAAAAGGTGACGCCGTCCGTATGGCCAAATCACATACAAATGTTGAAGAGAGTTTATCGACGGGCGTCCAAGAATTTTGGGCGCCGTTCAAAAATTATTGCATAACGGACGGGCGTCAGCTTCACTGGACGGCCGTCAAGGCGATAAAAACAAAATTATAAAATTTCATACAATTTAATTTCAAATTGCATTTTCTCATTAAACTTAAATAAAACTTCAAAAATTCAAAAGAAGAACTACGAAATACATAAAATCACTATAAAATAGGTAAAAACAATAGAAAACAAAGGGTTGCCTCCCACCAAGCGCTTTGTTTTACGTCGTTGGCTCGACGAAACAACCTAAGAACGCTTAGTCATCGTAAATGGCCGACCGATCCACAACTCGGATAAGACGGCGGAGCATGTCAATCGCCGAGGAAGTCATACTCATCTTGCAAACCCCAATCCTCACCAAATACATCAACACCTCGAAAATGTTCACTTTACAAAGACTAGCGCTAAATCACAAAGATCGGATCATTCAGGATTGTGTAAGGACGTCCCAGAGCTGCCTGCAACTCCTCGAGAGTGAAGTCTCCACCTCCCGAACAGCGGGAACGATAAGAACATAGGTGACAGCCTCACGACGGGTACTAATATCAAAGTCTACGTGCAACACTATAGTCC